>JALDNG010000381.1:0-175512 GCA_024349245.1 Neodontobutis hainanensis | reverse complement strand
ATATAGCTAACTGGAAAAAAATGCCCCTGGTAAACTACTGCAATTTCCAGCTGAATGTTCTCGTGCAATTAATGAAGATCAGGAAATAAAGACTCAGGTTAGGTCCTTGAAGTCTTCTGGGCAGTGGCTGCAATTAAAAACAAGAGCAGAAAATTTTTAATATTTTACTTGTTCAACCCTGTTGTTTGTAGTTAGAAAAGGGTTCACTGTTTAGCACAATGTTTAACATTTGTATTTATGATGCCATGAAACCTGTAATTTAGATTTTTTCTAAATTTTTTTAGAAATTTGTTAAACACTGCAAGTTTTAAGTCTGTTTGAGCAGGACCAGACTTTATCTGTTTGCAGGGGATTTGAATCAGATTTGTCTGATTAGACAATCTAACTGTTATTCTCTTCTCCATTCTGCGACTTCTGACTGTAGCTATGGAGCTGGGGGTGAGTGTTCTCTCCCAGGACCTCAGGTTGAGAAGTGTTTTATGATGACAAAAAGTCCTGGAACAGCAGAGGCCCTCGTGTCCTAATCGCTGACAGTAGCCTTGGTGCTAGTCAAGGCTTTTGGAGCTGGTCTGGGAGGAGCTGGTCTGGGAGGGGGTGGTCTGGGAGGAGCTGGTCTGGGAGGAGGGGGTCTGGGAGGAGCTGGTCTGGGAGGAGGGGGTCTGGGAGGAGGTGCAGGGGGTCTGACAGCGGTGCATTGGACACCTGTCGGGGGTCTCATTTGTACTGGCCGAGATGGAGAATTGGTGCTCCTCGGTGGTATTGGGGGTGATATTTTTCGGGATGATGATAGAACCCGTGACCTGGCCAAGTTAGGTGTGAGGGGTATCATCTTAATTCCAGATTTTACCAACATTTCCAGGTGATCTGGAAATCCCATTGGTGAATCCGGCAATGGGACAAAGATGGTGAGGTCCACAGAAGGTGTTGATGTTACTGGGGGGGTCCAGGGTTCTATTGGGGGGGTCCATTTCAGTAGTGGAGGTGTTGATGGTGGTCCAGTCAGAGGAGGATCCTTGGCAGGAGTGCTTTTTTCCTTCAGTGGCCAGGATGAATCAACATTAATGATAGATCCTCCTTTAGGTTTCCAAGCGATAATAGAATTTAACCCTTGCCACATCCGTCGAGGGTCCGCCTCCGTTAAATGACCGCTCCAAAGAGTACCTGGACAACTTATAAGCAACAACATCACCAGATTTAAAAGCCACGGCCCACTGTTGTATTTTCCTATTTACATCCGCATTGTACCACGGGTTTTGACTAGCATGCCGTTTTATTCCCTTTTTTGGAACACAGCAATCAATGCAGAAGTCGATATACCCAGTCACTGCATCACAATACTCATCCAAATTTTCTGAATGGAACTCAGACCAATCAGTAGCATCAAAGCATCCCTGTAATTTCATTTCACTCTCCTTCGTCCAGCACTGAACAATACATGACGAAGGTTTTGATTGTTTACTCCTCTGTATGTATGTAGGAAGGAGTAACACAGAAGAGTGATCTGATTTTCCAAAAGCTGGTCTAAGACTGGATTGATAAGCAGATTTACATTACTGCAACAGTGATCCAGGATATGTGCTCCTCTAGTTGGATGTTTAACATGCTGATAGTAATTGGGAAAGATAGTTTTAAAATTACTCTTATTAAAATCACCAGCTACTATAGCCACGGCATTAACATGGGAGTTCTCAAATTTGTGTACAATGTCACTTAATTTATTCAAGGCAACAGAAGTGTCCGCCTGCAGATGTATATAAACTAGGGATGCTCCGATTGATCGGCCACCGATCATGATCGGCCGATATTGCCGAAAAATAGCTTGATCGGCGAACCCCAAAAGCGCCGATCAAAAAAGCCGATCGCGTGACGTAAATAGTGCGACTTTTTCACACGTGCATGCAGTGTTGCCAACTTAGCGCCTTTGTCGCTATATTTAGCGAGTATTCAGACCCCTTTAGCGACATATTTTCAAAAAAGCGAGTAGCAACAAATCTAACGACTTTTTCTGGAGACTTTGAGACTCTCTGAAGTGAAAGCACACATCGTTCTTACTCTTCTCAATGAGCAGCGGGTGCTGCTGCTAGTCCCGCCCCCATACCAATGCACTCACAGGCGCAGCAGCCCCTCCCAGCTGCAGTCAGAGCAGGAGTTGTTCTCCCCTCCAGACTGAAAATACATTGCGCATGTGCGGCAACTTAGCAAGCCGCCGCTGGCAACACAGCCGTGACTCAATTTAAAGAATTTAGTTTGACTGTTTTGATTTCCATTCTTCTCGTGTGCTTATTACTTAATTGAGATGAGAAATGAGAAGAGCTTTATTGGGACATTCGGCTTTATCATAATAAAATACAGTAGAAGAGACTATGTGAATAAATAGTTGGCAACACTGCGTGCTTGCACGGCGCGCGGCACAGGTAGCCTACACAACAGCAGGGCGGAGCTTGTCAGTGGCAACATGAGCTCTCCCGTCTGTAAAGTTTGCAATGTATGTCGTGATGAAATCCCTCGAGGTGGAAGCAAGCAACGTCATTTTAACACCACTAACATGATTAGGCATCTTGGAACACGCCGTACAACTGAATATGCAGAGTATGAGAAACTAAACCATTTGGTAAAGATGGCCTACAGTAGCCTTATCTCATTTTCTAAAATAAACACTTGGTGGTTCTTCAAGATCTTGACTCTAGCCTATTTTTTGTCTACATTTTTTTTTCTCAATACAGTTAATTTAGAGTTAGTTTCATTTCTACAAATGGTGCAAACTCTGCATGCTTATAGATAAAAGATTCCCATTACCCTGCCATTCTGTGATCGGCAGTGATCGGCAATCGGCAGATCATGATTTTGGTGATCGGTAATCGGTGATCGGCCCCAAAAATGCTGATCGGAGCACCTCTAATATAAACTCCACACAGGAACATTACAGAAAACTCCTGTGGGAGATAAAAAAGGGCGGCATTTCAAAATAAGACATTCCAAGTTAACGTTGCAAGTTTTGTTCACGATGACACAATCCGTGTACGGCTTTTTAATTTGTTAATTAAAAAGCACAAACCTCCACCTTTCGGTTTCCCGGTGCTCTCCTTCACCCTGTCCGAGCGGTGGACAGAGAAGCCCGACGGCTGGAAAGAAGAATTCGGCACGCCGCTGTGTAACCACGTCTCTGTCAGGCAAAACACGAAGCAGTCCCGGGCCTCGCGCTGGGCCTTAATACGACTCAGCAGGTCGTCTGTCTTATTTGGCAATGACTGAACATTCGCTTCCGCCGCTGGTAGCCTGTAGTGTTCCCGCTCAGGGGTTCAAATGTAAGGCGTGTGTAGCGATACCTCCGCCACGTCCTTTCTCTCTGCTCCCGACCTCCGCGGCCCGACTCCTGGCCTCGCTTGCCTCGAGTGGGGCACACATTGAAATCAGCACACCTCAGACCAGTATTGACAAATGACGATCCACAAACTTCCTCACGAATCCTCAGCAGTGTTTCGCGGTCATAGCTTAAGGTGGCAAATGCGTCGAAGACAAAAACAAATAAAAAACAAAAGAGCTCTTGCTACGGCGCCATACCTCGGCGCCATCTTGTCCGCCATCATCATCATCCAATCCTCGTCCAGACTGCAAATGAATTGTGCATGTTGGAAACTTGGCAAGCCGCGGCTGGTGGATCTTGTGTGTTTTTACTCACCTTTTGTCTCTTCAGCGACTTTATTCCTTTTCCACAATTCCTCTTCCACAGCGTTCATCACAATCACATGCACAATGCACATGGTCAATATGCAAGTGAGGCGATGGTGTCATTTAGCGACTTATAGGACAGCCCATAGCTACTTTCCTTACTAATTTTATGATTTGATTTGATTTCCATTGTTCTCTGTGCTTATCACGTAATGGAGTTGAGAAATGAGAAGAGCTTTATGGGACAATCGGCTAATCATAATAAAATACAGTAGAAGAAACTATGTGAGCACGAATTTGTCAATAAAGCACATTAGGCAGGCAGAACGCAAGAAAGTATGCAATTTTGTACGATTACGAATATGTTAATTTACGCATGACGTCATCTAACAACATTTAGCGACTTTTTGGCTAGGCTTTAGCTACTTTCCTTTGAAAATAGTTGACAACACTGCTTCCACTAAACAGACAGTGTCAGCTGGGGGTGGGGTGCCCCATGCCGAAAAACTTATGCTAAATTCACAGACAGTGAATATGAAAATGAAAAATGAATATTGAGCTCAAAACGTCATTTGTTTTTATTTCTATGTTTATCATATGGCAGACTGCAATCTACTGAGTTCAAATAAATACCAAATGTTCTAAAATACTGTAAATAGTGTTTTTATTCTTCAATCAGTTAATATAAACATCTTTGATATTTAAGATGTTATAGAACGTAATACCATTATAGATTATAAAAAATAACTTCAGTTACTTTGCTGAGTAACTGAGTTACTTTTACAATGTAGTTACTTGCTACTTCTTTTTGGGAGAAGTAATTTGTAACTATAACTAATTACTTTTTTGAAGTTAGATGACCAACACTGATTATTATTAGTAGTAGTATCTGTAGGTGTAGTAGCAGTAGTAGCAGTAGTAGTATTAGTATTAAGCTGACTGTGCTTTAGATGTGTGTTAGGATTTTATAATAAGAAACCCTTTTTTTTTTTTAACTGTTTTATATGTTATTTGCACTCTCTGCATGACACACTGCACCCTAGATTAGTCCACTACATACCTCATCTGTTGAAACCAGTCAGAACCAGTTGGTCACCCCTGGCTGGACACATAGTGGAAAACTATTGATTCAAAGCAGGAAGTGTCCCCTCCTGTGAGAGGTGTGGCCAAAGGTTAGGACCTTTTGAGCATTGTGTTGACCAGCAGCACAACACGTGGGCTGACCTCATGTTAACTACGTGTTGTGACCCAGCGCTGGCTTGTACCTTTTTCTGAGTGGAATTAAATGGACAAACTTTACATTGGTTTTATAGTTTTATTGAAGAAATATTAGTTCCAACACTCCAAAAGAGCTGGGAGAAACTGGTTTTTGGAGTAACATGTGGAACCAGGACCTGTGGCCCTCCAGCCCTGGGGGCCACCACCTGCTGCGACACATCGAGGAGCTAACAATGCAGTAAATGTTTACAGAACACAGGCCACAGACACTTGAACGTGTTTGATAAAGTTTAATTGTTGCTGCTGTTTTGATTGTCACAATGATAACAAAATGGTAATAATCAAAAGCCAAGTTTACACAGAACTAGCAAGGACTTGATTAATTCCCTGATGGTCCTCCCCATCACTGTGGAGCGGCACAACAACCGGCCCAGCCCAACAGGAAGTGTTCATGTTCTTCTGATTAGTTATATGGTTGAATACGGTAAATAACCCAGTTGCTTGTAGTTGCTTTGAGTTTATGAACTTAAAATAAAGAAAAGTGTTCATTTAGATTTGCACCAGAAACAATAAATTCTGCTGCAAAACCTGTACTGTCTTTATTCCCCACTAGTGGGCCCGCCCCACACTTTGAGAATCCCTGGACTAGGGATGATCAGGTTTGCAGACGAAATCTGAGTTTGGACTGTTTTTTAAACAGACCCAGTGTGTGTCACATCAAAGGAACGCAACAAACAAGACTGAGAGCAGAGGCTCCGACTGCCTTTGGCGGCTGAATGGGAGGAAGTCTGTTATAAACGTAAGCTGGTGAACCTGTTCCACAGAGTGTCTGTCTCAGAGGAGAAGAAAACAGCTGAGCCGCTGACTTCTATTTTGAAAAAGAAAAAAAAAACATGACAGCGATAACTCGGTGTGAAGACTTTGTTACATATGACCGTGAGCTCACAAACCAGCTCGCCGCACAAGTGGATTTATTCATCCAAATGTTCGAACGCAATCGAGTGAAGCTGGATCAGACTATGCACAGTTGTCTGACGATGCATGCTGAATTGATAGAAATACAAAATTTAATGTTGTTTTTTAAAGTGCTGAGTGTGATGTCTGTAATATTTGGCTTATATATCTTTATTACTTTATTGGGCACTGGATATGAAAAACTTTTCATTTTGGGAATAAGTGGTTTTGTCGGCTTATATGTATTAGGAAATTCTATTGTGCAAACCAAAGAGAAACAGTGTGTCGAGGAGGTGGGCCGATTACTGAGGAACTTCAGAGAACCTGTTCCATTACTGAAGACAAAGTTGGAAAAAGTGAAGCGGCTGTGTGAGGACGTTTGCAGAGAATCCTGTGGCTCTGAAAGAACAAACCTGATGAAAGCTGAGGTCAGCATCCTGGAGCTGTTCCTGCTCACCGACAGCCTCAGAGAAACAGTGACCGTGCAAAGTGTTAAAGAAGTCTCTGATCAGATTGCAACAACTTTTTCTAAGCTTCTAAGTATAAGCATTTCACTTAAATCACTCACAAGAAGTCAATGTAAAGGCATGTTAAACCAGCCGGACGTGTCTACAAGGTGTGCTGTGGATTTATGCTTTCTTCATACTTAGATGATGATTCATTTGAACTTTATGTGCTTTATGTCATTTGTCACTGATGGAATTTCTAGTTTCTAGCTCACTTGCAGACTGTTGTTATGGTTATTTTGGATTACAGCTATGTTCAATCAAAAGCAAAATAATGGTTGTGTTTTTGCTTCCAGGCACCGTACTCCTCCTGCTCTTGTGACGGCTCAGTGTGAGGGAGTCTCTTCAGCACATACACTTGGATAACTCGAAGCTGGTGAACCAGTTACATCGTGTACAGAGGTGACAAAGGACTTCTATTCAAAAAATCTAATCAAAAACATGGCAGAGAATACTTGTCGTGAAGAGGCTGTTTCACCTGAGTGTAAGCTCCAGAACAAACTCAGCGAACATGCAGTTTCATTCATCAACGTTTTCGAAGGCAACCGAGTAAAGATGGATCAGTCTGTGCATGACTGTCAGAGGATTTATCATGAAGTGGTATTAATGCATAATACCAGACATTTATGGAAAGTACTTGTAATTATTGGGGGAATCATAGGATTACACTTTATTGTGTATTTTGATAAACATGAGAGCTGTAAATGTAACTGTTGCAATTTTATTTACATTGGTTTGTGTTGGGATTTGTTGGTTTTACGTGAAACAGCAAACCAAGGAGAAACAATGTGTAGAGACGGTTGAAAGATTAATGAAGGACTTTAGAGAAATAGTTTCATTACTGAAGACAAAGTTGGAAAAAGTGAAGTGGCTGTGTGAGGAACTACGCAGCGAATCCTGTGGCTCTGACAGAACAAACCTGATGAAAGTTGAGGTCAGCATCCTGGAGCTGTTCCTGCTCACCGACAGCCTCAGAGAAACAGTGACCGTGCAAAGTGTTGAGGAAGTTCTTTATCAGTTCAAGAGGACTTTTACTAAGTTTGAAAGTATAAGCAGCTTACTCAAATTCTTCACAAGAAATCCTTGAGAAGTCGAACAAAACCAGCTGGACTCGCTCTACAAGGTGTGCTGAGGATTTATGTTTCCTTCATACTTAAAGCATGATTGATTTGATAATCAACCTCAACTTTTATGTGCTGTTCCAGTTCTCATACACGAGTCAAGGTTTAGATATGTAATATATTGTTTAATGTATAAAATGTATTCTCATCATCATCATTATTTAAACACTGTTCTTTCTCATTTCAAAACAAAATGAGCCGTAAACAAAAAATATTATTTAAAGTCAAAGTTTATTTCATTATTACAAAAAGGCACCAAATACAGGCATTGTAATACCATTGTAGTTATTATCACAAAATGATGGCACCAAAAATATGTTACTTATGTCCCACAATTCCCCAGTGTTGTTCTGATAGGCACAGTTTACAAAGGGTTGAGAAAAAAAACATTGTCTTTCTGCAGTGCTCAGCAGGTAACATAATACAAGAGGCTAACATAATAAAGCAAATATGAGAAAATACATAAAGGGGTGAAAACATAATGACTGTACTGTCTGATAGAGCCTCAAACCTCTGGTGCTTTAAGCATTTGTTTTTTTAAAAATGCTTATTGAATTTGAATTTGGCCAATTTACTTTTACAACCTTTGGTGGCTTTTATTACAAAATATTAACAAACATTGTATGTGAGATTTTGTCTCTTT
The DNA here is from genome assembly GCA_024349245.1 of Neodontobutis hainanensis. NCBI lineage: Eukaryota > Metazoa > Chordata > Actinopteri > Gobiiformes > Odontobutidae > Neodontobutis > Neodontobutis hainanensis. The sequence continues at coordinate 167,401 of JALDNG010000381.1, read as the reverse complement.
AGTGACGAGTGTTAATGGGGCAAATCCATTTGGTCAAATAGGACTGGACTTCTTTCTTTGTAGAATAATGTTAAAAGGGGTTATAGTCCAAATGGTAGATATATATTTATACTTTTTTACAAAAATTTGGATGTTTTGTTTTGAAATTAATGGGTAAAAAAGACTGTTAGTTATGGCTCTAAATTTTTATTATTATTATTATTATTTTATTATTATTTTTTTTATTATTTTTTTTAATTGGTGTGTGTGAACAATTTTCTGATTTTGTTTGTGCTTTTGTGCCTTTTTGCGTTTTTTTTTTTTTTCCAAATATGTTGTTTGTCAAATTAAAAGATTTTTTTTAACTTAAGAATTAAGATATATTTCATCATGACATCACTAAGACCTCAGTCAATAATAATTATAAGTATAAAAGGTTAACAGAGAACAAAATACCTATCCACCACTGTTTTGGAAAGCATGGCACTTCACATTGGCAGAGTACAGTACGAGCACAAAATAAAAAATATTCATGTTTATGACAGATGTCTTAATTAAGGCAAAAATCGGTGATGCAAATGTATATCCCCCTTTTCCACTTATTCAACAGACTGGGTTGTAAATGCAAATGAGTTAGCTAAGGTTATGGCATAATTGCACTTATTGTGATTCTTTCAGTTTTAACGATTTCAGTCGCTACAGTCAGCTCTGCCCAGTGACTCATCATCAGTAGAAACAGCACTTTTTCTACAGCAGAAATGACTATTAAAAATAGCAGCATGTGTTTGTAATGATGCAGAATAGAAAAACACAATAATAACAAAAAATATATACTTTTAGTCAAGTTAGCAGCCATTTTTGCTGTTAGAGTCATTTTTGGTTAACGTTAGTCCTGATTTGAAGACTTTTGACCAATTTTTGAAATGTTTAAATATCCTATGAACCCTTTTATTCATTCATTCATTTTCTACCGCTTTGTCCCGTTAGGGGTCACGGGTGACTGGAGCCTATCCCAGCAGCTTTGGGCCTGAGGCGGGGTACACCCTGGACAATGGCCAGTTAGTCGCAGGGCTAACATTTAGAGACAAACATTGACAGACAACCATTCACTCTCACATTCATTCACTAGGGACACTTTAGAGTTGCCAATTAACCTGTACATGCATGTCTTTGGACGGTGGGAGGAAGCCAGAGTACCCTGAACCCTTTTAGTGCGTGTAAACTTTGTGAGGTATGTGGAATTTTTTTGGGCTGACGATTAATCCAACCGCAGTATTTACACTTTCAACAGCCAAATTAGCATTAGCGTTTTCAACAATTGAATTAGCATTGGCCACTAGAAAACTACAAACTGTGCATAAACAAGATGGTTTGCTGTCAGTGCTGGGATAGAGAACATTAGCATTTAGCTTAATATTTAGACTCATTTTTAATAGGAACAAATTGCACTCCTTAAGACAAGAGCTTGTTCAGTGTCACTAAAATCAAATGTTACCCTGGACAAGCACAGAAGCAAAGCAATAGCTTGCAAAGTTTGTATCCACCAAATTTTATGAATACTTTAATATGTTAACTTTGTCTGATGGAAAACTGACCTACCAGTATGTGTGCTGTTAGTGTGAATAGGAGATATGCAAAAATAGCTCAGTTTTCAGTGAACTAATGTTTACTGTGCATTAAATGGTCAAAAGGACAATAATATTCTTCTGGACAGTTAATTCTACCTGCATTGTACACTATTAGCATGCATGCCATAATCCAAATCCTCCATTTTATTGATTTTCTAAAAAAATATGTGGAAATTGTTCTGCGCTTTTTCTACTACTGCTTGTGTTAGCAATTAGAAATAGTGAGTGAATTGTTTTATTAGTGTTTTTTCCATTCTGCACTTGTTGCTAAGGCTTGAAAATGTTAAACCAAAAACTGTTCAATGATCAGAAATGAGGCAACTGAGTGGTTTGTGTTTCCTGAGGTAACCCAGCTGCAAAATGATTCAAATACTTTCCCTTTGTTATAAAAATACATACAAACTTCCCTTTAGCTACAAAAAAATACCTCTTCTTTTGTGAAATATTTAGACCTCAGTGCCGTCGCTGAGGTTGTTGTGAAGTTTGACCTCCAGATTGACCTGTTTGATCTTTGCTTTGGCGTCCTGGTTTCGGTTCAGGACGTTGACGTTTCTCACGGTGCAGTGTTTGGTGCCAAAGTTCTTCTCAACGCATTTGTCCAGGCAGACCTCCACTTTAGTGTTGAGTGGGTATTCCTCGTACAGTTTTGGAGGTGGATTCTTCTTCTTCTGTGCTGTGTTTCTGCAGCGTCGGAAAACAAAGCAGGCGGCTAACAGGGCCAAGACGAGGAGTGTTAAAGCGGCGACGCCTCCTCCAACCGAGCTGCCCACATGAGCGTTGAAGGATGCGGCGGGGACCGTCTCGAGGCGGAGCGACTTCATGTTGGTGCCGTTCTTCACCATGTCTCCCTCGTTGTCGTAGATAAGAGACTCGTCCAGCGTGAGTTTGCCGCTGCGGTCCACCAGGTCGCGTTTAGAGCGCTGCAGTTTGTAGGTGACAGAGCGCTGGACACGAGGCCCGGAACGAGACTCGGGGCTGATGACGTAGATCACCTGGAGGTACCACTGGTGTCCGGCCTCCACCTGGAAATACACAGAAAAATATATATATATATTTATTTTATTCACTGTGGTTTCACTCTATAGTTTTTAAAAGCTGACTCAAAGTTCACTGCTGTAATGACAACAGAAGGGTGTGTCTTGGGTATAGAACTAATACATACAGCTCTTCAGCTGCACTGTTTTAGACAGTGATGATTTAAAATCATAAAACAAAAAACAGTTGGCTACATAGGAGGCATCTCATAGCCTAGAAATACACCCATACATAAAAAACAACAATGTAGCCTATGTGTCTTTTGGATTTGTAGACTTAACCAATATCTTGTTTTCCCTCCTTCTGTTCGCTCTTCTTTCTGTGTGTAATTGTCTGTCACTTGCATCTATCATTTGAAGTCAATTCTAAACTCTGGATGCCATCTTTTGTCCTGTCTCCTCATCAAACAGCCTTAGGCTCATGTGACCTCACTTCAAACTCATACTCAGTAAATGTCAAATGTTCTTCACTCCAGCATATCAGCCTAACTTTTAATTTATTAGAGTTCACTTTCATACACAAGAAAGAATACATTAAATCAGGTTTGCAGCAATTAAGATCAAATTTACATTTATAACCAGTATCATCAGTGAGTCATGTGACTGTAGAGGCCCACACCTTGTAGAGAGCGTCCACTTTCATGGTGAAGCCGTCCACTCCCGGCATCGACGACATAGACTGCAGTTCCGGGCTGTCCGACGCAAAGTTGGCTTCAAAGGGAACGTCATGGAAATATTTGTCACAAACGTCTGGCTGCTTTCGGTCCTGAGGAATAAAAAACACAAACAAAATAAGTTCTATAAAAAGGTTCTTTCTCAGCGTGGGCATAAAGTGGAGGTGCACATAAAGATCATACCAGCAGCAGGAAGCGGTGTTTGAGGTGTTTGTTGGGTTGGATGCAGCCGTACTGAGGGCCCTCGTTGTACAGAGTCCCGGTCGGGTCAAAGAAGGGCACATATCCGTCCCGTCCCGTGCACAGATACACCTTCTCCAGCTGCAGTCGGTATGCTGCGTTCAGGTTCTGCTCTGGGTTCCACAGCACTCGGCCGTACAGTGTCTGACCTGAAGGGGGAGCCACAGCACAGTAATTAACACCATGGTTTGGATTTGTAAACCAACAGTTCACTTTACAAATATAAATATATATACAAATATATATATATATATATATATATATATATATATATATATATATATATATATATATATATATATATATATTATTTTTTTTCTTCTTTCTGGTTGCGAATATGCAGGTTGGTCCTGTTGTACATCCTGTAAAAATTGTAAACAAATAAATATGAATGATTTTTTTTCCCTCTTTCTTGTAGAGTAAAAATTCAAACTCTTTTTTTACCCCCAGTTCTTATTTGGTTCTTAAGTTCAGTTTTTATTTGTTATAAAATAAACAAAAGAACAGAATACTTTCATTAAATATAAAACACTGACCAAAAGGGTTTTAGGCTGAAGTTGAAACTTTTTGCTAATCCTTCTAACATTTAAATAAAAGTGTTATATATTGTGACAAAACAGCAAAACAATTATAGCTAGTTCAATTCACTAAACAGAATAAAAAAACCCAAAAACAAATTATACAATAGTGTTACACAGTATATCAATACTTCAAAGGTATTGCGATACCTTGGTGCTTAAATCGTTACGATATCACGTTGATACTTCATTTAAATACCCATGTGTGCCGTGTTAAATGATTAGCGCATCGTTCTGCTGCTGCACTGCAGCCAGCTCACCCTGAACAGGGCCAACCACAGACAGATATGCTCTAAAAGTGTATTTGTTTAAACATCTTTAAAACAAATTCAAAAATGACAAAGCGCTGATATTCGTGTTCCTTCACATGTAGCCTCTGTTGTGTCATGCCTCACTGGAGCTGACGGACAGGAGTGAGCATGATGGAAGCTGGAAAAACCCACACAATGTCTTGTTTTGATTGATTGGTAGCTTATATTTGACAGAAGTGTGTTACAATTCTGTATTATTGTAATAACAATTGTGAGAGCGGGTCAATTAGCAGCTAATGAGCGGAGGAGCGCAGACGAGCTGTAGCCTACCACCGGAGAGTTACAAACCAGGACTGTATCTGGGTCTGACAGAACTGTGACAGAACCCCAGCTCCCCCTCAAGAGAGGGTCTTAAGACAAACTAAACATTACAGGAAATACAGGAGGAAATACAGGAGAAATACAGAAAAAGGAAAAATGGCTTTGTTGGTTTTATTCTAGTGTTGACAGTGTACAGATGATAAGAGTTTATCTCAGGTGTGCTGTGTGTCCTGAGACTGTAGCAGTGACACAGGCTTCTTGAGGCTTGTGCAAGTGCAAAGTTGTTAAAGAGTTTAAATGTGTCATTAAAAAATGCATTTTAATGTAGTTTTTAATCTGAATGTCATTGGCATTTGCGCTCACTTATAGACACCAGAGCAGAATGTGGGAAATATATACATATACATACATATACACAATAATACATTTCCTTTGGGAAATCAGACTTGTTTTAATATTTTACCATGATTGTTGTTATCCCTGAAGTGAAAAGCTGTATATTACAGAATGATACAGTCAGAGCTCAAAAGCCTGGCAGGAGCAGGACAAAGAGAGATCTTTAGCATTTTTTCCCCCCATGATTATGTTTCAGGCTGATGTTAAGGTATCGTTCTAGTGTCAGTATTGTGAGACTCAAGCCAGGTATCGAACCAAACTCAAAATGTTAGTATTGTGACAACACTATTATACAACGTTACTAAATCCTCCAGTGAGACCTAAGCCCCAAGCCTTTACAGTGTTCCTTCTCTGAGCGTACCCATGGAGAAGGCCCCCTTGTAGTCCATCTCGGCCACAGAGACGTCAGTGCTGCCCGGGTCCATCATAAACACCTTCTCGTTGTTACACAGCTGAAACTCTGTGTTCAGAGAGTAAACCACAGGAACCGGACGGTTGGTCTGCTGGAAGGCTATCGGGACCAGAAACCTGCACCCAACACAAGAAAAATAAAGATTATGACAGAATACAATTACTTTAGACATTTCCAGAAATGAAGACATAGGGGCTTATGCAATATGGTCAGATGAACTGCTCATACAGTTGTGCTCATAAGTTTACAGAATAAGTTGGCAGAATTTGGTCATTTTTCAGAGAATATAAATGATGCTTGTAATCAGTGTGTGTGTGTGTGTATAAAAGGTCAGGGAGTTTCTGGGCTTCTGACAGTTTCTGTATTCTGAGTCATGGGAAAAGCAAAGGATTTGTAAAAGCATCTGAAGGAAAATGTAACTAAACAGTTACCTTTTATATAAACTTTACATTGATATAAAAAGATGTCCAAGGAATTGAGAATGCCAGTCAGCAGTGTTCAAATGTGTGTGTGTGCAAGTGGAAAATAAGGGATTCTGTTAAAACTAAACCATGGTCAAGTAGACTAACAAAGATTTTAGCCACAACTTCCAGGAAAATGGTCTGGGATGCTAAAAAAACCTATTACATTTGAAGAGGGGCACACCATTCCTACTGTGAAACATGGAGGTGGATCTGATGTTTTGGGGATGTGTGAGCTTCAAAGGCACAGGAAAAGATGAATGCAGCATGTTATCAGAAAATACAGGAGGAAAATTTGCGCTCATCAGCCTGGTAGCTGCGCATGGGACGTACTTGGACGTTCCAACATGACATGATCCAAAGCACAAGGTCAAGTCGACCTGTCATTGGCTACAGCAGCATAAAGTGAAGGTTCTGGACTGACCTCAGTCTCCTGACCTCAGTATTGTTGAGATCTCAAACGTGGAGTTTATGCAAGATAGCCCAGGAATTTACAGGAACTGGAGGCCAGCTTTACCATCGAGAAAATGAAGAGCCTCATCCACAACTACCACAAAAGACTTCTGTCATTGATGTTAAAGGTGTTAATACACTGTATTAAGAACTTAAACTTTTCATCAGGGTCTTTTGGGTAGTTTCTGTTGTCATTATGATTTAAAAAGAGAAAACACAGTTGTTTGACAATAAATGGCTTCACCCAACCACTAGTTATGAGTGAAAGAAGTGTTTTTGTGTTATCATCCATATTCTCTAATGGTCATACTTTTCCGGAGCGTGCGCTGTGCAGGACAGGGGCTTGTCTCCGGGATCGACCCAGGGCTGAGTCGGCTGAACAGTGCACGGGATCAGGAAGACTGTGTACTCTCCAGAATAGTCCTTCCTGTTTAACATACAAAACGGTCAAGAAAAATAAAACACATTGTTCACATAGTTTAATCTGTTTCTGACCTGCTGTAAGAGCTGGTGGCTCTCCAGAGCTGGTACGGCGAATCGAACGTCTGAGCGCTCCACAGAAGCTGCATGTCGAACTCAATGCCGCCCAAATGATCCGGAGCCATCAGTCGAGACTTGTGTCCTGGCAGAGTGTGGTGCTCCGTTACAAACTGACCTGAGAGGGACAGGTAAATGTTACTATAAGTGAGACTATAAGTGTGGGCTGTGGGTGGGTCATTTATACGCATGTCCTTAGGGGAAAAAAAGTTCATCTCTATGTTTGCATTTGAACAGACTGTGGTTATATTGAAGAGCTGACCTCTGAACTTGGCATGGGTCTTGAACTCGATGACAAGGCGACCGTCTTCTCTGATGTAGATCCTGATTATCTGCAGTCGAGCCGAGAGCACACTGTCCGTCTGGATTCCTGCAGTGAAAACATTCAAAGTGTTACATTTTAGTTTTCAACCAGTATAGTGTGTTTCAACACTGACATAGTAATGAATTTAATACAAACACCTCAAACAAAGCTTGTTTCAGTCTATTTAGTGTTTTACAAGTTTATTGTCTAATTTATATAGCACTTTTTTTGTTTCTTGGGCAACCAAAGCTCTTTACATGATGCTTCTATTCACACACACTCTCACCTGGGGCAGACAGAGAGGGGGCTGGTATTACACACGGTGCTCAAACCTTCTCTGACCACCCCCAAACTCACCTCTACAGCCACACACATTCATACACCAGAGCTGTGGCACTGGAGGTAAGACTACCTACACTGACAGAGGAGCTTTATGTCTATCTTTAATGACTTACATTTTTGTTCCACAAGAACAAAAAAAAGAAAGAAAAACGTTTTAGGATGTTTGTGTATTTGCTCTCATTGCACATTGAGCGCGTGGACAGAGGAGAGCAACTTGATTGTTTAATTGGAGCAATGCATGCATTGCATAATCACTTCAAAATACCACTCTTTGCATTTCTTTATCTGAAAACAGTACACATTTATTAAAGCTCTACTGAATCTAGAAGATTTTAAATTACAAACTGTGCACTGATGAAGGAGAAAAGTTTTTTTTTACATGAAGTTTAATGATATAGCTTGAGTAAAAATATTTTATTTTCAAATTTGAACACATAGACAACAGCGTGCCCCTGCAGCCAAAGCTACACACTCCACTTTAAAGACCTGGTTTTGCTCAAATGAGATGTTATTTGGATTCCTTACCTGTCCTCCAGAGCACAGTATCGTAGAAAAAGGAGAACTCCATCTCGGTGTGGTGTTCGAGGGACGCCCAGCCTCTCGGAGCAGTGACGTAGATGTAGGACACGTAGAGAGGAACCTGCACCGTCAGGAAGGACTGGGCCGAGTCCCGCACCTAAAACAATACAACACACATTATTACAACCCCGCGAGACCACATCAGGACATAAAGCTATGACTCTGTTGATTACCCAGTTATCTCCGCTCTAACACTCCCTCTGGTGTGTACAAACCTGTGGTCTTGATGTAAAATTCTTCTACTGTTGAAGGTTTATACCTGGAAATCAGCTGTGACCGACCCTCCGCAGACGTCGATGAGCTCGGTCATGTCGTAGTAAGCGTCGAACGTCCAAATGCAGCTCTTCAGGTTCAGGTGCTTGTAAAGTTGCAGTGTCTTGGGCTCGCGTGCGTTAGGGTTGAACTGGTACGGCCGGTCATATCCCGGGCCGAGGGAGATGCTGTCGTATGAGACGTCGTCAAGGAAACCGGAGTCTGAGGAGAAACGGTAAAGTGTTCTGTGAGAGCGCTGCGATGCAAAAGCTTCAGTACATTAACCAAATACAAAAATAACATTATGCGGGTTACCAGAGATGCCCTTGAGGTCGGTGAGTGTGACCAGGTTGGAGCAGACGTGCTGCTGTCTGTAGATGGACTCTGACAACAGGAAATGCAGGTTGTGGAGGGGCATTGTGGAGACCAGGGGCAGCATGCCGTCCTGGTGAGGGATCTGCACCGAGATGTGGATCCTAAAACAAACATGTTTACAACTAACCTATTACAGAAGCTTTGTTATTATTTTCTTCCAGAGAAGTATTTAACATTTTAAATTAATTGTGGCAGGTTTGGTTTTAAACAACTTTTATTCAGTGAAAACTCATATTGCTTTGTCCATTTCATCGTTTGTGTCACAGAGATAGTGATTAAAAGTGGAGTTCCACAGGGGACCATTCTTACTCCATTCCTGTTGACATTACAAACAACTATTGTGCCTTGTGCATATTTTAAAATGTGTTTGAGTGTTTTATGTAGTGGTACAAAGGGGTAACTTACAAGTTCAAAGTTAAAAGGTTTATCTTGTTATAGTACGCCAATAATATCTGCAAACTAGGAATAAATCAAGTAAATGTATTACATAGAATTAAGCTACATAAATAATCACACAGAGCCCATGTAAAGTTGAAGTTTTAAAGAAAATTTGGTTGTGTCATACATTGATGGATCTAAGACACCAAGAGCAAGTAAAAGAAGAAATGGATTAGACACAGCCGTCCTGTTTAACCTGTTGGGATGCTCTTTGTGCTTGACGTCCAGGTATCTGAGTGTGGCAATAAAAGACTGGGCCTGGAAACCCCTGGCGGTCCCCGTTGTCACAGGCGTGTGGCAGATGGAGCCTTCGGTGCCAATGGTGGCAATGTTGCTCCTCAGAGGCGTCCCCAAGTGACCAGCCTTGTCTCTGGCTTGAGCCACGCAGCGAACGTGGAAACGGCGACTAAAGTAAATGCTGTCCAGGACCTGACAAAGGAGAGAATACAGTACTCATTTGTAATACTGCTTTCTCTCAACACATTTCTATTGACAGTCAGTGCCAAAGTCATAATCTCACCATGTGGTTGACGCTGGTGTATGGCGTAGTGTCAGTGACCGTCTCGAATGGCGAGCGCGCTCCGTTGGTGTCGGTCGGAGCGGCTACTTCCCATGAGAAGTGCACTTTGCTCTGGTTGATGCTGGCCTCGTTGCAGTGCTCCTTCATGACTGAGTATTTGGGGTAATGAGGGTCGCAGGGGGTCACGCAAACCAAAGGGTAACCAGGGGACGGCTGCTTCTTACTGCCCTCTTTGGACACCCCGTGAACGTTGTCGTAGTCGGACAAGGATACCACCTGAGGACAGAAAATGTAAATGAGAGAAAGTGTAGTCAAGAATAGACCACATGAGGCACCACTCTGTTTCAACTGAGGAAAACATTTTATTTATTTATTTTTAAGAATTTTTGGGGCCTTTTTGCTTTTATTGATAGTTGACAATGGTTGAGAGGAAACAGGGTGAGGGAGAGAAGGGAATCACTTTGGGCAAATGACCCCATCTTTTCAAACTGGGTCTCCAGTGTTCTTGCGTGATTTCCCTCCAAAGAAAGCTGTTTTTTATGGAAGATTTTAACAATCTTACAGTTTTCTGACTAAAAAAGAAAATATCATTGCTGTGATGTACAGTACAAGCTCGCTTTTTTTGCTGAGATTTAGCTTATATTGAGAAAAACAAAACATTATTGAATAAGAACTAGGCACTTGTGACTGGTCTACACCCAAATGTCTTGTAGAACTTGTAAAGTATTGTAGAAAATAGTAGTTGAACTAATAAATTTAAAATTGGCGTTGTAAAAATGCCTTACATAGCTTTGCACAATTTTTGTGGAGAAATAAGTGTTTCCAAGGAAGTCACACACACATCAGCCAATACAATAAAAGCAGGAGGGATTGTGGGAAGGGTTAGGTAGGGTGAATAAGGAGTGGGAATAGTTTTTTGGTGTTTTCTAAAAATGTTCTTCATTAATGTTTGATTGGTGCAAAATTGTAACTAGTTTTTCAGGAGTCAAAATGACAAGGTGAGTGTGTGTTGCTGGTAATCCTGTGCTAAAGGAAACGCTGTGTAAAATGTGAAAAGACTGACTGCGTTATGTCAGAGTCATTTTACTCACAATGGGTGGAGCGGGGAGTATGAGGCTGCCTGCCGCTTCCTGGTCCAGGATGGTGACTGTTGCTATGGTGATCTCCCCTAGCACTGCCTCCACCGGGTCGTCAGGGCCCAGGACCAATGAGAAGGACTCATGCCACTCCCTGTCTTCATTGGACAGGATCTCCACCTTAAAGACAATATGGTCCACTCCTGCAACAATACATTTGAATAATGACTTACACATACTACAGCATTGCAAAAGTGTCAAAAATATTTCCCTGGTGAAATTAGGCTGAAAAAGCAGAATACCGTTACCACTAGGTTTCAGACAACCATCTTGACTTGGCCCAAAAAGCCATTATGTTATGCTTTTTAACTTTTTGAGCGCTGGATGTTCTGTTTTTTACCTGATTGAGAGAGATCTGTAAGCTAAGAAGCCCCAAAGGGACAAATTTCTGCACACTTCATGTCCTACATTCCTGAATTCAGTAGTGTGATTGAACATTTATAACCCTTACTGAGGTGAAGTGGTACCTAAAATCCCCAGGACATTAGATGGGTTGTAGAGTCATGGGTGGTGTCCTCACTGACCTGGGGTGAACCTGAGCACTCGGCTGTTGGGGTTGTAATCTACTCCAGACTGAGCAGATCCGTCCCGAGTGCTGCAGCGGATCTTAGAGGTGCGGTCCAAGTCTCCACGACGGATCACTTTAATGTTGAGGACCTCAGTGCCGTCCGGACCGGGAGGCTCTCGGACCTGGAAGGACGCCTGCTCAAACTCGATGGTGGGAGCTGGAAAGGAAAGGTTAGTTGTTTAGTTATGGTTAAACAAATACAATAGTATTTTAGTCTTACATTTATTACACTTGTGTCATTTCTCTTACCATCCTCTTCGTTGCTAATGGTTATCGCGGCAACATCGCTGGCCCCCACCATTGCCCCACTCCAGTGATTTCCCAGAGGGGACCCAAGATGCACCTGGAGTTCCTCCTCAGGCTCAAACACAGAGTCGTCAATGATGTGGATGGTGCAGTTTTTCACCTGAAAGACCAGCCCAGAGAAATGCTCAGATTAAAAGTCCGCCACGCTTGTATCTTGGCCGTTGTGGTAAGTAAGAAGACCCTCCAGATCTGTTCCCTATGACCTCTTGGGCCTGACTTGTTCCTGGTTTATGTGATCTTGACTACAACACTACTTTTTACTACTATTTACTGTTTATTATTCCTTAGTTGCTAAGTCTTAGTTAGTCTTACTCAAGTGTGGACCAGATAATAAGCACCTTCAGACATTCAAACATATCACAGCGTCGGAGGTCGTACCCTCTCTCCTTTGAGGAAAGTAACTCGTGATTCGTCTGTGTTTGGTCGCTCCTCAAAGTCGTCCATGACGGCAGCTGACATGGTGCGGGTGAAACAGCGAACGGAGGACTTAAAGGAAAGGTCTCCAGTTCGAACAATGGGGAGGTGCAGCACAGAGTCCCTCTCCTTCACTCTGTACGACGCCTTCTCAAACTGCATAGAGGGGACTGAGACACAACAGCTTTTTCAGTCATATTACAAATCAATAGAGTCAGCATGTGTCTTTTAGTAGTCTCAAATTCTGAAAAGTTCTAGTGATTCTCTGAGCTATAGAGAAACCAAGTTTATATGAAAAAGCCAGTCCTACATGAAATTGTTAAAGATAAAAAGGTTCTACATACTGTCCTGGAAGGTGTCTGTGATGACCACGCTGGCCTCGTAAGGCTCTTGTAGAACGGCGCCTTGAGGAGAACTGAGGAACACTACAAACGACTCAGAGCCTTCGATCGACGGACTCTGGATGTCGTCCAAGATGGTCAAACTGCACCTCTGGAAATGTAGACAATCACAGACATGCACTGAAACAAAATCTTCACATTCCCACTCCTACACACACATACATGTCTTTGCATAGTGGGAGGAAGCTGGACCCTGAGAGTCCACACAGGAATAGACATGGAGACCCATCCTATGACCTTTGCTGTTTTGTAAATTAATATGCAAAATTCCTTAGCTTCATTGCAATATTCCTTTTTAATTTCAGGATTTAAAAAAAAAAAAAAAACACGACAACATGACTCTCTCATACTGCTGCCCTGTGACTCCCATTTTCAGAGAAATTCAGAGAAAAATCAAGCTCCGGTAAAATATATAGAATAAAATGCCCCAAAAAAACTAAAAAGCTGCTTAAATACAACATTGAGTGTATTGTGTGATGGTGGTCTATGTCATGTGTTTTGAATAGTCTTTTAATACCACATCATTATTTTATACTTGTACAACACTGAGAACAATGATAGTTGTTTTAAATGTGCTATATAAATCAACATAGTCTTTATTATTAATTGCAATAAATCCAATATACGAGCATAACGTCAGATCATTTAGTCTTCTAACACAAACCACTTAAGATTACAGCTGCAATCTTGAAAATACCCACAGGGCTAAAATACACTTTAAGAAATTTTAGACAATACTAATTTTTTTTCTGGAGGACACAGGGAAACCTTGTAAAGGTGTAAAGCTTTCCTCACCTCTTGTGTTTTGCCAGGTTTGAACTCCACTTTTTTGGAGCTGGGGATGTAGTCGAGCCCTGGGCTGGCAGATGGGGGCTCAGAGGGACGTGTGGCGCACCAAACCGAGGTCACTGACGAGAGGTCGCTGCCATGACGCAGCACTGGTATCTCAATAGTTCCTGGGAAAAGTTGTACAAAAGATTAGCAAAAGATAATTAACTGTTATATCCTATTAATGAAATATAAAAAGCCTTTAATATTTGTTGTAAATTGGCAACAAGATAGACATTTGATTTCATCTGGTACCTGCGTCTTCACTGAAGGTAAAGGTAGCGTTGCCCAGGGAAACCGTTGAGGCGTCGTTGGGTCCGTCAATCACCACTTTGGCCACTTTGACATTCCCCACTCGAGCGTTGTCCGAAGCATCGGATAAAACCAGCTCAAACTCCTCAGACAGTTCATACTCACTGTCGTCGATCAGCTTCACGTCGCAGGTCGTCATGGAAACGCCAGGCCCAAACACCACACGGTTATCATTGTTCATGCCCCGGCTCTTGAAGTCTGAGCCGGACTCCAGAGCATGAAGACTGCTGCCCTGAGCTGTTTTAGCCACAGTGTAACACAAAGCCGACACCGTACTGGACACGTCACCTTCAGAAAACAGGCAGCGTTACATTCCTCTGACATCTCTTTGGAAGACACAGTCTGGTTTACAGATTCTACACTGAGTATGCCATCATTTCATACAAAAACTCGGATCGTCAAATTTAGACAAAACTTCAGGGCAAACAGTCCTCAATACTTCCTGAAAAGTTACACAGTGTTAAATTTGGTTTAATGTCTAAACCAAATTTTTTTCTAGACAGAATCCCCCTTAGTAAAGATAAGTCATTTTAAGAACTTGTATATATCTATTAGAAGGGCGCAGGGGCTCAGTAGTAGAGCAGTTGTCCTTCAACCGGAAGGACACAACAACAGTTCATACCCCCCTTGCCTCCAGTGTCTGTGGCACTGGTGTATGAATGTGTAAGAATGTTTAGTGAAAGGATTTGGTGAATGTCAAGGAGGCCGCAGGTGCAGAATGGCTGCCACGTCTCTGTCATTGTGCCCCAGGGCAGACTGGGGCAGACTGTAGCCTACCACCACCAGTGTGTGACTGTGTAGTGAATCAATAATTGATATGTAAAGTGTGTTTGCCTCCCCGGAAAAGCGCTATATAAAGTTGATGTAATAATAATAATAATAATAATAATAATAATAATAGAAGCACAGAAGAAAGCAGTTTCAATCAACAGTATCGTCAGTTCTACAGTAGATGCTACCTTTTTATATTATTTTTATCCCTGGCTACACCAGCGAGTTTACAAACTCCAAAAAATCTATCTTGAAGTATTTACAAGCAAAGTATTTGCATCGAAACCATGGCCAAAACTTAGTCGGTGTGTGCAGTGAGGTGGCAGGACTGAAGTCTGGGTGTATTTTAGGTTTGACAGTGTAGTCACTGTTTTACTGTCAGACAGCACAGAGCTACTCTGATTGGACCAGTTATTTGTTGAAAGTACCTGCCCCTTTGCAAACTATGATACTGTGGAGCAGTTCTATTTGGCACAGTCAGGTTAACTAGTAAGATGCACCGCAAAAACCTTGCTTACTGTGAGTGATGAATTAACAGTTCAAACTTAAATGTCTGTGATACAACTATATATATAATATATAATATATAAAATGTTTCAATATTGATCCTATCAACGTAATTTGGAGCTCAATTGCTGCGAGAGCTCATTTCCTCCAATATATTTTGGTCCGTACCTTTCCTCTCGACAGGGGCGTGGATGAAGCCCGTGCTCTCGTTCACGTGGTATATCTTTTTGTCGAACTGCAAAGTGGGCTCATCCTCTGTGTCATTAATGTTCACAATGGCCCGAGTGTTTCCTCCGAGCAGAGCGTAAACGGGCATGCTCAGCTCCACGTTAAAGCTCTCCACTCCCTCGAACACTTTATCGTCGTTAATGATAATGGTGCAGACTTTGGTGTCCTCGCGTTCGTCAAACTGGACCTAAAGAACCAGACGGTAACCACATTATTAATCTTTGAATGAATAAATTTAAAACAAAAGATACAAGTGCCGCAGTGTCACCTGTCCGGCGTATTCCACATAGTCCTGTTGTCCGGGTCGAGAGCCAACGTTGCTGCTGGAAGTGGCAGAGTCTTGTTCAGTTCGACACAAAACGACGGCGTACTGGTTTAGGTTTCCCATTCGCTTCACTGTCACCGACACCGTACTGGCTTTTTCATTCACATTGTAGCTGTGGAAATACAAATAATAAAAACACAATCAACTGGTTGACGGATATGATGCACAAAATGAGATAGAAAGAAGATAGAGGGTGTTTTCATTATATGAATACTGCATCTTCTATGAATCAACACAAATTAAGTGCTCTATTGAAACCAGGTTTTTTTATTATTATTTCAAACACACCCAATCAGAAAAAAACAACTTATAATCCTGGAAAAAGATAATCTGGACCTGTACTACAAAACTGGATTAGGAGGTTTGCGAGGTAAGTTAAGGGTTAACCCCTGGGTTTTCGGTATCCCACAACTGGTTCACTTTCTGTCGAGGGAAGGTCACCATGGTACTTAGACTGAATGGATAACCTGCTCCAGAACAGATTAGCTGTTGCAACAGAAACACATGTTTCTCATGTTAACTTTGAGTCACCACACAATTGCTGTGATTGGTTGTTTATATGAAGATAAAATATGAATGATAACACAAAAAACTTTTTTTCACTTATAGTTAGTGGTTTGGTGAAGCTACTTTTTTTTAACAGAAACTACCCAAATTACCCTGATTAAAAGATTCCATACCCTGGTGATTTTGGCCTGATAACATGCACACAAGTTACTAAAGGTAACTATCCGCAGCTGTTATCTGTTTGCCTGTAATCAGTGTGTGTGTAAAAGGTCAGTGAGTTTCTGAGCTCCTGACAGACCCTTGCATCTTTAATCCAGTGCTGCACTGACCTTTCTGTATTCTGAATCAAGGGGAAAGCAAAAGAATTGTCAAAGGATCTGAGGGAAAAGGGTAATTGAACTGTATAAAACAGAAAAGGGAAATAAAAAGATATCCAAGGAATTGAGAAGTCCAATCAGCAGTGTTCAAACTATAATAAAGAAGTGGAAAATGAGGGATTCTGTTGAAACCAAACCAAGGTCAGGTAAACCAACAAAAAAGTCAGCCACAACTGTCAGACAATTGTTCAGGATGCAAAGAAAAACCCACACATAACTTCAGCTGAAAAACAGGACTTGTTTTTGTGGTGTTGGCACAAGAAAAGATGAATGCAGCAAGTTATCAGAAAATACTTGATCGTACTTGGACGTTCCAACATGACAACAATCCAAAGCACAAGGCCAAGTCTTAGCTACAGAAGCATAAAGTGCAGGTTCTGGACTGGTCATCTCAGTCTCCTGAACTCAGTATCATTGAACCACTCTAAAGAGATCTCATGCAAGACAGAAAATAAACAGCCTCATCCAAAACCACTACGAAAGACTTGCAGAAAAGCTGTCATTGATGTTAGAGGCGGCATTACACAGTATTAAGAACTGGGGTATGTCAACCTTTGATCAGGGTCATTTGGGTAGTGTCTGTTGTCATTATGATTTAAAAAGAGTAAACACATTTGTTTGACAATAAATGGCTTTACCCAACCACCAACTATGAGTGAAAAAAAAACTTTTTTTATGTTATTATTCATGTTCTTTGAAAAATAGCCCCCGCAAAAAAATTTCAAATTTTGCCAGGGTATGTAAACTTGAGCACAACTGTGGAAAACTTGAATGTGGCATTATGTTTGTATATGCGCTGACCTTTTGTGTTCAAAGCTGATGAGCGACCACTGAATGTGGAAGACGTTGTCGCTGACAACATTGGGTTTGCTGTCCTTCACTGAGAACTTGAAGGTGTCCATTGTTTCTTGGATATTTTCATGATGCAGCACATAGCGGATCAGACCCAGGTTTATATCGGCTGAGGAAAAAAACAAAAGAACATTTGATAACAAAATAAGAGCACTACGGAGCCCCTCTGGTCTCACTATGTAAAAAAAAAAAATATATGTAACTAGGTCGTGGCCTCAAGATAAGTAAATATGAATGAATATAAAAGGAGAATGCACAATGGAGCAGCTTTTCTCCCGAAAGCATGCACGTTAACTCTGCCGCCGATAAGGCTCATACATACAGCCAGATGGAGGTACCGTGACCTAAGCCTACAACGCCCTCTGCTGACGTTTTATCGTAGGCTACACAGACATGCTTTTCCAAAATGTCAAACACTTCAATAATTAATAAACCAGTCTGCACACTACTATAGACTATCTTAAAATCATAATCAGAAATACTTTATTGATCTTTATTGATATCGATAACCTTTGTTATTTAAATGGACCCTGTACTGTAGTGCAATGTAATACTTCACATTCTGTGCAATATTATCTGTTTTAATATTCAGTGTAATATAGTTTGCTGCAGTTCTGCTTCTATTTATTTACTAGTACTGTTCATCACAATCAATTCAATTCTGTTAATACAGTAATGTAAATCTTGTAGGCTGCATATCCATGGTCCTTTATAACTCTTATTTATATTTTATAGCATATATTTATACTTTTTACATGTATATAGGCTACTTGTTTATTTACCAACTTATATTATTATTTATATTTCTTTAAATGTCTTGATGTGCACATCAACTGTGACACAACAATTGTCCCCTGGGTTATCGATATCAATAAAGATCAATAAAGTATTTCTGATTATGATTTTAAGAGAGTCTACAGTAGTGTGCAGACTGGTTCATTAATTATTGAAGTGTTTGACATTTTGGAAAAGCATGTCTGTGTAGCCTACGATAAAACGTCAGCAGAGGGCGTTGTAGGCTTAGGTCACGGTACCTCCATCTGGCTGTATGTATGAGCCTTATGGGTGGCAGAGTTAGCGTGCATGCTTTCGGGAGAAAAGCTGCTCCATTGTGCATTCTCCTTTTATATTTATTCATATTTACTTATCTCGTGGCCACGACTTAGCGTATCTTGTGGCCACAACTTAGCGTATCTCGTGGCCACGACTTAGCTTATCTCGTGGCCACGACTTAGTTACATATATATTTTTTTTTTACATAGTGAGACCAGAGGGGCTCCGTAGAGCACAATGTGTCACTGTGTTGCTGAGTTTGCATTAAGAATGAGCTTGGAAGTAGTGGTGAACTTCATAAAGATATTATAAAGACTTATTGTTTATTGTACCTTGTGTGAAAGTGGAAACAGGGTTGCCAGGTTTGAGTTTGCTCTCCAAAAAGCCATGCTTGGGGTCGGCGGTGACCTCGTAAACCAGCTGATTGTCGTCCGTGTCCGGGTCCATGGTCAGCAGCTCCTTTTTAGTGATAAGGTTTGTGGCCTGGAGAATGCCAACAGAGTCACTTCCACTAAGCGTTTGAGTAAATAGGGATTTTAAAACACACAAATAGAAAAATTGTAAATTAAGTAAATTATTCATTCTGCTTTAGAGATCAAGGTTCCACTAAATCATTTATTTACCAGACATCTTTAGAACCTATGATAATTCAGGACAGCTTTCTTATAGATACTGACATCACAGACAGAAGTCAGCTGGTGTGTTAGCACATTGCTAGCACATATTTTTAGCATAAAATAATGAAATTGGTTCTACTTTATATGCTTATAGCAAACAATTTAGATGTGCATTTTCACTCACAAATCTAGAACCTGTTCAATATGTTCTTCTTACAGACATCTCAGTTCAAACATTTGCTGTCTATCTATTTGTCTTTATTTTAAACTCTTTTGACAAACTACAGCAGCCTCAGAGGGTCCAGCGTTAGGGTGGTGGGTTTACAAAAGTCATTAATAATCTGAATCTAACGGAGTCTTAAACAAAATGTGTCATGTTCCCCGATTTACAAATAATAATCAAATAAATTTCACAGATTTACTAATTTTCCATTGTGCCTGTCAACCTCTGAAACGCTTCTAAAGCCTCCACCCTCAGAAGTTAAAATCAAGTCATAAGATGCAGCAATAACATCTAATAATATATGACAAATTAGAAAGGATTAACTTATTAATTACTGTAAGATCTACTGAATTGTGTTTTGCCAGGTGTCTGTGCTGTGCTTTTTGAACCAGCAGGTGGCAGAAGTACATTAGTGGTGAGCCAGAAATAAGGGGTCTCCAAGTGAACACACTTAACCTCTGCTGTAATGTTGTGCTTCTTTAGAATGGGACTTCAGATCAATCACAGACATCTTATTATAACATGATTATATTTTTCTATAAATACAGCATTTTACAAATATCTTGTGCTGTCACAAAGATTCAACCAGCAACAGATCATCTGCATGTTGCACCTGCAGACTCTGTAGCTGTTTCCTTTTGTCACTTACCAGTTTTGTACTGGTAAAAAGCTGTTTGTACCTTGTTGTCCATGTATTCGAGCCACTGCAGTCCCAGGTTTGTGACAATGCGTGGTGTCCCGTCGTCCACGGGCGATATGTCAATTTTAAACTTTTGAGGAGCAGCTGTCACGATCTGCAAAACCAGACATGTTTCACTGTTTGATGTTCTGCATAGAGAGTGGGTTGTACAAAACAGTATATGTTCAATGAATCATTAATTACAAATTATTAGTCAGTGTTTACATACTGTGATATTTTGAATACACGGCAAAGCTTGAAACCAGTAATCAGCCATTGTCAAATACAGACTGTGACTAAACTCTAACAGAGGTTATGGGATACAACACATCTAAAATTGACATTTAAAAATGACAGCAGTTGCAGTGAAAAGCAGTTAAACAGAAGCAAAAGGACATTTGGCAGAAAAAAAAGAAATCCGCAGATGAATGTCACAGAGCTTTAGGTTATTACTTTATTGATTTGCTGTGTTTCAAATAAACAGCACAAAACGCTGAGCCCAGATGGAAACGTCTGTGGTAGTTATAAAATAATACAAGACATTTTGAAGACGGCAAGACATATGAGATAAGACTTTATTTAGAATTAAATAACAGGGTTGACTCCAATGTGAACAAGTCATTTTCAAAAAAGAAAAAAACTTACTTACTTGTTTTATATTTAAAACATGCTCAAATTCACAGGGTTCACAATCTTATTAAAACGTCAGAGTCAAAACTCATACTACAGCAGCATTAGAGGGTCAAAATTTAAACCACAGCAGCCTCAAAGGGTCACAGCTCAAACTACAGCAGCCTCAGAGGGTCACAACTCAAACTACAGCAGCCTCAAAGGGTCACAGCTCAAACTACAGCAGCCTCAAAGGGTCACAGCTCAAACTACAGCAGCCTCAGAGGGTCACAGCTCAAACTACAGCAGCCTCAGAGGGTCACAACTCAAACTACAGCAGCCTCAGAGGGTCACAACTCAAACTACAGCAGCCTCAAAGGGTCACAGCTCAAACTACAGCAGCCTCAGAGGGTCACAGCTCAAACTACAGCAGCCTCAGAGGGTCACAGCTCAAACTACAGCAGCCTCAGAGGGTCACAACTCAAACTACAGCAGCCTCAAAGGGTCACAGCTCAAACTACAGCAGCCTCAGAGGGTCACGGCTCAAACTACAGCAGCCTCAGAGGGTCACGGCTCAAACTACAGCAGCCTCAGAGGGTCACAGCTCAAACTACAGCAGCCTCAGAGGGTCACGGCTCAAACTACAGCAGCCTCAGAGGGTCACAGCTCAAACTACAGCAGCCTCAGAGGGTCACAGCTCAAACTACAGCAGCCTCAGAGGGTCACAACTCAAACTACAGCAGCCTCAAAGGGTCACAGCTCAAACTACAGCAGCCTCAGAGGGTCACGGCTCAAACTACAGCAGCCTCAGAGGGTCACGGCTCAAACTACAGCAGCCTCAGAGGGTCACAGCTCAAACTACAGCAGCCTCAGAGGTTCACGGCTCAAACTACAGCAGCCTCAGAGGGTCACGGCTCAAACTACAGCAGCCTCAGAGGGTCACGGCTCAAACTACAGCAGCCTCAGAGGGTCACGGCTCAAACTACAGCAGCCTCAGAGGGTCACGGCTCAAACTACAGCAGCCTCAGAGGGTCACAGCTCAAACTACAGCAGCCTCAGAGGGTCACAGCTCAAACTACAGCAGCCTCAGAGGGTCACAGCTCAAACTACAGCAGCCTCAGAGGGTCACAACTCAAACTACAGCAGCCTCAAAGGGTCACAGCTCAAACTACAGCAGCCTCAGAGGGTCACGGCTCAAACTACAGCAGCCTCAGAGGGTCACAGCTCAAACTACAGCAGCCTCAGAGGGTCACAGCTCAAACTACAGCAGCCTCAGAGGGTCACGGCTCAAACTACAGCAGCCTCAGAGGGTCACGGCTCAAACTACAGCAGCCTCAGAGGGTCACGGCTCAAACTACAGCAGCCTCAGAGGGTCACGGCTCAAACTACAGCAGCCTCAGAGGGTCACAACTCAAACTACAGCAGCCTCAGAGGGTCACAACTCAAACTACAGCAGCCTCAGAGGGTCACAGCTCAAACTACAGCAGCCTCAGAGGGTCACAACTCAAACTACAGCAGCCTCAGAGGGTCACAGCTCAAACTACAGCAGCCTCAGAGGGTCAAAATTTTAACTACAGCAGCCTCAGAGGGTCACAGCTCAAACTACAGCAGCCTCAGAGGGTCACGGCTCAAACTACAGCAGCCTCAGAGGGTCAAAGCTCAAACTACAGCAGCCTCAGAGGGTCACGGCTCAAACTACAGCAGCCTCAGAGGGTCACGGCTCAAACTACAGCAGCCTCAGAGGGTCACGGCTCAAACTACAGCAGCCTCAGAGGGTCACAACTCAAACTACAGCAGCCTCAGAGGGTCACGGCTCAAACTACAGCAGCATTAGAGGGTCAAAATTTAAACCACAGCAGCCTCAAAGGGTCACAGATCAAACTACAGCAGCCTCAGAGGGTCACAACTCAAACTACAGCAGCCTCAGAGGGTCACAACTCAAACTACAGCAGCCTCAGAGGGTCACAACTCAAACTACAGCAGCCTCAGAGGGTCACAACTCAAACTACAGCAGCCTCAGAGGGTCACGGCTCAAACTACAGCAGCCTCAGAGGGTCAAAATTTTAACTACAGCAGCCTCAGAGGGTAACAGCTCAAACTACAGTATCTTTAGAGGGTAAAAAAATTACATAAAAACAAGTGATTAAATTAACCAACATTTTAGGGTAAGATTTAACAGACTTACAATTAACCCAAATCTTGCTGCCTACAAAAAATGTTTGCAACAGCAGTTGTCAGTATCATACATTGCTCTTCGTTACTTTGTTACTCCGTATGCATGTGTCTAGTGTAAAACATATGAACACTTATTTACTTTTTATCTTAAAATGTCCAGCCTCTTAGACAGACACGTCAACTGCTGAGAAACTACATCAAGTAAGTTGAAGTGACCATGGAGACACATTTTGATAAGTTAGAATTTCTTATGTCTTTCTTATCTTTGTGTTAGTGTTATAAGAATTGTTGAGTGTTATCACTCTTCAATCAATTACAAACCCACACAGACCTTTCTGTTGTGTGCTTCTTTAAACAGGACTGTCACTGACTTTACCTCTTTGCTGTTGTCCTCCACCATGAAGAGCAGGTTGGTGCCGTCAGACACGGTGAAGGTGAAGCGGTCTTTGAGGGAGTTGGAGCCATCGTGGTTGTAGCTGACGCGGTTCTGGTAGACGTCGTCCATGGTGAAGGTGGTGGTCTGGCGGTAGTGCTGGCCATTGTTGGTGCGTTCGATGGAGCCGTGACGAGGCGCCTGGACCACGGTGAAGATAATGGACTCGGCCTGCGGCAAAGGTTGGCAAGTGTATTATTTAGGTTTAACAGGATATAGACAAAACAGTTTTTCCATGGACCAAAGACATTCCTTCCAAGGTTCAATACCTGGTTGACCTGTCCAAACAATACATAATGGTAAATGGTAAATGGCAATGGCATGCATTTATATAGCACTTTCCTGCACCCTTCTCGGGCACCCAAAGTGCTTTACATGGAGCTTCCACTCACCCCATCCACTCTTGGGGCAGACAGAGAGGGGGGCTGCCACACAAACAGCGCTCAACCTTCTCCTACCACCACCAAACACACCTCTACAGTCACACACATTCATACACCAGTGCTACGGACACTGGGAGCAAGGTGGGTTAAGTGTCTTGCCCAAGGACACAACAACAGTATGAACTGTGGGGAGAGTGGGAATCGAACCTACTACCTTCCGGTTGAAAGACGAACACTCTACTGAGCCACTGCTGCCATAAGTAATATATAGTCATAATATTACTTTTGTAAAGGTTGCATATCTATTATTGCACTGGGAAAAGGGAAAGTACAGAGCATATTTTGAAGCTGAACAGGAAACTGCAATAGTGAGCGTTGTGGCCAGTGACTAAAGGCATTATGACAGATTGTTTTGCAACAGAAAATGTTTTTGTAAAATCTGAGCAGGAGGAAATAGGAAGCACAGAAAAAAGCTAGAAGTAAAAACAACAAACCATTTTAAATTGAGGTAATCAACTGTCGTTTCTGTTCAAAGACATTCTGCTCATTCCTGAAAAAAATGAAAGACTAGAAATGGCTGTAGATTTGTTACCTCTGTGTCGGCGTCTGTGGCTTTGAGTTCGAACTCAGTGATGGTTTTGCGGACTCCCTCTTGGACCCTCATCCCGGGAACATGCAGCAGCGGCAGAGAGTCATCCACTGGCTTTATGGTGATGTAGAACGTCTGTGCTACCTGAAAAAACATATTTATTTGAGCTGTTTAGATAAGACTTGTCCTGGGTTTAATAGAGGCCTAGAGCAAGGGAGAAATATAAAACTCACATTTTTTTAGACATTTGACTGAACTGTAGCAAAAGGTTTAGAAAAGGCTGTATCGGCATTTGAAGACAAAGATGGCAAGGGCAGCTGCTGAATTGTGGATTTGAAGTGTCTCTCTCAAAGTGCTTTCTCAAAAAAAACTTGTTGACCAGGACAAATAAATAGAAGCAATTGATATGGGACAATTTTTTTTACTATTATAACAAATGCATATGTCCCTGGAAATTATTAGCAAAATTCTAACCACAATATAATACAAACCAAAAAAAGTCAGGTCATCATAGGGTCAGTCTCCAAATTCAAAGAGCATATGAGAAGTACCAAATAAGGTCGCTGTACCCTATTGGTTGTGCATTCATAGTTACTAAACCTCACTGGTCTGTTGATTGGGTGATTCTTGCGTGAAAATTAAATTCTCAAAGGTTACTCCAAAGTACCTTTTTGTCCTACATAGAGGAATCCATTCTGCAGCAAAGGCTCTCCATAATCACATACTGACAAGAACGCATCAACACCTAAAGAGCAGGTCCAGGAATGGAAATCACACAAAGGTGTGCAACCTTTATTTTGCACAAATAAATGTGCAAAATAAAACAAAAACATGAACAGCAGCATAAAGTCTCCTGAGGGGATGGTCCTGGGACTGCAGTGCTCCACTAGCCTTTCCCTGAACTGAGCCGGACTCCTCCCTCAGATTTTGCTGGCCACTTAAACCCAGACTGTATTGTTTGCCAGGAAGAGACTTAGTATTCAAACAGGATTCATTTTCATCTTCTACAAACACAGACCATAAAAGCTAATTAAAAACACACAATTATAATGTTTTCTCAAATTAAGATTTTATTATTATTTTTTTTATATAGAGCTTTTCCATCTAGGCACTCAAAGCGCTTTACCAGTGTTACAGCTAATCACTCTTGCTCAAGGACAGAGTGGGGGAGAGCGAGATGTTATGATGTTTTTGGGATGTTTTGTGCAGGGATTGAACAACCCACCCGCCACCCAAGATTGTTCTTTTGTTTTTTAAAGATTTATTATTTTCACTTTTGCTTTTATTTGATAGGATAGTAGACAGACAAGAAATAAGTTAAGAGACATTGGGCAAATGACCTGAGTAGGAATTGAACCTGGGTCTCTGAGTGTATGGTACTGTGGCATACGCTACCAGGTAGGCCACAGCTTTATCAAATCACAAAAGTGTTGGTTTACATTTGAAAAAAAAACATTATCCTACAGCCAGGACAGCGCATGGCTAAATACTAAATACAAAGGTTCTGATTGGGGTGGAGAAAGAGTAAAAATGTATCTTAACAAGGAGAAAGTGGGCCTTTAGAAGCAGAACACAGGAAACTCCCCGGGCCGCGGCTGATCAGGAGCATGGATCTGTACTTGAAGCATCGTGAAACTACAGTCCTGAACTCTGAACGCTGCTATTATCCACATTCCTCATCTCTGTCTGGGCCAAGTCCAGACAGGTGTGACATCTGTCTGCTCTGTCTGAGTCCCGCGCTGCTTTCCACTAACAATGCTTCACAACTTGTTTTGAAGGTGAAGTGACCACGCAGTGTCCATGTGACTGAGACCAATTAACTACTTCATGAAACAAGGCTTCACATGACGTGAGTAAAAGAAGAATCCCTGTGTGTTTTTTCTGTCTGTAGTCCATTACCAAATTAAAATAGTCTAAAACGCTGCAAACAATAAAAGAAAAATTATAACAACAATAACTAAAATAAAAAAAATAAATAAAAGTAAAGAAGTAGACTCCAATGATAATAATGATTGGTTTAAAACAAAACACACTTGACACTTAAGTCCAGCCTCTTGATAACTGCGCCGGCTCAAGTCCTGCCTATTTGTACCACCGTCTTCTCCCTCAATGAGCTTCCGTCTCCACCAGATATCCCTGCGTTTTGGTTGGAAAGATATGGCCGCTAGAGTGCGACCCTTAAATGTAGTATTGTATTGTATTTAAATCTCCTAAAGTTGTGAATAAACCCTAAACAATCTTCTTCTGTTTATCGCTACTCTAAGGACTTTGTGCTGTTAATTAAAAATCTTTCACTCAGACAAGGGAACTAAAAGTTGCTCCACAGTGTGTAAATTTAACAGCACATTAATAAAGCAAACACTAAATCCCTTGTGAAAAAACTTAAAACTTGCAGGAGTTATCAGAGTCACAGTTTTGTTTTGCCCCGAAGCAAATCCTCCCCACATTTTTTAATATTCTGAATTAAAAATGTGGGCCGTAATGTAAAGCACTGGTGATAAATATGCATCGGCTTTGTTCGGAGACATGAATAATCCTTTGACAAACTTTTCAAATCTCAAGGCTCTACAGTGGATGCACAAAGAGGCCAGCCGAGCGTGAAGGCCAAACGACCCTTCTGACATGTGGGTTCAAAGTCCTGGTGGTCCTCATTAGCCCAGGATTAGCAAAACAGATTTATGCACGAGGTCGGGAGGCCTTAGCTGGAGAGCCACTTCTTTTATGTTAAAAAAGAATAAAGTGGACTTGGGTCAAACACAGATTAACGGCAAGAAAGTAAAGAAAGTTTATTGTGTATTTTCAAACTGTAAACTCATCAATATCAAGTTGATTAATGGCATCTTGTTTGCAAGCTGGGCTATTTTTTTAGTAATCAGTGAGAAATTACACATTTATTCATGATTGTTTACAGGTACACTGTGTAAAATGTAGTACAAAAAAAGAGATCGCAGGCACTAAAAGAAAGGGCTAGTTCAACTATAGGCATTAGTTTAGAGACTCTGGTTGAAACAGTGCTAATGACCCAACAGGATGGATGCTTTACTGAACAACATGGACCATCCCCTGTATTGAGTTTTTGAACAACAGAGAGCAGCCAGTGAACGTCTAAGATCAGTGAGCTGCAGGACCGACACAAGAACTCCTTCTTCCTGACACAAGAATGAACAATCAGTTTGTGGAAGAATTCTAACTCAATTCCTTTGACGAGACCTAACAACTGAACATCTCCTTGGGCATTAGTAAAGCTAACTGTTTATTCAAATCAAAATGTCTCAGCATTCGTTGGCATTTTATTTCTTTGTTCAACTGATGCACAGCTGAAGGAAGTGTACATTCTCGTTTCTTCTTTGACCACTTTTGTTCTTAGACAACAGCATGTCCCTGCAGGGCTACCATAGCTGTTCACATATTCTAGAAGGAAGTCATAAAAAGTATGCAATTAGAGATGTGCCTAAAAAATACACACACCACTTTTAAGTTAATATTGGTGTGTTGGCATTAAGGCTACACAACATATCACAATCATTATGCAATAATGTTTGCAATATACTGTACCTAAAATGACCCAAAATATTTTCATGGTTTTCAGTTTACATTAATTATTAATTAATGACTCTCACATGAATCTACAACAGGAAATAAAAAAAACACAAAAGATAACTTTGTAA
The DNA here is from genome assembly GCA_024349245.1 of Neodontobutis hainanensis. Lineage (NCBI taxonomy): Eukaryota > Metazoa > Chordata > Actinopteri > Gobiiformes > Odontobutidae > Neodontobutis > Neodontobutis hainanensis. The sequence continues at coordinate 139,666 of JALDNG010000381.1, read as the reverse complement.
TATATTGTTATTATTGTCTCTTTATGTTGTATCATCTTTTTGCCATTTCACAAAAAATGCAGTAAGTCACTTTGTGAAGTGAAAACATGAACATGGTATGTACGTAGAACAAACATTACAGAATATGTATTTTATTTCTGCATTATGTTATTTACCAATTTGCAGCTACATAATAACTGACTTCATCTATATAACTAGTGATAAATGGGATTTTTGTTTTTTTTGGCTGCTATGGTCGTTGGCTCAACTGACTAGCAGAGAGATCCATGACGTATACTGTAGCATACTACTAACGCTCTACAAAACAAATAGTTTGTTCGAAAAAGGTACAAAAAAGGTAATATACTAGTTACGTACAAGAACCATAAACACTACTGAAAACAATCTCAGAGTATCACTTTTAAAAAGCTTTTTTGAAGAGCTGGCTGTGAATATGTAAAGCTTTGTTAGACACAAGTCAAAGACAGAGCTTCCTCCAGGGCTTTTTAAACACACAGCAAACACAGTCAAGGTTTACATTCATTGTCATTCAGGCTGAGTGAACCAGGGCTTTAAAAATACTGTCACATCTGAACTGTCCAAGTCTTCATGTCCGGGCTTTTAATGACAGGGGAGCTGCATTTGCAACAAAGAGTAATCTGCTGTTCTAGATTTTGCCTGTCTATCAGTAGTTTTTTAAATGAATGCGTTTAAAGATATAATCCTCACCTCGTTGTTCCCATCAGAGACAGTAAAGGAGAACTGGTCAGAGTGTTTCTCTTCTTCGCTGGTGTGGACGTACTGAACACTTCGGGATGCCAGGTCGGCCTGAGTGAACAAGCTGATCCTGGTGCCTGCACAGAGACGACAATAATGGACATAAGTTTGGTTGAAGGATATGTTGATCATTCAATATTCCTGTTACTTGTGAGCCACTGAAAAGAGAGGTTCTTGGCAAAAATGTTTGTACAAAAAAGCAAACGGTATATTTTGAACATTTGAATGTAACAATATTTGTCCCTGTGTTCTTTGATGAATGAAGGAGAAAACATAGGTGAACTATTATAGACTTAATATTTACATTTAATACTAAAGTGTTTCTTTTGCAGGCTAAGTGGATGGATAATCCATCTACCTCACAGGTGTGGCATAACAAAATGCTGATTAGATTAGCTGCTGCCAATACAGTGACACTACATTTTAGAGTGGCCTTTTATTGTGGTTGGCCTAAGACACATCTGTGCAATAGTAATGCTCTCTATACAGCATCTTGATATGCCACACCTGTGAGGCGGATGGATTATCTCGGCAAAGGAGAGCTGCTCACTAACACAGATTTGTGAACAATAATTGAGAGGAATACACCTTTTGTGTTCATAGAAAAAAGTCTTAGATCTTTGAGTTCAGCTCATTAAATATGGGGCAAAAACAAAAGTTTTGGATTAAATTTTTTGTTCAGTATATATTTGATTTTTTTTTTTAAATAAATCTTCTTAAGGCCCTCTCATATCCCAAGAAAAGAACTTCTCAGAGTTTGCACACGGGCATTACATGACGCAGAAGGGTCTTTTTAAGTAGGCAATAAAATCTCTGCTTTTATTTCAAACATTGTGGAAACATAATTCAAGTTTGTTGGTAATCATTAATCGTTACTTTGTGTGTAACCAAAGAAAACTGTTTACTTTCCTCTTTAAATGGATGTCTTTTTTATTTGGTGACTTTGATGTGAATGTAATAACTTGATAAATATTGCGGCTGCTGCAATATGAAAAGGTATTTCCTTGAACAGATGAGGTGGACATATAATTATTCCCCAAACCACAGACTGGGATTTTGCCTTTGTACTGTCACAGACAATAATATAACTGGAAAAACAGACATTATGTTTTATGTGTGGCCAAGCTACCAAAGATGGCCCAGTGCACTTTTAAAAGATCTCTGAGCTGCATCAACATGAAGCTAATTGGAATGCAGACAGAAGCTCATCGATGTGGAAAACACGTTCTCCGTTCAGAGTGAGACATTGCAGCCCCAGAGCTAATAATCACCTCTTTGTAGTTCGAGATACATCGACCTCTCAATGCTGCTAACCAGTGTAATGTTACAACTACATAGTCTCTTTAGATTATTATTTAGATTTAACAAGCCTCGACAAGAGAAAATGAAAATCAAGATATGTTTCTTTAAAACAAATACATTTCTGTTTGCACAAAGCTACAGTTTCCAATATTTTTATATAGAAAAATATATAAAATATTTCTAGAAAGCTCAAACTTTGTCTTTTGCCAAGAAGGCCAGACCTTTCTGGACTTTTTTTTGACAATTTTCAACAGCATTTTCTCATTGATAAGCTACAAGACACATGCACAGTGACAATGTTAAATCAATAAACTAAATGGATTTCAAGGATTTGACTGAGACTTGCCTCATAAATGCCTCACAAATGATTTGTCATAAAAATCAACATTAATAAAGTCATAATGTTGCCATATTGGCCACCCCTACAATTATGGTTGCTGAAAAAGTTAGATTGGTGCACCTTAAAGTCTCTTGTTACCTGGATTGTTGGCGTGCTCCAGATGTCCTAAACTGGTCTGTTTGGTGATTTGGTAAACCAGCTCTCCCGGCTCACTGTCCTGGTCACTCGCTGATAGCTGCAGAGTAGTTATCTTTTTCATTGTGTTTTCATCCAAAACCAAGCCTTTGTTCACCACCACTGATGGAGGAAGACGGTCCTCTGCAGACGGGACAACACAAAAAATGTTTAGAATGAAATACCAGACTAAACCAGGAAAATGCCAGAATAAAACTCATATAGATCTCAAGGGGAAAATTGAACTAAACCCAGAAGTAATCCAGGGCTACCCTAGACTAAATTTATGACTATTTACTCCTGAATCATGTATTACCAGAGGAATAATATAACATGCCATTACTTATAAGAGTTGGCAGCTAAACGTCTTTGATGTGTAGGAGCTATAACTAAAGCTCAAATGATAAACGCTGAACGCTGATGATGGAAACATTCAACAGGTAATTAAAAACTGTAGGGTGTTTTTTTAAAGACAGCAAAAAAACGAAGGCTCGGTTGCGCCAACATTTAAATTCTAAACTGGTTTGTTTTTTCAAATTTCTTTGGCACCAAGATTTAAAACCTACAGAAATCAGGTTTAGACCCATTGCAAAAAAATGATAAACCCCCTATGATCGAGGTGTAATGTATTTAACTCTGGGGGGGGGTTTATTAAACATTCTAATATATATTGTCAATTAACTTGACTATTATTTTTAGGTCTTTTGGCGTTAGGCAAGAGACCCCCCCCTGCCTCCAGTGTTTGGGGGTCTGCTGTGTGAATGTGTGGGGGAAATAAGAGCGTGACCCAGGCCGGAATCTAACTCAGGTCACCTGAGTTAACACTTTTATAATTCTGCAAAGTCTCTTTGGACTCAAACAGGAAACAGAGAAACGCAGCTGCAGCTCCACGACTGCTGTGACTGTGAGGGATCTGCTCACTGACAGCAAGCACTGACCAATTCAAACTTTACTTTTTTCTAGGGCCAGTCAGATTTAAGACTAATATCCTCCGACTATCAGATACACTAAGTAAATGTAAAGGTGTTAATTCAATTCCTTTTTAAAATAAAATTTCTCACCACAATTTTTTATTGCTACAAGATAAAATGTTTCTAAAGAACTGAAAACATGTAGTAAAAGGGAAAAGTCTTGTAGAAGTAGTCTCTCCACTCAGTATTCAGGGAGCGTTTGAGGCGTAGCGGTGCATGGTATGCTCTGTAGTAATGGTCTTGTTGTCTCCCCAAATGAAGCTGCGATTATTGGAGCGCTATGGGGAACAAGAGGAAAAGGGAAAAAGCACCCAGCACGCTGATGAAGAAAGACTGGTCAATGAGTTTGTTGCCCTCGGGATCCACCAGGTTGAACTTGAATGACAGGCTGCCGCCCTTCTCCCCCTTTTCATGGCTGTACTGCACCAGGCCTGGGACCCAGATGGGAGAAAACAGAGAAAGTTATAGCAGGCTTAAATAAGAAAACATATGCACAGAATGGGACTTTAATGAGTTTCTTCTGTGTTTATTGGACCATATGGTAAGTTAAGTTATTCAAATTGATTAGCATTAACTTGTTTATTCCCTAGTTTATTCCTATGCAGGCAATTTGTTGGTTTAGTCCCAAGACAAATATCTAGGGTACTATAAAAACCCCTTCACTGATTAATGTACAATTCACTTTTTCACATTCATTTGATACGTCCATTTTAACATGTGTTTAAATATGGGTGCATTTTATTTTTTAAGTCAAGTGAGCAAGTGAAATTTTGGTGGTTGTATTTGTGCAGTGTAAGACAAACTTTAGAATTATAAATACAAATGTGAGCAGTCATTCAACAACCATTGACACATCACTGAACAATTCATGTTTAATAGAATACTGCTGCTATGGCCTGTCTGGATGGGACAGGGTTACATTCCAGATTAACAATACAGTATGGTTCCTAGTAAAGCCTGTTATCCATATCAATGCACTTTGATCATACAAGTCATTTAGGTCTACCATCTGAATCAGCATATCAGAACAGTATCAAAATGAGAGCGCACTGCGCTTTCTCGCTCTTTCTACCTCCCACTGCCACACATTGAACAATAACGAGCAACGAGTTAAAGTGTGGGCCGAGGCCTCACAGTAATTGTCAACTGTGAATTGTGACTCTTAACTGGTACACAGTGTGAAGTCTTATTATACTGTGCCTATAAGATGATGTACTGTGACTTGTGTTTGTGCCTTCGTCAGATAAAAATACCTAGTCATAGTTTTCATCTGCTGCAGTTGAAATGCACTTTATAACAGACCCCCGAGGAACATGTTTTGTCATATTTCCAAACATTTCTTCTAATTTGTTATGACTTTGACACGAGCCAAAAGTACACTTTTAAAGCTTGCAGGTAATCACTGTAAACTATAAATTAAAATTTAGTTAACATTTCCTACATGACTAAGTAAAATTTTTTTAAAACTATCATTTCCTTGGGGTAGTACATGTCTGTAATATAGGTAGGATAAAGGGTTAAAAGTGCAAATGCGAACTTTAGAACATAAATGAATTTGTTGAGAAGAGACATGTTTCTATGTTGGCTTTTTTCCCTGGAAACCAGTCAAATACAAATGAAAGATTATCATATGCACTGCTTTGCTGAGAATGGCCAGACTTTAAGTCCACATACACAATAATATACTACAGACAATTCAATAACAATATACAAGAACCAGCTGAACCACATAATGAATTTTAGTTTAGTGGAGGCTTACTAACTCCATGCAGGTACAAAACAGCTAGAGTATAAATTGTTCACCTTTGTTGACGTTGTCCTGAGTGAAGCTGTTGACCGGGCCTTTAACAGAGACCTTGTCCTGTTGGCCATTGTCACTAAGCAGCAGCAGTTTACCGCTCGGAGGGTCTTTGGTGAGGATGTATCTGAGTTTAAAGTTGTCAGAATCGATGTCTGTGCCCTTCAAATTCTGTTCTGTGATCTTAGACGAAGAGCCTGTGACAAACAAAAAAATATTTTTACTCTAGAAGCACTTCTCTTGGTATTTTCTCATTATACAGTTTAATGACACATTTTTTGTGCAGCCTGACAATTTTGTGCTTTGGTTTAAAATCCGCTCTAAAAGCTACAGCAGTCTCAGGGTTAAAATTGAACCTTTGTAGCCTCAGAGGGTCAAAACTCAGAGGGTCACAACTTTAGCTTTAAATTCGATTTGGTTTTATAGAGGTCATAAACATAAAGTTGCAATGTTTTAGTCTTGGTACCAGACTAGTTCTAAGTCTATTCTATACAGAGAATAGTCTGGTAATGGACCGCAAGAGCCTCCTTCACAAGGGCGGGATTAGATGCAGAATAAACCAATCACACCAATCACACAAAGCGAACGTGACAACAACAAGTTGTTAGAGCGTCCAGTTGTTGTGGTTTTAGAGACATGTCCAGATCACTTATAACATACGAGAAACAACAAACTTTTCTTCTCTTGCGGACACCATCTTCATTGTTTTGGAATAGCTCCGCAATGTAGAGAGAGTGACGTTGTCCATCCCACAACTGTGAATGGTCCAGATCTGCTTCAGCCGAGAGAAGGGACGGGCTTACGGAGCATGCCCATACCCGCTTTCTTTCCGAACGGCAGACTAGCATTGTTTGGCAGTTTTTAAGATTTTAATATTTTTTCCAAATCTTGATGGGTTAAAACCATTGATTGTTTATATAGTGAATATAATCCGCCCATTGGTTCCCTATTTAACCCCTCCTGGCATCTGCAAAATCTTTATGATGAGATGTCACAGCGAGATAAGAAGAGGCTCATACCATGCTTTTTGAACTTTTTAAAAACAGCTCTTTTAGTTTTGGTGCAGATGGGATGTAAAGAACACATCAGCACTGCAAAGCTGTTATGAACTTTTACAAATTTGTAGGATTTTTGTCAATGAAACTTGCTCAGTATAATACGTCAGCCCAGACTACTGTTACCTGCTGGGAGTTGTAGTCCTCTGTTGACCGTCATCCTGGGCCCCTCGCTGCGTCTCACATCCATGGTGAAGTGCAGGCGTCCCGTGTGAGTGTAGATGCCATCCGTCAGGGTAAAGCCCAGCTCGTCTGCCCCCCCGCTGGCCGTTTCAGGGGTGTATACCAACAGCTGGTCCAGGACGTCCTGATAGGTGAAGGTAGAGCCCTGGGACAGCACTTTTCCGTTTTCCAAAGGTTGAGAGTAGAACTGGCGTCTGCGCAATTTTCCTGTAAACACATGAAATCAGTGGAGCATATTAAATAACTATAGTTCACTTTGGAGTTGAATTTCCTTTTTATTTTTAAATATTGCTGAGGTATTAAAAGTCAGCTTGAAAGTTTGCTAAATACATCAACACTACACTAAAATCTAAATTTATTGATGTAAAAATGGTACAGACCCTTTCAGAAGTGATACTTTTATAAAGATTCATGTCAATCACAGCAAGAAAAGAAGCAAAAATTTTTATATGACACAAAATTAGACAGGTTTTAGTGTTTAAGGAAAATAATATTCGGTTTAGGTTTAGGTCACTCATCTTGGTAAAAAAACAATAAAAAAAATACAAGCCGTAAAAGTTAGCTACAATGTTACTAGCAAAATAGCATTAGCAAAGCCATATTGTGAGGGTGAGTTTTTGAAACATACCTGCTGAAGGCTTTTGACAACATTAGCATTTTTGGCTGCTAATGATGAGTGGACTGACATTATTATGTAATTGTACTTCTTTGCTCAAAAACAAAGGAAAAAAATGGAGTTGTTGGTATTTATAGGTAAAGCTATTATGCTATTATTTTACTGGCTTATATGTGGCCCCTGAACTCAAATGCGTTTGACACTCCTATCCTAAAACAATGTGTGTGACTCTCTGTGTGTGACTCTGTGTGGTGTTATTAGACGTTTTGTACAAGTAAATTATAATAGAATCTCAAATGCCTAAATGCTATAAAAAGAGCCGCTAAAAATACAGCATCTTACTGTTGTGTACTCTGTTGTTCCCACTCACTGACTGTGTAGTATAAACCTCTGTTGGTTGTCCAGAGTTGAAATATTTACCGTAGGAGGGTTTCCTGATGATAGTAAAAAGGATTTCATTTTCTGGCGTGTCCTGATCAAACACACTCAAGGACGAGTTGGTGATGACCACTCCGGAGTTCTCCTCCACATGGATACTGTTGACCGACACCACTGGCTCTCTGTCCGCTTTACTCTGCGCCAATAACGTTACAAAATATTACAAATACACATTGTGAGGAAAATTAAACTGTCCCATTGTCCCATAAATAAACAATTTTATTTTCTAGAACTAGAACTAAACATGTCAAGTCTTTAGCATAGTCTATTAGCATCTCTATTAATACTTGTGTTCTATCTTAGTTAGTATCCACGCAGCGATCTGACCTACAAGTGAACACACAGTCCTGACAGAGCCATTCATTAAATGCAGATGAAAGCAGGCTACATTCAGTCTTTACAACAAAAGCATTTTTATATTAATATCAGAGAATGCTGCTCAAACATTCATCTTTACTTTATCAACAGAGATAGACGCTGTACATAAACAACTCCTCCTTTAACAACAAAAAACACAGCCAGTAGAAAAATAAAAGAACAAGTAATGGTAAGTAAGGGATGATGCTAGTTCATTAACAATGGCATTTCACCTTTTCACCTCCTACAAGCACAAAAAGACATGGAATTGGCTTTGCAGCGTTGTATCTTACAAACAGAGCGTGACATTAACATCGGTCATGTGGGGAACACAGTCACTTGCACTAGCCAGTTTGGCCAGTGGGATTTTAAGTGTTAATTGCGGGGTTTGTCTCTCAGTAAGGTCTCAGCATCAGCGTATAGCCTGCATAGCCTATAGTTTTCAAATGGCAATAATAATTACATAATAATTTGAAACCTATAGTAGATCATGATGAGGTAGAGCTAATCTCAGCACAGTTCACTTCTGTCTGGTTTGCTCTCTCCTCTGGAGCCCAGTGAGAGAAGAAAAATCACAAGAAAATAGACCTACATGAAAAAATGTTTGTACATTCAAGCCAATGCCAGCACATACTCTAAATCAAAATATGTTAGATCATTTTATTATTGTTTTTTTTCTTCTTTATAATAAACTATATGTGCTTAAAACTATCAAATGAAAAAAAAATCTAAATGTATATACATTTTACTAGCATAAGCCACAGGTTTAATCATATACAAAATCAACAACTAAACTGTGGCTAGTGAAAACGCTTGGTGGCTAGTAACCTTTGAAGAACACTAGCCACAGTAGCCCTGCTAATGATTGAATAAACTGGAGGTTGAAAGGATAACTGACCTGGATGTCTATTTCCACGTTGAAGGCCTCAGTTTGGCTGTGTCCATCGCTGATGTAGAAGCTGAACATGTCTTGTTTGTCATCACTCTTGTGTTTTGCGTCCTGAACGTAGAAGATGTGGTCAGATATCAGGTCGTCCATAGAGAAGGGAGCGTCAGGAGTAATGACCCTGGAGCCACCAACAGAGCCTCCTGAAAAACATTTACAGAAACACTATTTACGACTTCCGGTTTGGCATCCGATGGAGTGAGACGGGAGGATTTGGGCGCTCCTGCATAATTTATTAAAATAATCCCCAGGGTGTTGGTAGGACTCGTTGTGAACGTATTTCGCTTTTGTAAGTTTACTTTATATCACTCAAACACTAATATGCCTCCAAAACCCAAACCTGCACATGATTCAGGACCGTCGCGGGCGCGGCCCGTTCCTGGGGCTGCGTCCTCGGACTCCGCGCCCCCCTCTCCCCGGGGCGGTGCCGCTGGCCTCCCGGGCATGTCGCCAGAGGATTTTAGGGCTGAATTGCGGTCTGCCCTTCAAGAACAAATGACCGATTTTAAGAAAGAGCTCCAGCTTGCTATGGCTGATAGTATGAGACAATTTCAATCAGAACTGCTGAGTGTAAAGACGGAGCTAAGTGCTAGCTTATCGGCTATCAACACGGAGGTCACCACATTAAAGTGCACCGTAAGTAACATAGAAGGCTCTTTATCTGCCTGCACGGATGATGTGACCTCTCTTCAAACTAAACTGGAGAGACTTTCAGCCCAGTGTAATTCTCTGGAGAATAAATGTGAAGACCTAGAGGCGAGGTCCCGCCGCAATAACATACGAATTATAGGGCTTCCAGAGGACCAGGGCCCGATCACTGCGCTCATGGTCTCCGCCATGCTTAAGGAGGCCTTCGATCTTGCTGAAGAGCCTGTTGTGGACCGCGCACATCGCTCTTTACAACCTAAACCTAAACCCGCGAACGCCCCCGGCCTATTATTGCAAGATTACATTACTATGCAGATTGTGTGGACATTTTAAGACGAGAACTCAGCAACGGGTCAAGTTCAAAGACACGCCCATCTCTGTTTTTCCTGACCTGACAACAAAAATCGCTAAAGCCCGGGCTGCTTTCAACGACATCCGCCGCCAGCTTCGGAAATTCCAAATTTGCGTTATGGTCTCCTGTATCCAGCCCGTCTTGGATAACAAGTGGAGATGTCACGAGGAGTTCACATCACCAGGGGAGGCCAGCGTCTTTATAAAAACTCTTAAATAGTTTGCCTGTTGGCATATTAACCAACTGATGAAGCGAATGTATATGTTCACACGTGTTCCTTATCTTATTATTTGTAATTAGTATTTTATAAATGCCCTGTAATTGATATGTATATATTAGTACTTTGCAGGAGCCCTGTTTGAGTTTATTGCACCAGAAGGTTACCGTTGGGCCTAAAGCCTGAAGTTGGGACTGTTCCTCCAATTTGGCTCCACGTGGAGTCTGCACTGGTGCCCTATCATTTGGGGATGGGGCAGTGGTAGGTGCTAAGGGGGTGGGGGGCGGGGGGCAGGGTTGTGTTTGGTGTTTAATGTTTTACTTATTTTTTGCTTATTTTTTACATTGTGCATATCTGTTTCGTTTCTTTTTTTCTTTTTCTTTTCATCCTCGAGGGGCGGGGTGGAGACTGTGGCTGATCTCACTATTTTTCATATTTACCTCAAATGACCAACAATATGAATCGTTCTGTAAGATTTCTTAGTTGGAATATTAAGGGCTTGGGCGGTGCAATTAAGCGGTCGAGGGTGTTCTCACATTTGAAACGGTTAAAGCCTGACGTTGTTTTTTTACAGGAAACCCATATGAGAACTAAAGATCAAGTCAGACTGAAATGTCCCTGGGTTGCTGAAGTGTTCCATTCTAGTTTCAACTCTAAGGCCAGAGGGGTTGCTATCCTGATTGGTAAATCATCTCCATTCACACTGTCCAAAATTATCTCGGATAAGGAGGGAAGGTATTTGATTATTTTAGGGACTCTATTTCATATTCCTGTTTTAATGGTAAATGTCTATGCTCCAAATTTTGACTGCCCTGCCTTCATGAATAAGCTATTTGAAAACTTACCTTCTCTGAATGATCATTGTCTGATTTTTGGAGGGGATATGAACTGTGCTATAGACCATCAAATTGACCGTTCTAAACCAGGTTCTACTCAATCATTAATGGCTAAAACTCTAAGCGATTTTATGAGCGGTAACGGTTGTGTTGACCCCTGGAGATTCCGTAATCCTACAGGCAGACAATACTCTTTTTACTCACATGTACATCAGACTTTCTCCCGCATAGATTATTACTTTATAGATGCAAATTTAATGTCTAAAGTCACCGATGTTACATATCACCCTATTATTATATCAGACCATGCTCCAGTGTCTATAGACATTCAACTTTCACAAGGACCTCGATATCCCACCCAATGGAGATTTAATACATTATTATTAGCAGATGGTAAATTCCATGAATTTATTACAAATGTGATCGATGATTTCATTATTCTTAATCAGTCTGAATCAGAACCAATTTCAGCTGCACTGTTGTGGGAATCTTTAAAAGCCTATTTACGAGGCCAGATCATCTCGTACTCTGCACGGTTGGGGAAATTACGTGCATCAACTTTTCAAAGGATCTCTTCTGATCTAGCCACTGTAGATCAACAATTGGCAACAGCTCCGTCAGACGATCTTCTAAAGAGACGGACTGCTTTAAAAACGGAGCTGGATCTGGTCACAACAACTGAGGCTGAACGTCTTTTGTTGCACTCACACTCTAAATATTATGAACATGGTGATAAGTCAGGAAGATTACTGGCTCATCAGTTACGCCGACAAGCGGCTTCTCGTTTAATTACTCGCATTAAAGATGAGTCAGGCGTGCGGCTGGAGGAGCCAGCTTCAGTTAATTCGGTTTTTGCATCTTTTTACACATCGCTGTATAGCTCTGAACTCACATCAGATCTAACAGATATGCATAATTTTTTAGGTGACCTTGATTTCCCCAGTATGTGCTCAGAGGTGGTTACTGAATTAGACTCAGTCTTGACAACACAGGAACTTTCCTGGCCTTAAGTAACATGCAGAGTAATAAGGCACCAGGTCCAGATGGGTTTCGGTTGAGTTTTTAGATCATTTTCTGCCAAACTTATCCCATTACTGCATTCTGTGTACATTGAGGCACTTTCACAGGGCTCTCTTCCCCACTTTGAGACAGGCCTCCATTAGTCTCCTTTAAAAAGGAACAAGGACCCGGAACTTTGTACATCCTATAGGCCTATATCTTTAATGAATGTTGACACTAAAATACTTGCAAAAGCCCTAGCCCACCGTCTGGAAAAGGTGCTTCCGACTATTATTTCAAAGGAGCAGACTGGATTTATTAAAGGGCGCCAGCTCTTCTATAATATTCGAACTCTACTTAATGTAATATATTCTAAAGAAACTACAATAACACCTGAGGTAGTGATATCGATTGACGCTGAAAAGGCGCTCGACAGAGTTGAATGGAAATATCTGTTTGCAGTCTTGACAAAATTTGGATTTGGCACAGGGTTTATATCATGGATTCGACTCCTATACACATTACCATGCGCAAGTATAATTACTAATAATGTTAAGTCTGATTATTTCTTCTTGAATAGAGGCTGCAGGCAGGGCTGTCCCCTGTCCCCTCTTTTATTTGCTCTTGCGATAGAGCCGTTGTCTATCTATCTGAGGTCCTCTTCTATTTTTAAAGGTATTCTCCGGTTGCGTACAGAGTTCAAACTTTCACTATATGCAGATGACTTATTAATGTATATTTCAAACCCTGTAGATTCATGTCCCGCTATTGTGTCTTTCTTTCGCAGGTTTGGCCTGTTCTCAGGGTACAGGATTAATGTACCTAAAAGTGAATGCTTCCCCGTCAATAGACTAGCAACACAACTCTCACAATCCGACATTCCTTTTAAACTAAGCCCCTCTGGGTTTCGGTATTTGGGGGTCAATATAGCCAGGACCTTTAAGTCCCTCTACTCTGCAAATTTTTCTACCCTCCTCACTGACGTAAAGGCAGATTTTCAGAGATGGAGTGCTCTCCCTCTCTCTTTGATAGGTAGAATTAATGTGATTAAAATGAATGTCCTACCAAAATATTTGTTTTTATTTCAATGTCTACCTATCTTTTACCAAAAGCTTTTTCAAGTCCATAGACAAGACCATTTCTCATTTTTGTGGAATGGCAGGACACCTAGGATTGGTCAAAAGTACTCCAAAATTGTAAGTTTAATGGTGGTCTCTCTCTACCAAATTTCCAACTTTACTACTGGTCAGTGAATATTAATAGAATTACATTTTGGTTTAAATCTAGTGATCTGCCCTGGTGTCAATTGGAAGCACAGTCATGTCCATCATCTTCTTTACGTGCTTTGCTGACCGATTCAGTCACAGTCAACCCCTCTGGCCTTACCTGCAACCCAGTTGTTATCCACACTCTTAAGACATGGTTCCAGTTCAGGAAACACTTTAAATATAGTCAGGTTTCTTTGTTAACTCCACTGCAGAAAAATCATTTGTTTAAACCTGCACTTACTGATCCTGTTTTTACCTTGTGGCAGGATAAGGGACTAAAATGTTTTAAAGATTTCTATAGAGACGGAGTGTTCTGTTCATTTACAGAGTTGGCTGGTGAATACAACCTCCCGTCCACCCATCTATTCAGATACTTCCAGGTGAGAAGTTGTGCTAAGTCCCTGTCTCCAGCTTTCCCTAACCTCCTCCTAAACAAGAGTGGGATGAACTTTTACAGTTAAATCCCTCCCAGAAATCTCTTATTTCAAAAATTTATAACACCATTCAATCCTATGATGGTTTTGCGACCATTAAAACAAGGGAGGCTTGGGAGCGTGAACTAGGACTAACTTTTGATGATCAGTGGTGGGATTCCGCCTTGAGAGTGATCCACAGGAGCTCCATTTGTGCCCGTCTTACACTAATACAGTTTAAAGTGCTGTTTAGATGTCACTTCTCAAAAACAAGACTGTCACAGATGTTTCCTAGTACACTGGATGTTTGTGATAGATGTGCTGGATCACCTTGTAATCTTACCCACATGTTCTTCTCCTGCCCGGCCCTTTCAAATTTCTGGCTCAGTTATTTTCACATTATATCTAAGGTTCTCTCAGTGTCAGTCTGTATCTCTCCACACATAGCCATTTTTGGCCTTCCTGAGAAATACACACAGTATTCATTAGTACAGTTGGAGGTTCTTGCTTTTACCTCCCTAATTTCCAGACGTCACCTCCTCCTACATTGGAAGTCAACAACAGCCCCTTCCAACACTCAGTGGCTCCATGAAGTCATGTCATTTTTGAAAGTTGAGAGGATCAGATACTCCAGGAGTGGTTGCCTGAGTAAGTTTGGAGGCAAGTGGCGGCCGCTCCTGGAACTGTTTCAAACTTTATGATGCTGCAGTTTTCACCCCCTTCTTTTTTTTTTGTTTTTTTTTGTTTTTTGTTTTTTATATTCATATTTTATTTTATTCATATGTGTATGTATATATACTTCTTCCTTTCTTTTGTGTTCTTGTTTTATGTTAAAATGTTAAAAGATAATAAACAGATTGATAAAAAAAAAAAAAAAAAAGAAACACTATTTACAAAGCACTTTCTTTATCATGGGTTGGATCAAGTACCATAGAAAAGAAATAAACTGATATAATCAAACATTGGTTCTAAAGCCGGGTTTTACTGAAACAAATCCAATAAAATCATATTATGCACATCCAAAACTTGTTTGAACCATGGGTTTAACCAATGTAATCCAGTTAGAGGCCACCCTAAACTTAAAAGAAAAGTAAATTAAAAGCAAGTAAAATGTGACTAAACTCAAATTTAAATAGTAGAAAACCTGTTGAAATCTGATTGAAACTTGTCCAAATCCAACTAAAACCTGTTCAAATCTATTTAAATTCATTCCAAGTACGTTCAGATCCATTTAAAAATGACATCCCATCTATCAAAAAGTTGGACTTTATCTTCTGAACCACAAAAGGTCACTGGAGACAAACAGGTCAGCTCTACAACCGATTCTTTTCTTTATTTTCCCTCCCAATCCAAAGATCTACCACAATAGGGCAGTGAGCCGTTGACATCTCTGTTTGTCTCTGACTCTGCCAAACTAATGGGAGCCCACAAATGGAGAGGCTGCAGCAAACAGGAAATGAATTGTTCGGTGCACAGCGAAGATAACACTGGAGCTCGGCTATAAATCTCACTCACGGCCCCAAACACTTTTATTAACTTTAGCTCAGTTTACTTTGGAAACATGTTTGACACTTTTATCACTTTTAGAAACAGACTGCTGTCCATGAACCGATATTATTGAAGGATATTTCCAGATTCATTCCCTCATGATGTTTTTTTTTTTTATCCAATAACAGAAGGCTTCAGGTTGACTAAGGTTGTTTTATTTGCTTTTTGTAGCTACCTAGATACTTTTTCTAATATTGTGATATTGTCTGCTGCACAGAGCCTACAACAATTAGACAACATAAACCTCACATAAAATCACACAAAGCACTTACACAAAGACCATCTAGATTCAACTGACCTCACCAAAGACGTAAGACTGTTTTGTGAAACAATGCTCTGAATTTTTAAATAATTTATTTTGTTTACACAGCATTTTCACCTTCTCATCAGTTAACAGGCTGTACCACAGGACTAACAGGTGATTTGTTATAGTTAGAGTTTTTCTGTACCCTTCTCCCTTTACATGATGCTTCCATTCACACACACACACCTCACCTCTACAGTCACACACAGTCATACACCAGAGCTGTGGCACTGGAGGCAAGGTGAGGAAGTTAGTCACTGGGGTGAGCTTAGAGTCGAGCTGCTCCCACAATTTGAGCTGAGTTGGCACAGACGCCCCCTGGATGCCTCCTTGAGAAGTTATTGCAGGCATGTCCCTTGGCTGGCCTGGGAACAGCTTGGCATTACCCTGGGTAAGAGAAGTCACTGGGCAGTGACGAGTATGGGCATCTCTGCTTAGACTGTGGCCCCTGTGCACTGCCCTCGATGGATGGACTCTCTGATGTTTAATGCAACTATTATAAATAGATGTTGTTGTTGTTGTGTGCTTTCACAAATTTAGTTTTAAGGACTGACAAAACTACAGATGAACAGGAAATGAACTTGGGAAAACCAAAAAGACAACCAACTGACACAAATAACATGTACTAAGTCCATCAGAGAGTGTCCTCTGCCTGTATCTCCCCATTTTTCTGAATTCAAAAAACGTGATTGAATCTGATGGGAGACAGAGCGCACTGATAACCCTCCTGATAAACCGTGAATGCACTGCGCACCTACTCACAATAAGAGCGTGTTTTGCATTCTTCTCCATTTGCAGATGTTCAAATTAAAATGCATCGTATGAGTGAACATAGACGTTTCTATTATAAATTCTCTGTACTTTCTGTTGGATGCATCCTGTGCTCATACAGATGCACTGATGGATTTACATATAAATTCAATCACATAGGAGCTGTTGGTGTGGGCTATATTGTTATCATGCAAATGTGGGACAGGTGAAAACGACTTCGGTCTTCCAAATCAAATATACCCATGGACATACAATATATGAGGTGTTCATGCCACAAACAACTGCTGCAATATTAGGGTTATGAAGTCAAAGTCTGTTGGAGTCCATGAGAAAACAGAGCATTCTACTAAAGCATTAAACGCTTCTGCGTCTGTTTAACTCTAACTAAAACTTGTTAATATCACAGAAAAGTGATTTTAAATCAGTCCAAATCCTGTACAAGTGTAACTACAAACAGCTTAAAGCCATCTAAAACATTTAAAGTTAACTATAACTAAGTTTAGATCTAAAACAAATCTATGTGAACCACAGGTTTATATTCAACATAAACTGCTGTCAATCTAAAACCTGATTTATTCCATCTAAACTAAAATACAATCTGCTCTAATCTTCAATTCAAATCATCTCCACAGCACTCTCTGCTTTGGTACCAAAACTTAGTTCATGGTCCCAGTGTTCTACTAGATTTGTTACAAAGCTACCGGCCTTTAGGAACTGCTATGGGCATTCTTTTATGTGCTCACTAAAACATATCAGAACTATAACATCACAAGATTTAAAAAGATTTATGACGGATCTGACAGACAGTTATAACTTTGATCACTGAGGCAGCTCCATAGCCTCATCGAAAGCTGCATCTCTCAGTCTGTGTGTTTGTATATTTGTACTGTCCTGTCTTGGAATTTGTGATGTGTGTCTTGTGTTCATGTTCTGCAGAGCAGGAACCTGTTTAACAGACCAAATCTAAAAACTGTTGGAAAAAAGTATAGAAGTTCATATAAAACCTAATCAAATCCCTTCAAATGTGTTTAAAACCTGTTCAAGGGCTGCAAAAAATGACACTGACATTGTTCAAACACATCAAATATTTGTTCAAATTCATGTGCCCCCATAATCTCAAGTCAGACTTAAGTCTAACTAACATCTGTACCAATCCATATGAAATTATGTAAAGGTCAACAAAAAACTGAATTCAAAACCACCAATTCCATTGGTGGAACCACAAAAGATCTATTCCACATCCAGTATGTTTAACTGCAACTAAAAATCTGTAAAAAAAAAATCATCTCCTAATTCAAATCCAAAGCCACACAAACCTATTTAAATGCTATCATCAAGTTAAAATCCAAATAAATCACGTTGAATCCCATCCCATTATATGTTGCAATTGGACCGGGACGGCACTGACTCTAAACACTGACTCTACTGAATATAAAGTAGTGTCCCAGTGGCTCCATCAAGGATGAAGTGAGCAACATAAACCCACTGACTGGTTCTGTCCTGCACCAGTCCGAAACACCAATCTTTAATAGATAATGAGATTTTAATAGATAATGTACCAACTAAAATGTAGCATAGATTATGGTCATTATGAAATATTGTCCTCTTGATTGTGGCCTATGTCTTAAAATTCTCTTGTATTTTTTAATAACAATTTAACACACTGTTTTTTTAACGCATAGTGGCTCACAGTTTAATTTTGGTGACCGAATAATTCTTCAAAAATCAAGAAAAACATTTGTGGTACTCCATAGGATTAAATAAATTAAAAAACACACACACCTGTTTTATTTTACAAATAAAAAAAGCTAACTTTTGTCTTCTATAAGTCAAAAGGTGACATTGTAACTAAACCTGACATACAGCTTCATAAACCTGTCCTTCCTGTCTGTGCTGTATCTTCTCCTTTCCCATGTTTTTCATTAAATGTTTGACTTCAGATTTGTTCTTGTGGAGATACCCCAAAGGCATCTCTCTCTTTCATCTTGTATCACCTTCTTCATTTTTCTCAAACGATTCCTCTAGGGGACACAACAAAGTCTACAAGCGCTTGAGTGAGCAAGCGGTGGAAATGGGGACTGGAACAATGTCTGCATCTGCAGCTGAGGATATCTGGCAGCGCAGATGCACAGCGTAATCATGAGTTGACAGATGGCAGCGGGCCGTGGGGGATTTGACTGACTTTGAGCTCGTACGAGTGTGAAACAAACACATGAGTGAGCTGGTTGTGAGCAAGAGGTGAGTAGAGCAGCTAAAATCTGAACTCAACATAAAAGTACTGTTACTTTTAAATAACATGCATTGCATAAGGAGTGCTAAACAAGATCAATAAATGTCTGTGTTATGTCTGAAAATGTCTGATTCTGGTCCTTAGCCACTGAGAGGTAAGACAAGAGTTTGGAGAGCACTGTCTGCTATCTGCTACAGAGATGCCAAAGTGCAGTAGAAGAAGAAAATTATTTCAGATTGTATTCCAAACTTTATAAACTTAAAAAAGGAAGCTGCAGCAGTATGTTAGGGACATTATTGTGTGCCAGGAAGAAGCATATTTGCAGCACATTTAGTAAAACTACACAGGGTTTTGTGCTTTTTATGGAATATATAATCAGTCAAGATGGATATTATGTCTTTGACAAACCTTGAAAATGAAGAATCAAAGCTTTACAGTTTTAAGGAATAGTTTTTAAAGGAGTCCAGGAAGAATTTGTACACTTTTGCAACACCTGTAATAACAGACCTGTTTCATGGTCCTGTCACATGGTAAGAACTTTTATATCTTTCAAATTTATATTTATAACAACAGAGAGCAGCCAGTGGACGTCTGAGGTGCAGGACGGAGCAACACAAGAACATCTCGGGTTACTTGACTGTAACCCTGTTCCCTTAAAAAGCGGGAACGAGATGCTGCGTAGCATTCCGCTATTGGGGAAACATTCTTTGTGTGACCGGTTGTGAAGCACGTGTGTCAAACACAACAAGAATTGGCTTATAATACCTCTGTTGGTGACGCAGCTCATCAGCGACAGCTGTGTGATTGCACGCACCTGAACAGAGGGTATAAGAACACATGACGCGGAAGCGTCTTCAGGTCAACTTTGTCTGAAGAGCGCCCGGACACGGCCAGTGCGGCACTGCAGCGCAGCATCTCGTTCCCGCTTTTTAAGGGAACAGGGTTACAGTCAAGTAACCCGAGACGTTCCCTATCAAAAGCTGCGCACTGCAAGTGTCTTGACCCCTCGGGTTGTGAAGTGGGCACAAACACAAAAGGGGTCTCAAACACAATTTTGGGATGATGACTCAAGGACATGCGAGCCCGGAATAGCATGAACACCCAAACTATAGAATCTAATGAATGTGTGCTGGGAGGACCAGCCTGCCGCATCACAAACTTGCTGCAGAGGGGCACCTTTTGCTAAAGCTGTTGAAGCTGCAACACCTCTAGTAGAATGAGCCCTTACACCTATGGGCGAAGTTTGACCGCGCACCTCATAGGCCAGGACAATGGCATCCCTCACCCAGCGTGATATAGTCTGTCTGGTAGCTGCAACCCCCAGCTTGCAGCCCCCGTAGCATATAAACAGCTGTTCGAACTTACGCCACTGCTAAGAAATTTAGGGTGAGGATGTAAAATGGCTTTTACCAGCCAAGGGGCAAAGTCTAGGCAGGAGGCGAAACTGACAGAGCCTACAAATCTCCAACCCTCTTGAGCGTGGTAATGGCCGCCAGAAGAACCATCTTTAGAGTCAGAATCTTGACAGATGCTGACTTTAGTGGTTCAAAAGGAGTGCTTACTAAGCCCTCTAGCACTATAGCTAGGTTCCAGGAAGGAACTCCGGGGGAAATACATAAAGGCGGAGTCTGGGCCACACATGGGCCATTGCGTCCAGACCCAGGGGAGCTGGAGGTGTCAGCGAGAAGTAGAGGGGACATTGTGCTGTCTGCTGTGAAGCAAAGAGGTCCACTTATGCTTCGTAAAATCTTTCCCAGATTTGGCTCACTACCTCGGTGTGGAGTTTCCACTCCCCTTGTGTCACAGCCTGTCTGAACAATAAATCTGCTCCCACATTCATGCGCCCGGGGATATAAATCGCCCTGAGGGACAGGAACTTGTCCTGATCCCAAAGCAGCACCTGCTGCGCTAGCTTGTTCAAGCGGCACGAACGCAGTCCGCCCTGACGATTCATGTAAGAGACCACCGCTGTGCTGTCTACTTGCACTAGGACATGGTAGCCCCTTAGCTGCTGGAGGAAGTATTTCAGGGCCAGAAATACAGCCTTCATCTCGAGGCAATTGATGTGCCATGCGAGAAGATGGCCTCTCCATATCCCTTGGGCAGGAAAAGTCTCAAGAGACCTGAACACAAGGCTGATCAAATCTAAATGTCACCTAGTAGATTTCACTTAGTGTAAGTCAAATACATAAACTATCTCATGTGCGTATGAATTTGTACCACATGAGCTGGACTGTATATTAAAGTGTCATGTCTTGTCATGGAACAAAATTCTACAATCAAGGTGCCTACTACATAGGGATTTACTTGCAAAATGTGAGCTATTCAAGTTATATTCTGAATGATTTTTTTTTTCCTTGAAGTAGGTTGTACTTATGCCATGTTTAATATAACCAAAACCTTTGTTATAAATTAAACAAATCCAAAAATGTGCAGAAGCCCCAAAGGAATTACCGTGGATGCAGATGCCATGAGACCCAATATTCTTTGAAAGAAGTGCACAGTCCTGGCCAAGCCTGATAGCTTTCAGGGTAGTTAGAATGGATCCGACACGTGCAGGAGACAGATGTGCCTGCATCTTGGTTGAGTCCCAAACAACCCCTAGATATGTTGTCCTCTGGGCGGCCGAGAGAACGCTCTTCTCGGCGTTGAGTCTCAAGCCTAGAGAGTCGAGATGAGCTAGGACGACATCCCGATGTCGAAGCACTAGCTCCTGAGACTGAGCTAATATCAGCCAGTCATCTATGTAATTCAAAATGCAGATGCCCTGGAGTCGCAAGGGAGCCAAGGCTGCATCCATGCATTTTGTATATGTACGGGGTGACAAGGCCAGGCCGAACGGAAGAACCCGATACTGGTACGCTTCGCCCCCGAAAGCGAACCTCAGGAACCTTCTGTGCTGTGGCAGGATTTCTATGTGAAAATACGCGTCCTTTAGATCAAAGGTGACAAACCAGTCGCCTAATCGGATCTGGGACACAATCATTTTTATTGTGAGCATTTTGAATTTTAATGCTTTGAGGTAGCAGTTTAACACGCGAAGGTCTAAAATCAGGCGCAGCCCCCCATCTTTTTTCGTAACTAGAAAATACCGGCTGTAAAACCCGGATTGTTCGTCTGGTGGGGGAACACGTTCTATGGCCCCTTTGTCCAGCAGAACCTGCAGTTCCTGTGTCAATACATGGGCTCGTTCCGGATTCACGGAAGTGGCGATAGGCGAACTGAATTCTTTGGCCACAGTCCTTATTACCCACGGGAAGATATTTGGCAGTAGCATCCATGCTGCCAGTTTTTCCGAAAGGGGCAGTAGTTTTAGTACGTCGGTTTTTTGGGGGGGATGTAAGACACCCGCCGTCCTGAACCAAGGCAGGAGATGGCCGGACACTTATTACTGCGCTGGAGACTGCTGCTCCCCGAAACGCCAGTGGCGGCGGAGAAAAAACAGCGGGCTCCTGAGGGTGTCGACATGGAGTCTTTAAACTCTGTTTGTGCTCCCACCGGGTGGGGCGCAACAAAATCCAACACTGTTGGATTTTGTTGCGCCCCACCCGGTGGGAGCACACCCCCGCGGCCATGGGCGCACCAATTTCAGGGCCTCTGCTTCTTGGCGGAGATAATATTCCGCAGATCCATTCTCTTTTGAGCAGCGCGAGAATCCGCTCCCCAGTCCTTACGAGGGGGGGCACGATTCGCCACACTCTCCTTCTGGGCAGCCCGCTTTTCTCTGGAAGGGGCTGGACCTGGCCGGGACTGGGTGGCCGACGGTCCCGACTGCTGAGCACGGCGAGGAAGGAACCTCACAAACGCCTCCTCGTAGCGTTTAGCCTCGCGAAACTTAGTAGCAACGGAGTCTACCGCGTCGCCAAAAAGACCGGAAGGCGAGATGGGTGCATCCAGGAGGAAGGCGCGGTCCTTCTCTCTGATGCCCGTGAGGTTAAGCCACAGATGTCTTTCCGTCGCAACCAAAGCAGACATGGAGCGGCCAATAGCGCGGGCCGTTTGCTTAGTTGCACGGAGAGAGAGGTCTGTGGCACGGCGTAGCTCAGAAAACGCGTCCTCGTCCACAGTACCCCTTGTGCTCAAATCTTTGAGCAGCTCAGCCTGGTATGCCTGCAAAACCGCCATGGTGTGCAGTGCTGCACCAGCCTGACCCGCCGCCTTGTCATGTCCCAACCTAGTGTCTGTTGTATGTTTTGTAGTTAACTTCCTGTGTTTTATTGTGAAGTGTCTCACCCCTGCCTGTATGTCAGATTGACTTCCTGCCCTTGTGTCTTTCCCTCCTTTGTGATTGCCTGCTCCGCCCTTAATGTGCTCCACCTGTGTCTCATTGTGTTCTCTTTATAGTCTGTGTGCTTTCCCCTGTCCGGTGCTGGATTGTATTTTCAAGTTGTAATCCACAAGTTTGTATGCTCTATCATTGTGTTTTGGTATTCAGTGTTTCCTTGTGTGTTTGGATTAAACCCTTTCAACCATCTCCCTCGTGTGGGTCTGCACAGTGAGTCCTTCTGCCTAGTCCTGAAAAGTTGTGTTCCTGACACGCCTGGAAAGCCTTCCCCACCAGTGATGACGTGAACCGGCATGGCTTGTTGGGGAGTGTAGGTTTTCTCAGGGAGGACGATGTCCCGGGGGAGAGATAGCCCACAAGCGTCTCTTCCACCTGGGGCATCGACCCATAGCCCCACACCTGTGCGCCCACGATAGTCGAATAAATCGACGTCGAAGGCACAAAAACACGGGAAAAATAAGGCTTATTCCATGAGCGTGCCAGCTCCTCATGGAGGTGCCCGAAGAAGGGGAGAGACCGCCGCTGTGGTCCTTCTCCCTGGCCACCTGACAGAAACCTGTAATCCAGTGTTTAGGGGGGCCCTGCTCCTGAGGCCACTCAATATTCAGCCGCGCCACTGCTCTTGTAACCACCTCGAGCAGCTCCTCAAACGCAGCGTCAGAGCGGGAAGAGCGTTTCGAGGCTGCGGCGCCCCCAGAAGCCAGGGATGAGGCTTCATCGACGTGCTCGCGGGAATCGCCGGAGCGCGCCCGCCCATGCACAGAGCCGGTGTCTGCCTCATCTGGTGAGAGCGCAAGGGACATGGGACTCTCTGATCCCTGTGCCTCATCCAGATCAACACGCGAACCCCACGACCGGAGTGGGGAGGCGGCTCGCTCCTCTTTAAAGAAAGCAAGCCGGGCACGTAGGATCTTAGCAGGCAAAAGATCACAGTGCTCACACTCCCCAGAAAGTCTGAGAGCCGCGTGTTCTTCCCCCCTACACTCAAAACAAAATTCATGCTGATCATCGTCAGCAATGTGCCTCTGGCACGGAGGAACACATTTTTTCATGACCCCAGCCATGATACTTATTTAGTATTATTATTATTTTTCCTACTGGCACAGAGAGTAGGTTTGCTCACACTTCACACAATGCGATCTGAAGACAAAGATCACACAAAGAATGTTTCCCCATAGCGTAATGCTACGCAGCATCGAGGGTAGCTTTTGATAGGGAACTCCTCCTTCTCCTGGCTTTCCTGCGAGATCAAAAATCTCAGAAACTCCAGAATTCCACTAGAGAGTAGATGCCCCCCAGGTGTACCTGTACCACACTTTGAGAACCACGGGCCTAGTGGGTGATTTGCTTTAGGCTACTGCACCTTGTACAACTCAAATATAGTTTCATTTGTACAACCCCAACAGATAACCATGTCACTGAGTTAGTCCATGAGGAGAAAAGCTGTCCATATAAGCAGCAACTGGACAGAAATAATTATCCATCTGTGCTTCTATTGTAGCTCACTGTGAGTACAAAAGCACCACAGGAAAAACCATTAATCAGCTCTTTAAATTTAAATCAGCTCCTAATGACCGTGGTCCTTCGTCTCACCATTTAGTGTAAAAACAAGTCTACCGGGGTTTGTTAGAACTCACCTGGCTTTGTGTTCTCAATAAATCCATATTTGGGGGGACTGACGAGCCAAACCAAGAGCTCTTGTCGCGGGGTGTCTTCATTCAAAACAGTGATGTGGGTAGCAGACAGTTGTACTCGGCCACCCTCCTGGACCTAGACAGACAAATGAGAAATACAGTGACAAGAAAAAGAATTTCTAAAGGAATTTCGTGGTTTTCTGAATACATTTGTCTTTAAATGTGATCTGAACTTCATCTAAGTCAAGGGTATTGACAAACATAATGTGTCTAAAAATAATTACACAAAACAATTCTGATCTTTTATGTCTTTATTGAGAACAACCAAAAAACAAAAAAAAATATGTAAACTCTTGAGTTAATGACCTCCAAAAAGCTAATTGGATTTAGGTTTTACCACATCTGGAGTCTGGTTAAGATAATACTTTTGGAGGTGTGGACTATAGCTACTTTGATAAAAAAAACTAAACCTCTTGAAGTTTGCTCTGCACAAGAAAAACACGCTTATGGGAGCCATGCCTCACCAAAAAGAGCTTTCAGAGAAGCTACAATCAAGAATTGTTTCTTTACATAAAGCTGGAAAGGGTTACAAAGTTATTTCAAAGATTTTATAAATTCACCAGTCTACAGTTAGACAAACAATCTACAAATGCAGACGCTTTGGGACTGCTACTCTACCAAGAAGTGAGCACTGAGTCAAAATGACACTATGAGCCCAACAAAGATTTTTCAATGAGGTAAAGAAAAGATTTGAAGGCATCATTGGCAACTTGTTAACATCTTTTCAACATCTTTATGAGTCTACGATACGTAAAACAAACGGCAAATGGCATTGATTTTATATAGAGCTTTTTTACCTAGTAGGTGCTCAAAACTGTTCACCAGTGTTACACCTGGAACACCACCACTAAGGTGGGTGCCACCACTAAGGTGGTACCTTCCGATAATAGGACTTCTCCACCACTGAGCCCAAAACACTGAACAGCGAGGGTACCCATTGCAGGACACCACAAAGGAAGCCTATGCTTACTAAAAAGAACATTGCTGCTTGCTTAAAGTTTGCAAAAGAGCACATTAACACTCCACAGCGGTATTGGACAAATGTTTTGTTGACTTATGAAACTAAGATTGAACTATTTGGAAAAAACACACAGAGCTACATCTGGTAGAAAGGGCAGGGCATATCATCATAAAAACATCATCCCAACTGTAAAGTCTGGTGACAGAAACATGATTTGGGCCTGTTTTGCTGCATCGGGTACTGCCCAGCTTGCAATCATTGAGGGGAAGATGAAATTCTTCAGGATAATGTGAGGATGTTTGTGCGTCTGCACAATGACCCAAAACACTGAAGCAAGTCCACAATGGCTTCAGAAAAACAAAATCCACTTTTCGGAGTGCCCAAGTCAGAGCCCAGAACTCAACTCAATAGAGATACTATGGATTGACTTAAAGAGGGCCAAACACATGAGACGTTTAAAGAATATAACAGAACGAAAGCCATTCTGCAGGAAGAATGGGCTAACGATGTGCAGGTTTAATCCACAGCAACAGGAAGCACCTGGTTGAGGTTATTGCTGCGAAAGAAGGGTCAACAATTTATTAATTCTAAGGGTTCACTTACTTTTTACACTGCTATTTTGAATGTTGAATGAGTGTGTTCAATAAAGACATGAAATTTTTGTGTAATTATTTTTAGACACATTATCTTTGTCAATACCCCTGAGTTAAATGAAGATCAGATCACATTTTAAGACAAATTGAGTCAGAAAACCATGAAATTTAAAAAGGTTCACATAAAAATAAGCACTGTATGGTCCCAACAAATGCGTCTGTGTTAATACCTTGATGCTGCTGCGGACGGTCACCACCGGCGGCTGTCTGGACACCGTGCTGATGGTGATGGTGCACATCTGGTTGTCAAGGCGATTGTTGTCTCCGTCATAAACAACAAAGTGGAAGATGTCTGTGATTGGCTGGCTTCCTGTCTCTACAGATGTAATGTACCTGGAAGATATACATATTTATTGTTTATTTCTCTTTTAATGAGAAGTTGATTATGGCTTTAAGCCTGCACTGTTACATTTATGTACTTAAAGGTGCATTGCACAGTCATTTTAATTCCACTACTTCCTGTTTCTGTTCCTACAACAAACGGAGCACTACTGTTTGAGCAAACATAGCTGCTTAAGGTTGCGGTCATTTATGGCCCAAATTTTATTTTTAACATCAGACCTATTTCTATCTGATTTGTTTGTAGATGACAGCGTATCCCTGCAGGGCTACCGTAGCCCGTTTATTTTTTTATTTCACAGATTTTTTTTTATTATTTATTTGAGCATATTTATTTGCATATGCTTTTTTTTTGCTGACCCAAATAAACATTTCCACAACCAACTTTTGGTCTATGACCCTATGTTTCAAAAACAAAAATATAAATGTCAAAAGGAGAAATGCCTTTATTATGATTAAATAAAGGCAAGATTTTTACTTGCCTGCTCAACTGCTAAAACTGAAAGGCTAAAGTCGCCCCTCTCATCACAACTGGAGAATAAAAAATGTTAGAAAATAAACTGCAGTAACAGAATGATTTTTGGCTTAGTTGACATTGCGCTAATTATATAAATAAAAAGGTGCTCCCCTAGTCTTGATGTAAATCAACTGAAGCGTATATAAATGGTTATGTAACAAAAACCTCTTACATCAGACAAAATCTTCTATAATCCCGTATGTCCCTCAACTATTTTTTTCCACAGTGTATTTAAACAGTCTTCTTTCTTAAACACAGGCTAAAAGGCTGTTTAAACTTCTTCAAAAGATGGAATTGGTTATATTTCAAGGTCAAATCTAACCCCTAAAACCTTTTAATCAAAGTTTCTGCACAACACCTAAGTAAGATAACTACATTCTTCTAAGAAATGATTTTTCCAGGACTTCTTGACAATTCAGGACGGCATGGTTTCATTATCAGACAAATCATGCAAAAGAGACACAGTTTCATTCCTCAAGGTCGCGTAGCTACTTCAGTTGCTTCTGAAGATTGCCTGAAGATGCCTAATGAATGAATTATGTTGCAATTATCACAATACTTGACCGACTTCCGGTTATGGCGCGGTGCTGAGTGGAACGCGAGTCGGAGCTCCGCAAAATACTGACTTAAAATCTCTTCTTTAACTCATCAAACGTTGACAAACTGATTCCATTGTAAATTTGGATACATCTTAACGTCCCAATATGCCACCGAAACCAATGAAAACGACACAGAAACAAGCCAAATCGACCGTACCTGGAGAGGATGAGGCAGATGCTAAATCCAAGGAGGCTAACGGCGAGGAGGCAGCGTCAGGTGTTAGCCAAGAGTCTGCTATCCTTGAGGCTATCCACTCACTGAAATCGGACTTTGCTGTGCGATTTGAAGGACTGCTTCGGGCGATCAACAGAGTGCAGTGCGATCTTAAAGCCCTCACAACACGGGTAACAGAAGCCGAGGATCGAATAAGCACTCAAGAAGATAACGTCTCAGAGTTGCAAACGCAGAACACAAAACTGAAATCTGCCATAGAATCTTTTTCACTGAAAGTTGATGATCTGGAAAATCGCAGTCATCGGTCCAATCTACGATTAGTGGGACTTCCAGAAAAAAACGAGGGGAAAGATATGTGTGCCTTTTTAGAAAAATTACTCCCTGAGATCCTCGGACCGGGAAACTTTCCTGGCCCTCTTGTAATTGAGAGACCGCACTGGACCGGTAGGTTCTCAGAAGCTCGTTCTGACTCTCCACCAAGAGCCGTGATAATGAAATTCCAAAACTATGCTGACAAAGTCCGTACTCTGAAAGCAGCTCGAGCAAAAGGTACTGTGATGTTGGACGAAAGAAAGCTTATGTTCTTTTCTGATGTGTCAGCTGAACTGCACAAGAAACGGAAACGATTTGACCTGGTGAAGAAGGAGCTTCGCGATCTCAACATTCCCGAATTGCGCTATGGCATACTGCATCCAGCTATTTTGTGCGTGACATATAAGGGAAAGCGCCACTTGTTTGACAACCCTCCGGAAGCTCAGAGGTTTCTGCAAGACCTAAAAGATGCTTAGCAAGTCTTAAAGGAGGACATTTCGTTTTGGGGTCAGTTTCATAAACGTAAGCATAAGCTATATGCTATTTTATTTTATTTTTTCTCATCTTGTGATATTGAGTTGATATTTAAGATTGGTGCGGGGTCCGTCCAGCCATAAGGCAAGCTGTTCCTCACTGTGGAAAGACCGCGGGAGGACCAGCATAGGTCCATAATCAGACTCTTTCGAGTAGTCTTTAGGAAGTGTTTAACTGGGGAGGGGAGGAGAGATGACGGTGTTCCACCCGGGAATGTTCCAGTGTGTTGGCCAGTTGTTCTATCTGGCCGTTCTATGCCTTTACCATATGTTATTGTGTTTCCCTATTTATTTTTATTTTATTTTATTTTATTTTATTTTATTTTATTTTTTTCCTCTTCTTTTTCAAAGTAATAGTCTATATACTTACTCCGGTACTTTTTGCAAGGACGGGAATACTTTCTATATACGATAATGGCTCCCATATCTGATATTCAATTTACATCCTGGAATGTAAGAGGTCTAAAGAAGATTGTTAAATTAAACAAGTGTTGAACAGAATTAGGCAAATGAAAGCTAAAATAATGTTCCTTCAGGAAACTCACTTGGTCCCAGAGGAGGTGGCTTCGGTGAGGAAGAGATGGCCAGGACAAGTGTTTTCGGCCTCCTTTAATTCATATAGTAGGGGGGTTCTTGTACTCATACATAAATCTATACCTTTACAAATAATTAACACTATTGAGGACAGACTAGGGAGGTACATAATCATCCAAGCCGAGATCCTATCTGTTAGACTGAACTTAGTGAACGTTTATGGGCCCAATGTGGACAATCCGTCATTCTACAGAAATCTATTCTTAATATTGGCTGAACTGTCAGGATATTTTGTCATAGGAGGAGACTTTAATTGCGCTCTATACCCAGAATTAGACAGATCAACTAAAACAGACCTCTCTCACTTACAGACTAGAACAGATTTAAAACAGTACATGCAAGATTTTAATTTAATAGATATATGGAGGAGCAGACACCCGGACACTTTGACATATTCATGCTACTCTAGCACTTATAAAACATTTTCTCGTATAGATTATTTTCTTTATTTTCCAAAGTTAAGGAATGCTGGTATAATAGCATATTAATTTCAGATCACGCTGCAGTTTCATTTACATTAAACTTTCCTAATTTCTTATGTAGATCCCCAAGATGGCGCTTGCACATAACTTGGCTGAGAGATCCCGAATTTTTGGAGTTCATTGATAAACAGATAATTATTTTGAAATAAACACGAATCAAACATCTGCTTCAGTCAGGTGGGAAGCATTTAAAGCCTTCATAAGAGGACAAATGATCAGTTACACAAATTATAAATATAAACGGTGTCAAGTAGAAATGGCAGACCTTGAAAGCAAAATAAAGAAAATTGAATCTGAAATATACCGAAAAATTACTTCTGATTCTCTTTTGGAACTGCACAAATTGAAAATTAAATATAATGAGCTTACATAAGATCACGCAAAGAAAAGTTTGATGAGACTAAAACAGATGTATTATGAGAGTGGGGAGAGGGAGGGTAAGTTACTAGCATGGCGTATTAAACACTTACAAACTGAAAGAGCCATAAATTCCATTCAGATAAAGGAGGGTGAGATAACATTTGATCAAACTGAGATAAATGAGATATTTAGGAACTACTATCAGACTCTTTATAGCTCTGAATATTCGGAGAGTGCCGCAGAGAGACAAAAGGCTTTCCTGGATGCTTTGGACTTCAAGTCCACAGATTTGGGTTACATGGTATCTCTTGAAGATGACTTAAAATCTGAGGAACTACTTGAGGCTATTATCAGTATGAAAGGGGAAAGACCCCAGGGCCTGATGGCATACCAATAGAATTATATAAAATTTTCAATCATAAGTTAATTCGCCCCCTTTTGAATATGTACCAGGAATCCCTGGATAATGGGTCTTTGCCCCCCTCTCTAAACACCGCGGTGATCACTTTGCTCTTAAAACCTGGCAAGTCGCCAATTGAGTGTGGTTCATATAGACCAATCTCTCTCTTGAATAATGATTTAAAGATTCTTTGCAAAGTGCTAGCAAAGAGACTAGAAGTACATTTGCCCAAGCTTGTTCATATGGATCAAAATGGTTTTGTTTGGGGGAGGCAAGGTTTCCATAATATTCGTAGAATATTAAATATATTACATGAGAAATCTAATACGCGTGATAATGCACTACTCTCATTAGACGCTGAAAAAGCATTTGACAGAATTGAGTGGCATTTCCTGTTCAAAACTATGGAAAAAATGGGGTTTGGGGATAAGTTTATGAAATGGGATTCTGTATACTAACCCTTCAGCTGAGATATTAACAAATGGAACAGTATCTTCCCCTTTCAGGCTTTACAGGGGAACACGCCAGGGCTGCCCGCTCTCTCCCTTACTTTTCACCTTAGCGATCGAACCATTGGCTATGGAAATTCGTAATCACACACTTATTTCAGGTATCACAATTGGCCCCTCAGAACACCGCATTTCACTGTACGCAGATGATATAATTATATTCTCTTCCAATCTAAAACAGTCTATTCCTGCATTGCTAAATTTGATTGAAAGGTTTGGAGAATTTTCAGGAAATAAAATTAATAATTCTAAATCTGTGTTGTTGTTCCTCCATAAGGCAGAAAGGCTTTTCCCCCCAGTTCAGTCACCCTTTACAATCTCACAAGAAGGTTTCACTTACCTCGGGATTAAAATTACACCAACTGTAAGTGAAATTGTATCAGCAAATTATAAGCCCGTATCAGAATCTATAACTGGTCTGCTGAACAGATGGACAAAACTTCCCATTTCATTAATTGGCCGTGTTAATATATTAAAAATGTCAATTTTACCCAAATTGTTATATCTTTTCCAATCCATTCCTCTCCCTCCACACTCCTCTTTTTTTGTCCTAATGAAAAAACTTTTTACAAACTTCATCTGGAACAATAGGCGCCCTCGTCCCAGGCTCTCCTTGCTGTACTTGCCTTATGATAGAGGAGGGTTAAACCTACCAAACTTAAAATGGTATTACTGGGCAGCTCAAATTAGAGCAGCAATGTTTTATTTTGAGAAAGACTATCTCCCGACCTGGATATCTATAGAGGCCCACTCTATTCCAATTCCTTTGAATTTATATCTGTATTCAGCTGACACCAAGAAGTTAATTAAAGGTACTAAGAATCCATATACCAGAAACACTATATCAGTTTGGTTTGAGGCTCTTGCTCATCTAGGTGACATACCACAACTCTCGCGCTTTTCACCAGTTTTTGGTAATGACAATTTCCGTCCTGGTAGAGCTGATCCAGGTTTTAAAATCTGGTCAAGTCAGGGTATTTGTAAGGTGGCTGATCTCTATAATGAAGGAAACCTTATGTCCTTTGAAGAAATCAGGACAAGGTTTGGAATTCCGCAAAAGCACTTTTTCAAATATTTACAATTACATAGCTTCATTCTGTCACGACAAGGCCAAAGTTTTGTTGTGCCTCATCTCTCTACTTTGGAAAATATTACACTTAACTGTTTGAAAGGTAGAGGACAGGTATCCGTGTTATATAAACAGTTTTTGGCCAAATTTGGCCAAAAGAATCATTTAATGACAGACTTCAAGCGTGGCGCTCTGATCTGCAGGCTGATATAACTGAGGAAGAGTGGTAAATAGCATGCTTAAAAGCCCAAACTCAAACAACGAGTACACATTTGAGACTGCTTAAGTATAAATGGCTGAATAGACAATATATCAATCCAGTTAAGTTACATCACTTCAACCCGAATATTCTTGATATATGCTACAAATGTAAACAAGAGAAGGGAACTTTATTCCATTGTATGTGGGAATGCACTAAAGTTAACTGTTTTTGGGTTAAAATATTGAATATTATAAGTCAAATTATTGGTAAAGTAATTCCTCTTGATCCCAAGTTGTGTATATTACATATTTACCCTCTAAACTTCAAAACGATCAAACATGAAAAACTGTTGTTAAATCTGTGTTTGCTGGAAGCTAAACGTGTAATTGCATGTTCTTGGACAAAGGAAGAAAGTCCTGGAGTGCCTCAATGGATAAAGGGGATGACCTCATGCCTTGCCCTAGAAAAGATTACCTATTTTTTGAAAAACAAACTTCAAGTATTTTGGACCATCTGGAAAATGTTCTATGACTTTTTGGAAAGTCGAGATGGTGACTCCTTTGTAGAACTGATGGACATTGAAAGTATATAGACAAGTATGTTATTGCTGTACTCCTTTTTTTTTTTTTTTTTTTTTTTTTTTAATTACTTTACTTTATTTATCCAATTTTTATCTTTATCCTTTTTCTTTTTTATGTATATTTAGGTAACATATATGTGTGTCATAACGAAAAATGTAACTCTTCTCTTAATCTGTATGTAAATCTTTGAAAATAAAACTATTGTTAAAAGAAAAAAAATCACAATACTTGACCTATCAAAATAAATTGTATTGTTTCTTGAGTCTTGTTTGCCATAATGATGACAAAATGTCTCCGAACCACATCAAAGCCAGATCGTGAACAGCCCCTTTGCCCCTTCCCCCTTCACAGCAACGAGCACGATACACCGCTGGGACACTGTAGCTAGGCATGTTAAACAAAAATTCAACGGAGCAACTTACTAAAGTTTGTGTCAAAAAAACCACGAATTCAAGAGGAAGATAATTCAAATGTTCAGGAGCCATCAATCTCAAGTAGTAAGGAGCTCAGCTCTGTTGTTAACGTTAATTCAGCAATTTCTCCATCACCAGCAGCGCTCCATCAAAACGTCTACTTCTCCTCCACGTCAGTGTACAGGTACATACAGCCATACATTAGGCTATTTACCCATATTTATTAATAGGGGTAAATGTGCAATCATGAAAATGAACAAATCATAATTTACTATAGTAGCCGGACGATGACTTACGGATGGATCTGTTAACACATTCATCTGAGTTGGATGTATTAGCAGATCCACATTGTGTCCGCTGAGCCAAACGACGAGTATTATTGTTTTTTCACACAGTCCACTATTGTATCCACTACTGTCAGATGTGGTCTGAACAGACAAAACGGTCTGTTCTTAACACAGCTTATGTGCTCTGATTAAACGGTGGTGTATTCAAGCAGGTGTAGTTGTGCTGATCGGCAGTAGCTCAGTGGTTAGAGCGGCCGTCCTTCGACCGGTGGGGGGTGGGGGTGGGGTGGGGTTTTGATCCCCACTCGAAACATCCCAAAACATCACAACATCCCGCTCTCCCCCACATACTGTTGTTGTGTCCTTGGGCAAGACACTTAACCTACATTGCCTCCAGTGGTGTTCTATAACACTAGTAAATAGTTTAATGTATGTAAAGCGCTTTGAGTGCCTACTACAGTAGGTGGAAAAGCTATTTAAAAATTATTATTATTTTTTATAATTTATGCATTTTAGGCTAGGCCCACTCGATTTTCTCTGGGCCCACCTACATTGTGATTCCTGGCTACGCCAGTGGTTTATGGCAGTCCGTACCTTATCCTCTGTTTGTTGATGTCCTCCATAGTGAATGAGGAGTACTCTCTCAGCTCCTCATGCTGCTGTTGGGACTCACTCCGGGTTAAAATGCCGTACATTGGCACCGACACCAACTGGACCCGAATCTGCTTATCTGGAGATATGTCATCCTAAAAAAAACATTAAAACTTCAATTATTACTTTCTGTATTGGTGCAAAAGTGAATATGGCAGTGTTTTGCATAGTTACTCTTACCAACATATCAATATTAAAAACACTCAAAGAGAAGTCTCTCAAACTAACTAACTTGACATTATGTTCTAAATCTTGCCCGTCACTCACAGTGTAGGCCAGATGGGCTCGCCGGATCACTGTGCTGCTCTTCTCTTTCACTTCCAAAGATAGAGCAGCAGCAGGGTCTGGCTGTGGCCCGTTGCCGCCGGCGCCCAACACGGCCACCGTCACCACTGTGGTTGCCATGGAGATGCCGTCGCTCACAGACACAGTGATGTGGTCGTCCTGGTTGGAACGGCCGCCATGGCGGTAGACGAGGACGTTACGGGTGATGTCGCTGAAGGAAAAGACGTCGCCTGAGGGCAAACAGAGACACAGACATATGTGACTGACCTGCTGTTTTTACATATGCAGTTATCACATTAATAGACATAAACATTTGACATTTGATGGCAAGAAAGTTGTCTCTTTGTCTGTCCCTACCGTTGACCATTGTGTTGCTGTCTGCTTTGATCAGTTTTCCGTGAATGGGAGCCTCGGTCAGTTCAAACTCTAACTCATCAGGAGCTGTGTCAGCATCAGTCACTGCCAGCTGTTGACCGCCTGAAAAACACAAAATGCTCCCTAGTCACTATATAATGACCTATCCTGTATAGTAATGTTTGTAGTGGTGTCCAAATGTCCCAAATGTCCCAAATGTCCCAAATGTCCCAAATGTCCCAAATGTTGTGTACTCAAAGTTTTCCACAGTGCATGTGAACAGCAATGCTCACATAATGTCATAACAGAACAGCGCTAGTAAAACAAGCTAGAGGCACAGGTTTGACTCGTTCTATGTATATATATATATCAAAGATGGACTGAAAGGGGAATACAGGAGCATCATAATGAGCCTTAATATATGGAGCCAAGAAAATTGTCTCATTCCATTGTCACACTTCCAAAACTAAAGAGATGTTCACTGACTTTAGGCGTGATTTGCCCCCAATTAAAACTTTGACCATCAGTGGAGTGACATTGAAAAAGTGTCCATCTATAAATACCTGGGAGAGTATGTCTGGAAAACAAGTTGTACTGGTCCATAAATACTGCACTTTATTGTTGTACTAAGTGAGTTTACTATATTGTCCACTAGACGCTTGTACTATAGTGCTTCGAGTTGTTTCTCAGCTTTCTAAACCCTAACTGGAAAATTCAGGAGAACTTGGTTATGGAAATAATATCTGAAGCTAACTTTTAAAATATGGTATATAACAAGCAATAAATCAATATTAGAGACACTATTTGATGTTAAAATTTACTAAACAGTAAATGCAATATGAAAAGTAAATGCCAAAAGATGCCAATCTAAACCCATTGGGAAGAGGTACATTGAGTTGTTCATCTTACCAATGTTGGCCTGTCCTCCCATTGTGACCTCAAGGAGTGGATCTAAAACCTGAAAGACTGGAGGCTGCTGGTGGTTTGACAAGACAAGAACAGCAAAGTCCAACTCTGGAGTGGTGTGCTCGCCATCAGACACTGAAAAATATGCACAAATAAACAGGAAAAACAAGGAAAAGGGATTAAAGGTGATTAGAGACTGGGGAGATTACTGTCAGAAATCCTTATCTGAGTAATATTCTATATCTGATAATATATTATCTAAGATTTTCTCACTGGGGACATGTATAGAACTACTGTGAACCTAATGACATGTTGTATGTATATTATTTATGGTCTACTTTGCAAATTAATGAATTGGACAGAATATTAAACGTACAATATTGATTTTAAATCCCTTCTAAAAGCAGATTTTCCCCATGTCCTTTCGATAACAAATGCAAATGTGACAAATAAAAAACAATGGTAAAAGCAGCAATAGCATCAGATGAATTATGACGCATTTAATGAGCGTACGGCTGAACGTCTCATCAGGAATGCAGACGTGAGTCTGTTTTGCTCATTTTGTTTCTGATGGATTATCTTTATTATTAGTCAGTTCTAAAATGTGGCGTGATGTAAAATGCCACGCTAATGAAACAGGCAGTCTGTTAGCGCTATCACATCAGAATATAAAACACAAACTATATCTATACACTGGGTTTAGCAATACAACACAATTTGCATTATTTTATTCATTATCATTTAGATCTACCATTATTATGAGCGTATTCAAGAATAAAACATTAATAACAATGTTTACAACTTAATGGTGCTTATTAATGTAGGAAGAATACTTTGTAAATGGTAAATTAGGTAGTTACCAATACTTTAATAACACTTTACTAATGGTTATTCATTCATTCATTCATTTTCTACCGCTTTGTCCCGTTAGGGGTCACGGGTGGCTGGAGCCTATCCCAGCAGCTTTGGGCCTGAGGCGGGGTACACCCTGGACAGTGGCCAGTTAGTCGCAGGGCTAACATATAGAGACAAACATTGACAGACAACCATTCACTCTCACATTCATTCACTAGGGACACTTTTTAGAGTTGCCAATTAACCTGTACATACATGTCTTTGGACGGTGGGAGGAAGCCGGAGTACCCGGAGAGAACCCACGGTAACACGTGGAGGACATGCAGACTCCTCACAGAAAGACCGGAGTCGGCCGAGAATATTCGAGTCGGCCGGGTTTTGAACTCACGACCTTCTTGCTGTAAGGCAGAAGTGCTAACCACTCTGCCACGTGCACCCCTACTAATGGTTAATAGGGTCATTTTACCCTACTAATTTTACCCTACTAATGGTTAATAGCGGGTAATTAATATTAAGTCTTACCATATTTTATTCTTTGCACAACCATAATATTTGCTTTTTTGCTCTAAAAAACAGCAACTTCACTGCCTTCATCTTGTGACTGTAACTAAATGGGGACGTTACAACGGAGACTCATTCATAGAGATGTAAAATCTATGAATAGGCAATTGTTAAAGCCTCCTTGCATAACTTTTAATCCAGTAGAG
The DNA here is from genome assembly GCA_024349245.1 of Neodontobutis hainanensis. Lineage (NCBI taxonomy): Eukaryota > Metazoa > Chordata > Actinopteri > Gobiiformes > Odontobutidae > Neodontobutis > Neodontobutis hainanensis. The sequence goes on along the minus strand of JALDNG010000381.1, from coordinate 102,421 downwards.
GGCGCAAACCCCTTTACAGACTCCCTGTGTTATTACGACGGCGGCCACCATTGAATAGACATTGTTCGTTTACAAGAGAATAAACATTTCTTCTGAAACAGTAGGGTCATTTTGCAACTCTAGTACAAATACGTCTCTGCTAGGGTCTAGTGGCTATTTCCACCCTCTCTCTTGGAGCCGTAAAGCACCACAGTCACGTAATGTCTTGCAATGGGTCCGCGTCCCTAGACAGTACACTGGAGGTTCCTGTCCAGCTGAAGGTTCTGTGTCAGTGAGATAGACATGATTCTACTGAACTCATTTCTCATCTCAAAAACCATCAAAATGATTTGGAGAATAAATATTCTTGGAATAAATGTTACGCAGGGCTGCTCTGATGAGAGTTTGTTTGCGAGTTTTAATTCATTGAACAAACTGTTGTGATTAGAAGTTAATGGACAAGTTTATGTTTAGTCTTTGTTTGATGCACAATATTTCTTGGTTTAGCCTGGTTAGCAGTTAGCTCAGTTTGCTAACAGATACATGAATTTTCCTGCAGTGACTTAGAAAGCCTCCATGTGGGCCTGGGGAACTCTGAAAAACGTTTTAAAACGAGTTAAAAAATGTACATAAACGCCTGCCAGTCAGAACAACTGCTTGGAAAGTCGGGAGAGTCGGGGTTGCCCAAAAGTCCGCTTTGACATCATTCTCATTATCAACATGGCAAAGGAAAGCACATTCATAACATGAAAATATTATAGTACTACTTTTTGTCCATAAAGGATTATTTAGACAACATAACTTATTTATTTCTGTTGGGTATTTACCGGTTTCAACATATGTTATGTTTACTAACTTATTATATTTTGAAAATGTCTATTCTTGAAACACTACTAAACCTAAAACTTCATTTAAAAATAAAATTTCCACATTTTTGTCTTAGCTTCCATCACCCTTGCTGTCATGGTTCAATATATTCCAACTTTCTGAGCTTAAATTAGTTGATGGACAAATCAATATCTGAGTACCGAGAGTTCGATACCTGCCGGTCAATATTTTGGGATTTATATTTTTTTAAATATCACGATACCACTGTGCTAATACAAAACGTGCATCTTGTTTTCACTTCTGAGAGTTTTAGGCATTTCATTTGTGAAAATTTTAGGGCTGTCAAATTTTACGCGTTAATGTAAATTTCTGTTTATTATTATTATACACTTTTTTTTACAATAATTAATTGTGTGCTTCCGTAGCTTGAGAAAACAGTGCAGCTGTAAGTAAGCATTCATGAGGCAGACATGAACAGTGAAAAGGTCTTATGAATGGGAAGTTTATTTTCAAAGCCATGCCAGATGGCTGTCTTTACAAAACCAAAGTTATTTTCATTTACTGTCAGTTTGAACTGAGTTACCACCAGAGCCCGTCCAGTCTGAAATATCAGCTGTTGGCTAAACACAGCACTAATATAAAGCCCCCGGCTCAGCCCCCTCGCCAAAGGCAGACAACACTGAGTCTGTAGGAAAAACACCAGCTCAACCACAAACAAACTTCCATCAGCTACACCTAAACCAATAGCTACTGCACATTGTTCAGTTTTATTCAGCTCTATATTTTATCTTTCAGTTTGAAAAATGTACACTACGTTGTGTTAGTTATAACGTTGCTTTTAATTCATTATGACTATCATTTTTGCTCTTTGGGCTTGAGTTTGACATCTTGTGCTTTCAGCATATTTTTATTCAGAAAACATTTCTTGATAGTGTTACAAAAATAAACTATTTATAATACCGTACATTTCTGACCTCTTGTCTAATAAGAAAAGTAAAAACTGCAAAATATGTTTTTAAAAGTATATTTATAACAAAAAAAGATTCATTTGCAATTAATTGTGTGTAAACTTTGGACAATTATGCAATTAATTGCGTTCGTGTCACATGATTATCTGACATCTATGGAATAAATGTCAGAGTTGAAAGGTTCACTGCTCAGCCTCAGTCATGTTAGTGAGCTGAGCTGCAGCGTTGGCCAAGAGCCAAAATTGATATCAATAAAAAAGTACCAGAAACAAATGGTATTGTATGAAAAAGAAAAATGTTGGTATCGCCAATCCCTTGCTGAAATCACACATCAAAGTCAGAAAAACGACTTCCTAACTTGGATACTCTGAGTTTCCAAGGACTACATGAATACACCATTAGCATTTAGTTTCCAGCTTAGCATGTGAAAAAAAGCTTCAATTTATTTACTTATTTCTAATTTGTTTATTTCAACATCTCTAAATGCTTTATTCATTAATTTGTTATTAATTACATATTTATAAATGCTTTACTGCTGCTAAAAAGTGTCTAGTTTTTATACAAACTTACAATTACAAACTAATATCACAGCCTTAAAAATGGTAATTTAGAATAATTTATAAGGGAGTTGACATTATCGAATGGGAGTAAATTGGAGCATTACATTTAGCTTAATGTTCTTCTACATTGGCTGAGATGCTATTAACTTATAATACAGAAATTACATTTATTTAAGTCTTGACCACTAATTTAGAAAGTAACAGCCAGAAGGCTTACTACAATACATTACATTAATTATGCTTATTTTAAGAACTTGTGGAAATTGTATCATTTAGTAGGCCTATTTTAAAATAAAGACAAAATAAAAAAGGGCTAGCCAATGTTCGATTACAGCTAAGATATTTTAATATATAATAAAAATTTTAAGAGTGGATTGTTTTATGTCCTGTTTTATGTCCAGTGCTATTCACTTAACAGAAGCCTTTGGTTTCAACATGACGCAGTGGTCCTTGCCCTTTGGTACTAACAGAAGAAAGAGTCTGACAGAGTGCCCTTTAAAAGTCATTTTTGGGTAGTAAGATGAATGAATGGGTGATAAAAGCATGACCAACTCCGCTAAAATGGTGCCCTGGACTGAAGTGAAAAGCACTTTGGTGGCAGCTCCGAGCTGCGTGAAACTGATAAAAATAACAAAGCTCACTCAGGTGGAGAGAAAGGTCAAACAAGAACCGAGGAAATAGAAAGAAGGGAATCTGGAGATGAGCAACAGCACTTAGTGAAAAAATGTAATGTGAATATCCGAAGTGATAAATTTACTCAGAATGCAAAATTAAGTGTATCTAATGTTGTTGTTTTTTTAAAGAAACAAAGCTCCACAGAACTAAGCAATTGAAGTGGAAGAGTGGTTAGCACGCCTGCCTCACAGCAGGAAGGTCCTGGGTTTGATTCCCATCCAGGCGTTTCTGTGTGGAGTTTGAGTGTTCTCCCTGTGTCTGTGTAGGTTTCCTCTGAGTTCTCTGGTTTCCCCTACCACCAAAAACATGTACAATATAGGACTACAGATGGAATTTAGCTGTTAAGCTATAATCTGGTACAAGCATCTCTGCGTTGGCCTAATGTACTGTACATTGTAGAGAGTGCCCCGCAACCCACTGTGATGAGACCCTGGACTCATCACAAGACAGCAAGAGGACCTGTCCACATCTTCAGTGCTTCCTCTGCATATTCTGCGGCTGTAGGATTTGTTACAGTTTCTGATACTCCTGTTTTACCCTGTGACCTAAAGTTATTGTTTTAAAGCTGTGCATATACATAGCTAATAAATCCCTTGTAAGCAACGGCAGAAAAGAATATAAAAAAAACAAACGGCATGTCCCGGCAGGGCTACCGTAGCTGTTCACATGCTCACAAGGAGGAGCATGAGGTGTGAAATTGCAATGTACACTTGAGTTTAGTATCTCAATAGCGCAAAATAACATTGGAAGTATTTACCTGTGAAGTAGACACTGAGTGACTCTGGCAGCCCTGTGGAGCGTAAAACAGAGTGGTTAGGGGCCGTAACGTGATCAACTTGAAACATGCTGACAGTTTAAAATGCATACAGTGAAATGGAGAAAGTGAAGTAAGGATCAGACTCAGTAATTTAATAATACAGCGCTTTACTTTTGAAGCCACAAAACCAGTCTTTAGCTGGAGATATCCAACTAAAGACTGCTTTGATGTGGGATTAGGGATTATCAGTCTGACTAAAGTCTCTTTCTTTAAAACTATTACACCATCTACAAACTTTAACATCTATGATGACAGTGAATAATTTGTGCAGCCAAACACTAATGAAACTATAATCTCTCTAAATAAAATGAACTATAAACGCTCACAAACCACAAACATGTACAATCAGTCTCCACTGAGGCCAGGGACTATATAAATGAGTGTGTACGCCCAAAAGCCAAAAAGGGTGCAAATTAAATGCAACTAATTTTATAATAAAGGTCAATAAAAGGACAAAACCGAGAACAAAATCAAACATAATTAACTTTACAAACTTCTCAACAATCAACTCGATTTAAATAAACAATTCTGCCATTTCATCCTTGCTTTAGTCACAAATGTGTCTAACCTAAAGATATTGAAGTTAAATAAACATCCAAGTGTCTTTATTAGTGTGTCAGAACATCTCATGATTATCTGCAAAAATGTCATTTATCAGTGTTTCTCTAAACTCATCATAAAAGGGACAGTACCAAAAGAAAATGCTGTGTTGTTAAACCCTCCGTTATTTTATTTTTGACATAAGGTTCTGTCAGAAATGTAAATGTGATGTTAGATCAGTTTTGTAAAGCCATTTGAGTTTCAGACAAAATGTGCACAAATGTGTTAAATTTAATCTTAAAATACAAAAACAGTGTTGCTTGAGTGAGTTACCAGAAAATGAGTACTGGTACAACTCCTGCAGATGGGATGGGGCATGCGGTGGTCGGTAGATGATCTTGCCGGTGTTGACGTCGGCCTGAGAGAATTGCCTGACGTGAGTGTATGGTTGGTCGCGGTGCTCAATTGCTCCTAGAAACAAAAACATTTACCACTGAACAGCTGAGTTTCCGGAGCCACAAGCGATGACCATAGACGTGATATGGTGAATTTACAAGACACCACTGACAGCCTACAGTGTATACAGACCTTGTCCCGATGGAAGAGGTTTGGTAACATTATAGATGAGTTTTTCACTGGGCGTCCCGGAATCAACAAAAGACAAGGCCGAAGGTGTGATCTCGGTCACTCGATCCTCAAGAGCCTGAATACATAAAGAGAAAGTCACATGTTCAAACAAAAGCCAACATTTATAAAGTAAGATAGAACATGAAGGTAGATAAGAAAAAACTGTTCAGATTCCATTGCCAAAAGAGGTACAAAGCATCCCAAATAACTTGTACCACTTTGGTCACCCCTCTGCTTTGATTCTAACAGTGAGGAACGAAAAGGTGGGCCTAACCATGTTGTCTAGTGCAGTCTGTTAAGCCCTTTGTGGTGGCTGTTTATACAAAAATAAATGTCTTGTATTTGTTGTATACACTATTTGCTGTTTTATGTACATTTTTTGTCCTTACTGTTATCTGTAGGTCACAGTCTGGTGCGAGTTGTGGAAACCCAGGAACTTGAGGCAGAACGCCAATGGTGAAGGTTTTGGCGTCACTCTGTAAGTTCGGGGCCGTCTCAGTGGAAACCTACAAAAAACACAATGCACGGTTATTGTACATGTATTATTCTTCACAGTTTGCATTCACTAAAAAGCTGGTGCATTTCCCTGTGACTCTCCACAGAGTGTTCCCTTTAATAGTCTTGTCCCTTTTGTATATGTTGTACGCAGGCTTGGTCTCTTGTTCGTTTTAAAAGCCAATTTAAAACTGCGACTTATTCCTCTATTTTCTGCTTGTTCCTGTCACTTCAGAGGCGTACAGGGAAGAGAAGTTGGGGGAAGTCATAGTCAGCGGTGTCACTCTGAAGTAACGTCAAAACAGCATGAAGCCTGGAGTCAGCGATTCGAGTCTCATTGCTCAGTCAGCGCTAAAGTATTGATCACTCGCTCAGTTCATGACAGTTTTGATCAGAACTCTGGTTTGAAATAGAAAAGTGTGACTTATTTTACATTTAAGTTGCATGTATAGTCTATTTCAAGTTTATTTAATTACCTATCTAATAGCCAGACATTAGGCTACACATTGATAGAATGCAATACAAGAACACAGTTTGGTGCTCAGACAATATGATACAATGCACATAAAGTGCCCAGGGGCTAAATGGCATGTTCACTTTTAATTTTTAGCGTGTGGTGTTTGTGAGCATGTTGTGTGCTATTTACAGGAATAGGACTCAGACACAAATGTTGTCAAGTAACGTGTCTTTTTTTGCTTGTGACCAGCTTTAATTTATCAAAACAAATATAAAAATATATTTCCACTTTTTCCCGTTAGGGATTGTAGGTGACTAGAGCCTATCCCAGCAGATTTGGGCTTGAGGTGAGGTACACCCAGGACAGTGACCAGTTAGTCGCAGGGCTGACATTTACAGACAATCATTCACAAGGAAGACTTTAGACCTGACGACTGCATGTCTTTGGGCGGTGGGAGGAAGCCACAGTAACACGTGGAGGACATGCAGACTTCTCACAGAAAGGCTGGAGATGGACGAGGATGTTCGAGTCGGCCAGGGTTTAAACTCCTGACCTTTTTGCTGTGAGGCAGGAGTGCTAACCACTCTGCCACGTGAACCAAATATACTCCTATGCCTCATCGTTGCAGAAACAACAACATCTTTTCTCAACAACGGTTTGCTCGTATGTTACCAATGTGTTTTAATTGCTCACAGTTATGCTACCCTGATAAATCATAAAAGGGCCACTAAATAAATTAATGTGTTTTCTTGAAATTAGCGCACTTTGGCCAAATTAAAACATTTTTTAAGGAACTGGAACAAAAGCAATCTTATACTCCTTTTGCTCCTGTAATACTGTATATGCTAGCCTTGGGTTCTTGCTTAGACCCAATCCCTTAGCTCCTTTTTTTTGCACGCACTATCCACTTAGCAAGTGTTTTAGTGAATTAACACTTGCTCCAAACGTCTATATAATACTATACAATGCAATGTGGTACAAGCACACTATGTATTTCATGAAGCCAAATGCATTTCAACTTCTTATTGAAAAGTCATACATTGCACCATTGCACCAGCTTAATATTAAAGTGCACTATTACTGACAGCAGTAATACAAGCCTGACAAAACATCAAACTGTAATAGAGCTTCCAGCTGTTCTGTCCGCAGCGGATTTTTCTTCTCTTTTCAAAATGACATGGTGCTTGTGGAGTTTAATTTGAATCCGGCTATGTGTAATTGAAACCCATCGGCTCTGATAAAATACTATAAATACAGGGGTTCAAACAGCAGGAGGGAAATGGTAAGACGGAAATACGAATAATAAGATGTGAGCTTTTGGTTTAATGATGGAGCAAGCATCGGAAAAGCACTAACCGCTGTGTGATATACAGTGTGCAGTGTGCAAGTGGGCTTTCATGGATTTGGAAGCACTTTCACTTGATTTGGGGTCATTAGTGCTAATCGAGGCAAGCTACGGTAGGATTACAAGCCGCAGAATGCAGCAGAGGTGAGAATTTAATGAGAGACAGTTGGGAAAAGGTCAAAAACATGTACTGTGTCAAGCTTGGAAGAGTCAAATTTGAATAAAAACATCTGAAAAGGAGGAATTACAATTGGATTCTTTTTACTGGTTGTACTGTACTTGCAACCAACTTTTAAAACTTTTTTATAAAACTTGGTAAATTATTTTATTATTCAAATATTTTCATGCCTGAGGAAAAAGTGGTATTAATCCTACAAGGGTTTAATGAATAAATGTAAACTAGAATGAGATCTTGTTTTTGGTTGCATTTTATTTAGCTTTTAGTGGGCTATTTGTACTATCTGTCTTTAATAATTGTTTTTACTTTTTTATGTTGTTAACAGAAGTGTGTTGGATACACAGGTGAATTCAGAGCAGCTTGTAGAGTGTGCAGAAGTGGACTTAGGTTTAACAACCAACACCAGTGAATGAGTCTAGTCTTAGACCAAGTCCAGACTTGAATAGAACGATTAGGACAAAAAAACTGTCCTGTCTCTTTAAAATCCTGAGACCTCTATACGCTAGACCAAGACAAGCTCAAGTTACAAAAGTGTTCAACATCATCCTCATGTGGTAACATGATTAGCATAATTGGCCTAACAAACTTGTTAAAAAAGAGTGATAAAGGGACAAGCAAGAAAGACTATTCTCTGACCTGAAACTGGAAGGAGTCGGAGCTGGTGGCGGCGCCGTAGTGCCTGTACCAAACTGCTCCTTCGTTTACATCCTGCTGAGTGAAGGACATGGTCGAGGTAAAGCCATGGTCGTCTGCTGTTGGCGGACGCCAAGATTCAGGAGGAGCATCCGCCGGCATCGACACCAGCACCACCTCACCTAAGACCAGACAAAAGAGGGAGAGTCAAGATTTGTACAGCCTTACATATGCTTTTAAAAGGTGCAGTGTGTAGCTTTTGGTCACATCTGGCGGTCACATTGCGATTATGCGTTTCACAGTTCCCCTTTAGATTTCCTTTGTGTCTGAAAAGTAATAAATCTACCAAGAAATTGATATTAGTAATATTGTTGTCATACCATACTTTGGCTGTCCCTCAGCAGAGACAATAGTGTAGACAATGTCCTCAGAGCCAACTCCCTTGAACTCCGTCTCGAGGTACTTCTTGTCAAGTCGTACCATACTGCCCTCCTTCACCCAGGCAAGAGGCACAGACTGGACCTGAGGAGCATCTGCCGCCTGGATTAAAAAAACATAGTTCTGTGTTGAAACGATTCATTTAAATAAATCAAGTCATTTGATTATTAAAATGCCTAGATAATTTTTATGTTGCCTTGATGATTCGAGAGGACACACAATCTCCACCTGGTTGTATTAATACCCCCCCAACTTTCACACCTGTACCTGATCCTTCAGGGACACTGGTTTCAGGTCTGGGAACATAAAATATAACTTTGACAATATGCCAATCAACAAATTTGAAAAGCTGCACAATCAAGAATCAAAATTTAAATAAAAAATATGGTCAAATACAGGCAGGGGGACAGTGTATTGCAGATATATTCAGCTCTATGTTGTTCTTGATTGCAATAAGTGTCAAATAAAATAGATTTCCAATATTTTACATATTGTAGCTTTAATATTTCCATCTCTGATTGGAAAAAGACTACTAATAAAATAAATGCACGGAAGAATAAGAAGCACAATTGCACAGTTCTTCCCCAGCAGATTGGACTTGTTTAGAAAGAGCACTGTACAGCTTAGTGTCCGGAGTGGGGGGGTGGCCGCAGATAACACAGGTGCACAGGTGTGTTTGCAGATAATACCCACCTGTGTCCTGTCTGTCAGTGTTTTCAGTACCATCAGGAGGCCAGCGGAGTCACATCAGTCAGAGTGACAACGCCGAGAAACACAGCTCAGGAAACACACAGACGGCAACCCACCGAGAAGAAATATGCTACAACAAACAAAGACCTCCCAACGATATATAACACTTATAATATATAACACAGAACAGATAGGGGGGGGGGATTTTCTAACAGGGGGGACCAAGCAATCAGCAAATGATTTCAACAATTTGGACTTTAACTAGTGCTGAAGTACTGTAGTTACTTTGTGCAATTTGGGATAATGGCTTCCACTAAAAAGCTATTGGGTGATTTTTATTATATTATCATTGTTGTTTATGGATAAACAACAGAAAAAACAAAGGTCTCCCTCGTCAACACTAGCAATGCATGATCAAACTATTATTTGTCTAGTATGACAATCACCCACCAAAATGTCATGCCTTCTGCAAAACATGTTAACCCTTTGCTTATCTCAGCAAACAAACATCAGTGATTGAATAAAATTTATTGTCTTCAATTTGTAAACAAATGCAGAAATTTGTCTTTAGCTTGCAAAATACACATTTCCTTCACATACACACACAATCTATAAAAACATAAAATAAATAAAAAACATACATAAACAGTATGTGTATAAATAGTTAAAAGTGTGTAATAGATACACCAGGACATTGGACAGAAATTGTAATTAGTAAAGAGCTAAGTGCTGAGGAAGAAAGTGCTAGAGTACTAGAGCTGAGGAAACGTCTCTAGATGGTTTGATTGGTTGAGTTCCTTAATTGCAAGTGGGACAATGGACTTTTTATAGATGATAGAAGCAGTAGTCAGTACCTTTGTCCTGTATCATTATGAACAAAAATCAAGGAACCTATATGCAAAAAATATAAATAATAATAATAATAATAATAATAATAATAATAATAATAATAATAATAATAATAATAATAATAATAATAATAATAATAATAATAATAATACAATTCTACAACAACCAACAATATATTTACATAAATAAAAATAAGTAAGTACAAAAAGTATTAGAAATTCCCTCTAGTGGAGCCAAACAAATTTACTCAATGAAGAACCCAAAAACTGCTCTTCTTCTTTTGTCACCTACAGCAAGAACATTACAGCAAGAACACAGGTGTCTGCTAATGTTTAGAGCCAGCATTAAGGCTCAGGCTTAGACCACAAACTAATTTTGTTATTTTGTATGCATTGAATAATAAATAAAATGTAATGTAAAATAATAAATAAATTAAATGTCAGTTCTAAAGCTTATATTTTATAATGTGATTATTGTCTGTGTCCAGTGTCTGTGGAGATTCTCATTCATTTCCTTTAACACCCTATCTTTAAATATGTGAGTCAGTAAAACTTACAGTTCCCATAATTGTACTTTTACAACTAAAGCCTTTAGGAGCCAAAGAGCCACTTCACGGCAGAAATATAAAATGTGCATCTGTTGGGAGCCTCAACCATTAGACCTATTTTAGACCTTTACATTTTGCACTAAACTTGGTTTAAAATAGTCCTTTTGGTAACACTACTAATGCATGACTCATGCATTAGTTTATGTATTAAAAGATTAGGAATCACCAGAAGTGATCATGTTTTCATCATACTTTCATCTTAACCCTAATCGAAAACTCCTAGCCCTAACCTTAACGCTATGACACATTTTATCATGACTTCATGCATGACTCATGAAGTCATAATAAAATGTGCCCCCTGCTCTAAAGTGTTACCGTAATAATTGACAAAATGTGTTTATTAGGTATTTCATTTTGTGGATGTTGTGATGGATGTTTTTTTTACGTGGCAACGTTGTCTGTCGTCCAACGTATAAAACAGTCCAGGAACTGGAAATCAGCCTCTACATCAGTATTTAGCTTCTCAATTTATATGAGAATTTAAAGTACACCAACTAAAGGCTACCAGCCACAAATGGTTTTAGAACCAGTGCTACCTCACCAAAGACTATTAAACTGCAGGGACATACACAGATAGACCCCAGGTGGTGCTCCAGCACCTGCCCCTTTGCCCTATCCCCTTTAAGTGCCCTACTAGCGAGCATTTTTTTCTATTACAATTAATTACCCACAAAGAATGAGTGGCTAAAAATACCCAAAATATATTTAAACTTCCAACAACTACCGCTATGCTGCACCCTTGTATAAAATCTGCCTGTCTATCCACCCCCGCCACAAGTACATAAAAGACAAAGTCTTGACTTGTTTGTTGCATATTTGACCTCATTTAAACTCATGAACGTTGCAAGTAATTAGCTTTTTTGAACCTAACACATGTTAATTTGAGTGATAAAAAGCAGAAAATGTTTGAAAAGAGGGTTTGGAGATGAGTGACATTAGTCTGCCTTACGTTGTGTTAGTTTCTGTGGGAATCCTAAATGCTGAACAGAACTAATCAGAAGCATTTTAATTAAAATGTTACCTCACACAAGGAAAACACAGGAAATAAATCTTTGTATTTTGACTTTGGACATGTTTAAGATGAGCCTGCAAGTAACAGTTTAGTTATTGGCAACAATTAATGCTAAAGAAATGCTCAGTTCATTTTTCCTTGTGCCTGTTGTTTTCAGAGAAATGACAATAGAAAGAGATCAATTATAACAGGCATCTTTGTCATATTTATTTAACAAATATGTTTAACTTGATTTGATGATTTTGTATTTAAAATGTTCTCACACATGTATAAAGGAGTACTAGACATTATCTGCAGGATTCCAGGCTGTTGTCAATAAACCACCAGGTCTTGAGCTTTATCTTTAGCCTCTTTTGATTTTGTAGTTTTTTCCTTTTGTTTGTGAGCTGTGTTTGTGAAAGTGAAACCCTTAAACATCCTCCTCATGTAAACAAAGGAAAAAAAAACAGAAAACAGTGGATTATCTACATTCATATTCATATTGTTTAAGAGACTGTAAGTGTAGAATAAATTAGATTTAGGTTAAATAAAAGTATAGTTTTAGAAGACAATGTTACCTATTTAGTGATCTTTACAGTAATAATAACTATTTACGGTTTGTCTCTTCACCCAAGAGATGTATATCATTATTTACTCTGGGGGTCACTCTATTTCTTCAGTGTCAGATTGTTGGGATTCACAGGCCATTCTATACAACAGTAAACGATGAAAGCCTTTGTCTTTTTACTGTCATTGTCAGAACTTTATATTATGGAAATAGACATAAGCCCACAATGCACTGTCATCACTGCAGCTCCACTTCATGTTTTATGGATGAACTTCAAGAGTCGTTTGGTTTTTGTGGACGGCTGCCAAAAGCCTGTCCAAAACCTACTGGCTTTATGAGCTGTGCATTTGATGATACACTTTTCATATTTATGTTTTACTTGAACGCAGCACAGTACTATAGTCAGCGTAACCTTTTTCCCTGACACACAAGACCGTGGCTAACATTGTCCCTGGGAATGCGGAAGGTAGGACGTATAAAATGAAAGTCCTTAAAACAATATTTTACAAATGAGTGATCAGGCCCGAAAAACATGAACAACAGAAATGCTATATGATGTTGGAGTAATTTAAAAAACAATGTTGCAAGAAGCAGTTTTGTCTTTGGTTTACTCGCCATCTGAGCTGAGTTATTAGCCTCTGAAAGCGCTCTGAAAATCTTCAGTTCGCTCCCTGTTCTCTCAGTTCTACAGAAGAGCCAGGGGGTTTTCCGAATGTAATTGAAAAATAAGAGTCTCACTTTCATTCGCTCAAGCTCTGTCCATCCATCACTCGTCATTGCAATCCTGATTTGTCCCTGATTTAGAGAATGTGCTAATACGGTTCTCAATACGCTCGTTGTCACCATCACAGCCAGGCCACGACTGGACAGAAGGGTGGATTTCTTTTAATTGAATCTAACTAAATCTTGTAATGACTCAGGGCTTTACTGTCAGCTTGTTTTGGAAAGAGATGTAAAAACTGCACTGACGAAATCTGTGACTGGAGCTTTGGATTCTTCGATGATTACCCACAGACAGGAAAGTCTCTCAGTAGATTGTCATTCACTATAACCATCTTCCAATAGAGCCCTATGGTACGGCTGGGGTCAGTTTCCCAGAAGTCCCAGAAAATCTGTAGCTCACTGGTTACAACTGTGAAGCCAAGAAAGAAGCCAACCGACTGTTTAACCTCCTGACCTCTGGGGTGCTCCAGACCAAAATTAAGCAGACTTAGGAACAGCTTTTTCCTCACTTAACCACCTGAACAAAAACTAGCCTGGGTTAAAACTTTTGCAAAGAAAACACACTTTTTACAATACCACAGTTTACACGTTTACTCTGTAGCTAAACACACAGCGGCAGTGAGTGACACTTCTCTGACAGAGGAGCATCAGCAAATTTCCTGATGATGATGTTTGTCTAAAAATGTGAGTAGGACATTCATTCATGTTGGTATTAGACTTTGCTAATGTTAAAGTGTTAGAGTTATGTGTTGGTGAGAGCTTGGTCAATGCACTTAACATGTGTCATTAAATTGCTTGCATATTTGGTGGCTGTTTCTACACACAAAAATGAATGTTAGCCTTTTGCAGTGCAATAACACCTTGTGGAAGCGATTGGTTTTCTATTTTCATATTTTAGTGCCCTTGCTTGCCGGTTGAGACTACTTCAAACTTATTATAGTTTCTACTTGCAAGGTTTTGGTGTGTCTAAAAATAATTTACAAGCACTAAAAAATGTTTGTGCTTGTGACTGCTGTAATGGCAGATTTGAACTATGTATACTGCACTGTTTCCAATAGGACAATTGTGATTTCAGTGTTACACACAGCAAAGTGGCATCACAAGCTTCTTCTTCTAAACTAGCATACCCAACAGAAATTGCAATTATTGCCCTAATTTAACTGAAAGTGGACATTTGAAACACCTCCAAAAATTAGACTGGAATGTAGAATTTGTACAAATCATACCAAAAATCAGAACAGTGAACTAAAGTGATACATTTTTCTACTAAATTATGACAGGCACCTTTGTTTCTGTTCAGAAACTCTGTCGAACTGCACTACCTTCAGTTTGAAAAAAAGTAAAGTCAAAGTAAACAGCTCCAGGTGAAATACAGAAGTACAATGAAACTATGGTAGTTCTTTTTAGTCTCTCTGCTGGGACGAAGAACCAGGTTTGTGGGGCATTTCTGTTTTGTCTCCTCAGCTTTCTGTGAATCAATAAAAACCCACAACAAATAAAACAAGACTATAGCCTTTTCATCCCAAGACTTTAAGACTCACCCTCGGCACAGGCTTGACTGACACCTAAAGTGCGTTTTCTCTGTTTGGTTTTGACAGGGCTTAGTTACATGGAGAAGTTATTATCTGGCTGTATGTATTTTTCTTTTGTATCATCTTTACCTTGTGCTGGACGTCAATCTGCAGCAGGACGTTCTTGTAGCTGCGCCCGTCATTGATTTGCAGCACGGCTTCATCGTGAGCCGCGTCCGAGCCGCCATGCACGTACTGGACCTGTTGTCGTAACAACTCCTCTAGCTTAAAGCGGCTTAGCGCCCGGTCGCCGTGGAGACGGGTGAGGCGCCCGTGGCGCGGCGGCTCCATCACCATCACCAGGACGTCGGCTGCGTTGTCGGGGTCTTCGACATGGAGGACGGACTTGGAGATGGTTGCCATGGAGCCACGGCCCTCGACAACCAGCGGAGACAGGGTTACGATGTTTGGAGGCTGAAAGATGCCCAGAGATTGAAAAAAAAATTGTAATCAGGTATTCTAGGTTGGTTAAGATAAGTATGAATTGCAGGTAAACCATAAGAACATGTCTTGTCTTTATGCAAATATAAAAAATCTGCAATGAGAAATGTATATTTTTTTAATCATACACTGGGTGGCATAATGTGGAAAATAAACCTAGAAGCCGATCCAAGTGGAGTTTCCTATGTTCACTCTAATCTTTTATTGTCCCCATGTAAAATAACAGTAAAGAGTGTGGTATTTTCTTTGACTAATTTTGCTTTTAGATAAAATCATGATTTTGAATACTTGCAAGCTCAAATAAATATATACTTGATTTAGTTTTATAAATCCAGCAAATGTGTTTTTGTCATAAAAATGTGACAGCAAGAGGTTATAAAGTGGGTTTTTGTATTCTGAACCAGTTTGTAAAAAGTGGCCATTTCAGGTCAGCCCATATTTCTCCACAAAGTGTAGCACTAACTCCAGAATGCCCTACCATCAGTATCCAAAGAGCGGTGTGTTCTTGTTGGATGATCTGACAAGAAAAGAAAACAGAAAAAGACAAACCGCTCAAGGCTCGAGGCCAAGGAAACTTTGCGGATGGTTTTAATGCGACGTCTGCCCCAGACATTTGTTTGGGGAGATGTGTGGGATGTCCGACCCAAGAAAGCACAGCGCTGTTAATCAGAGCGGCCGCCAGGAAGAGAGTTTTGGCTGAGATTCAGAGCTTTACAAACGGCAGCTTGGATGAAGAGAAGAGCAAGGATGACTGGGGACTCAAGTGACCTCTGCAGAACAATAGGAAGGGATTTGTCTAATGGCTAGGTACTTCAGCATTAGAACAGTTAAGTTTCTCAGAAGAGTCCCAGAAGAAGAAGTCTGGTACGCACTTGATTTGTGAAAGTCATGACATTACAACTTTTTGGCCAATTAAACTGTACTGTTAAAATCATACATTTAAAAATATTAAATGAAAACTTTCCTCTTTGAAGCTGCTCATGCCCGTACCTAAGCCAGATTTTGTATTAAATAAAACACTCAATTTAAACATTTAACATTTGGTAAATGGCTTATACAATTATTTTTAGCCTTGGCTTGTCCATTGGACTAAAGTCTATATTATCAGCTGACTTACATTATAACTGAAGCAATATGTTCATAAGAGCAATACTAGGTGAAACCATTTGACTTTTTTTCACAAATTGACACAGTTATTAAAAGACAGGACCTGAGCCGGTGCAGGTATAAAGAGACAGGACTTGAGCCGGAGCAGGTATAAAGAGACAGGACTTGAGCTGGAGCAGGTATAAAGAGACAGGACATGAGCTGGAGCAGGTATAAAGAGACAGGACATGAGCTGGAGCAGGTATAAAGAGACAGGACATGAGCTGGAGCAGGTATAAAGAGACAGGACTTGAGCTGGAGCAGGTATAAAGAGACAGGACATGAGCTGGAGCAGGTATAAAGAGACAGGACATGAGCTGGAGCAGGTATAAAGAGACAGGACTTGAGCTGGAGCAGGTATAAAGAGACAGGAATTGAGCTGGAGCAGGTATAAAGAGAGAGGACATGAGCTGGAGCAGGTATAAAGAGACAGGACTTGAGCTGGAGCAGGTATAAAGAGACAGGACTTGAGCTGGAGCAGGTGTAAAGAGACAGGACTTGAGCTGGAGCAGGTGTAAAGAGACAGGACATGAGCTGGAGCAGGTATAAAGAGACAGGACTTGAGCTGGAGCAGGTGTAAAGAGACAGGACATGAGCTGGAGCAGGTATAAAGAGACAGGACATGAGCTGGAGCAGGTATAAAGAGACAGGACATGAGCTGGAGCAGGTATAAAGAGACAGGACATGAGCTGGAGCAGGTATAAAGAGACAGGACATGAGCTGGAGCAGGTATAAAGAGACAGGACATGAGCTGGAGCAGGTATAAAGAGAGAGGACATGAGCTGGAGCAGGTATAAAGAGACAGGACTTGAGCTGGAGCAGGAATAAAGAGACAGGACTTGAGCCGGAGCAGGTATAAAGAGACAGGACATGAGCTGGAGCAGGTATAAAGAGACAGGACTTGAGCTGGAGCAGGTATAAAGAGACAGGACTTGAGCTGGAGCAGGTATAAAGAGACAGGACTTGAGCTGGAGCAGGTATAAAGAGACAGGACTTGAGCTGGAGCAGGTATAAAGAGACAGGACTTGAGCCGGAGCAGGTATAAAGAGACAGGACATGAGCTGGTACAGGTATAAAGAGACAGGACTTGAGCTGGAGCAGGTATAAAGAGACAGGACATGAGCTGGTACAGGTATAAAGAGACAGGACATGAGCCGGAGCAGGTATAAAGAGACAGGACATGAGCTGGTACAGGTATAAAGAGACAGGACTTGAGCCGGAGCAGGTATAAAGAGACAGGACTTGAGCCGGAGCAGGTATAAAGAGACAGGACTTGAGCCGGAGCAGGTGTAAAGAGACAGGACTTGAGCCGGAGCAGGTGTAAAGAGACAGGACTTGAGCTGGAGCAGGTATAAAGAGACAGGACTTGAGCCGGAGCAGGTATAAAGAGACAGGACTTGAGCTGGAGCAGGTATAAAGAGACAGGACATGAGCCGGAGCAGGTATAAAGAGACAGGACATGAGCTGGAGCAGGTATAAAGAGACAGGACATGAGCTGGAGCAGGTATAAAGAGACAGGACATGAGCTGGTACAGGTATAAAGAGACAGGACATGAGCTGGTACAGGTATAAAGAGACAGGACTTGAGCCGGAGCAGGTATAAAGAGACAGGACTTGAGCCGGAGCAGGTATAAAGAGACAGGACTTGAGCCGGAGCAGGTGTAAAGAGACAGGACTTGAGCTGGAGCAGGTATAAAGAGACAGGACTTGAGCCGGAGCAGGTATAAAGAGACAGGACTTGAGCCGGAGCAGGTGTAAAGAGACAGGACTTGAGCCGGAGCAGGTATAAAGAGACAGGACTTGAGCCGGAGCAGGTGTAAAGAGACAGGACTTGAGCTGGAGCAGGTATAAAGAGACAGGACTTGAGCCGGAGCAGGTATAAAGAGACAGGACTTGAGCCGGAGCAGGTATAAAGAGACAGGACTTGAGCCGGAGCAGGTATAAAGAGACAGGACTTGAGCCGGAGCAGGTGTAAAGAGACAGGACTTGAGCCGGAGCAGGTGTAAAGAGACAGGACTTGAGCTGGAGCAGGTATAAAGAGACAGGACTTGAGCCGGAGCAGGTATAAAGAGACAGGACTTGAGCCGGAGCAGGTATAAAGAGACAGGACTTGAGCCGGAGCAGGTGTAAAGAGACAGGACATGAGCTGGAGCAGGTATAAAGAGACAGGACTTGAGCCGGAGCAGGTATAGTTAATTCAGTTTCGTTAATTTCTGTTGCTTTTTGCTTTAGTTAAGCTACAGTTATGTTTTTGTAAATATGTATTATTTTTTCACGATTACCATGGTGCTGAATAAATTGGGTTTTTATAGGAATAATCTGTGAGTCTGCCTCCTACTTTTAACCAATTTGGCCAGCTTCCCCACATATATTGTAACAATTTATGTCAGTTAAATAGTATCATATTAAAAAAGAGTAGTAGTTATTTACAAAAATACTAATTGGCTATTTTTATAATTTTATTATGAACAAAGTACTAAATCCTATAAAAAAAGTGATCTGTATCTGAATATCTTTTTTATGTCAATTTTCTGCTGTTTTATTTCTACAATAGAGCTTTGGATGGTTGCAAATAATGTGGTTTTGTTAATTGTCATTTCTAAAGAAGTTTGCTTGATAAAAAGAGATATAAAATAGATTTTTTCCAGAGTGTGTGCACAATAATAATTCAATTAAGCTTCCATCAGTCCAAGGACATGCACTGGCCCACTGCCACAGTGTATTCACCTACAATGGTCTTAAAAGACCACACACTGCTCTTTGTCTTGTGCTTTGAGTAAGACCAACCCTATGCAATGCTTCGACATGCCAATAAAATATGACAAACTATTGTGAGTGGCACAGAAGCACAGCTAAAGAGGCTGTTACAGAAGAAAACAAGCTACTGTCTGATGAAAATGCAAATGCTTCAGCGCTTCTCTTTGTTATTTTGGCCTCCATCCAACAACAAACAACAAAGACAAAAGACAACAAACCAAATGAATGACAGCACTCTTATAGTCCCTCGGATTTGAGCCTGTGGAGTCCCAGGACCTACCTTGTCTTTCACCAGTTGATCTGATAAGAGTGTTTTTGTGGCTCCGGGGGTAAATCTGGCCGCTTTCCTGGGCATGCCTGTGCAGGATTTAAACGCACACCTAGAGATGTTTAAAGAAGGGTTTTTTTTTTTGAAGAGATGCCCGGAGCAAGTTGTCTGTTTGTCTGTGTCTTCATAGATAAATCCTGCAACGTCTTAAAACCTGACACTGAATCACGGCAGACAAGGGAAAGGGCAAAGTGACAATGTTCTTTGTTTTAAGGGCTTTCAGCCATTTTGAAGAGCCTGTATTACATACATTTTTGGATCTAAGTTAAGTCCTTGTTTTGACTTGGTTTAGTCTTTGTTTCCTGAGACTTGTTTCCAGTGAGGGATACAGTATCAGTTGAGTTATTACGGCTCAGTTTGGTGCAGTAACCCCTTTTCCATACTTTAAGCAAATGATATAAAGCGTTTTGTTATAGTGCATAATCCTTTTTTGAGTTTAGGTATTACAGTGGGTTCCGCGTAGAGCTGGACCATATCATATCACCCATAATTATACTGATATATCATAATTCTTCTGGTGATAAATCAGTGGCTCAGTAGTAGAGCGGTCGTCGTATAACCGGAATGTTGGTAGTTCGATTCCCGCTCTCCCCACACCCAGTTCATACTGTTGTTGTGTCGATGGGTAAGACACTTAACCCAACTTGCCTCCAGTGGTGTTCCAGCTATAAAACTTGTGAATGGAACCTAAATGTAAGTCGCTTTGGATAAAAGCTAAATGAATAAATGTAAATGTAAATGCATACAAACAGCCATGAACAAGAACTGTGCTTCATCTCTCACTGCACCATGACAAAACAGTGCGTCAGTGCAGTCAAAAAGAAATGTTAATACCTTCAGCACTGTTGGCTCGAGAGTAGGGCTGCACAATATATCGGAAAAATATCGCCATCGCGATAATAGTATATGCGATATCTGTATCGCGGAGAGGTGCGATAAATAAAACAGTTTTAGAAATAAAAATGTGCCAAGCATTTGTGCCTGACAGTTAAATAAAAAGGGGGGAAAAGCCTTTGTTCACAGTGCATTTAATTAGATCAAAAGATCATTTATTACCTGTTTATTTTAGTATGATTGTTACATTAAAATTTTTAAAATAGCTAATAAATCTAGCATTTCTCAAGGGAAATGTGATATCGCAAGCAATATCGTTATCGCAATATTCAACAATATCGCATATTTTCCCAATATCATTCAGCCTTACTCTAGAGTCCCAAAACAGATTTAAAGCAACTGAGATGAGTACTCGAGTCTTGGACATCAGGCTCAACTCGAGGGTAAGCCTCAATGACTCAACTTGGACTCGGACTTGGACACATTTATTCTCAGACACAAGGACTCGGGTTTTGAGAACTGATGACTCAGACTTTGACTCAGACTTGAGCACAAAGGACTCACGCTAAGTGACAACACCACAGAACCTCTACCTGTTGCATGTGTTCAGAGCGGGACAAGCTGCTCTCATTTAACTCCCAGCCCCTAAATAAATACATATAGGCTACTTCCTTAATTGTAATGCCACAATCAAAACTCCATTAAATGTGTTTAATGAAAAAGCCTGATAGAAAACTAAATTCCCAATCAGTGTGTAAGTTTGGCTCCCTTAGTTTTCAGATTTGTAACTTTCTTTAGTGACTCGGACTTGCAGTTCAACTAAAGATGACTCGGACTAGTTTTTGGTGACTTGGACTCGGACTTGAACACTGAGGATTTAAAATTGACTTGGACTCAAAAACTGGTGACTCGACTACAAAACTGCACAGTGGCACCAGAGAGGCTGTCAGCAGCAGGTTATACGAGTAGTTTTTTTAGCAGTTAAAATTCAACCTTCCTAACCTTTACCGCTATCTTCAAATCCTGTGCTTTACACCACAATAGCCGAGCATCTCAAGTACAACAAAGTTAACCACAGTAGACTAGACCTGTCCCAGGGTCCATTCACCAGGGGACTTATCTTAAATCTATAAAACATAATTAAGTTAAATTACCCTTTATTATCTATATGGAAAAATTCATTCTCTGAATTTAATCCAT
The DNA here is from genome assembly GCA_024349245.1 of Neodontobutis hainanensis. NCBI lineage: Eukaryota > Metazoa > Chordata > Actinopteri > Gobiiformes > Odontobutidae > Neodontobutis > Neodontobutis hainanensis. The sequence goes on along the minus strand of JALDNG010000381.1, from coordinate 81,176 downwards.
TCAGTGGAGCCGTGGGCAGCCGCTCTAGGGGCACCCGTGAACCCTCTCCAGAGCTCGTATCTGTAATTGGTTGTGAAACTAAGGAAATGATGACGTAAACTATGAATTAATTAGTGCGTGTTGTGGCAGTTCTTCCATTTATTTATATGCAACCCTGCTTAACTTGACAAAATTGTCAGACATTGTGTCTGTGATGTGAGGCAAAGGCATTATACCTGTATAGAGACATGCACACACTAAAAGAGTTTGTAAACAGTGGAGTGTAATGCTAGTGCCAGACCACATTTGTTGGTTAATTAATCTAGGGCAAATGAAGGAGAACTAATGATATAATTGTATCAGTTACCTGCATCGAAACAGCCTGAATCTGGACCTTTTCTGGATCTGAAAACAATTGAGAGTCGGCAGCACGCAGACTGAACTCTCCAGTCCTAAAAGAAATAAAAAAGAAAAGTGAATTTTCTTAGTTGTCATTGAGCCTAGTTAATGCAGAGGCATCATATAGTAAGGCTTAGTCCCCCACTGATGCTAAAGGAGCCCAACAGCACCCTATTTGTGCAAATGTGATTTGTCAGAGGCTCAGAAGATAGAAGGGGTCGTCCAATAACCTAAAGGTTGGCAGCTCAATCCCTGTTCTTGTTAATGCTGTGAAAGCTGGTCCTTTTGCCTCTGGTGTATGTGACACTGGTGTATGAATGAGAGTGAGCTTGTGTATGGGAATGGTAATTGGAGGCTGGAGAAGCTCTATAAATGCACCTATTTATCATTTTAGTCCTGGTTTAAGCCCTGTTTGCATATCTGTGTAAAGCCACTTTTTTGACAAATATTGATCCTGTGTTGGACATAGAAGGCTTGTGACCTGGACTTAGTCTATGACTGGACTTTGGGAGAACACTGCTCTATTTTACTGGCTCTGGGACTAGCGCAGATCGACTAATTCAACAGGAGTCCAAGCTCTATTAACTCTACAGTGTACTCAGTTTAAATGTGCCATTTCTTTGCTCTCCGCAGCTGCTTCATTTGGCAACAGTTCTTGTTTGACTTGGTTCCCAGCATCTGTTTGTCCAATCAGATTTGTCGTATTAAGCCCATTACTCAGTTCTGACTCAGCTGCAGTTCTGTGAAGTGGCAAAGCGCCCGAGAATGAACAAAACCTGGTCCACTGCCCAGTTTGGAGCATTAGATTAATAGAGATGACCAAACAACCGACCGCAAATTAGATTAAATGCAGAAATTATTACTGTATTTTTCAAATTAGTGGCAGAACAGGTTTGTACAGCAGATACTCTTCGTCTCTCTGGAATAAACTGCCCAGTGCTGCGGTGATAGAATGCAATTATTCTGACTTCAAACAGTGACAAATCCAACTTCTGCTGCCAGGAATTATAATGTGAAAAGTTTTTGTTACTCTTTAAAAGTTCTAACTTTATGAGGAAGATTAATTATAATACAAGAACATGACGCTAGTGCTGTAGTGACCACAGTAACTGGGCCCAAGTCATGATTAAATGCAACTAGAACATTTAAATAAGTATAAAGTTTTATTTTAAGGAATAAAAGATTCTTTATTAAAGTACCACCGCAAAACTTTTAGTCCAGAAATTGATATTCTCATAACCATTTTGATGGTTCTTAGACATGAGATCAGTAGAATTATGGCTATCTCACTGACACAGTACCCTCAGCTGGACAGAAAGTTACAATGGAACTTTTCTGTCCCAGTAAACTAGCAAATATTACAACTGACCGCAAAAAACTAAAAGTGTTCATTGTCAAAAAAAAAACCAAACAGTAAAATAAATTTAAATTTTTTAACACTGGTTGCCACTGCCTATTGTAGTGTCACTCATTCAACTAGATTTGTTTTTGAATTGTCACAGGTCACAATTTTTACTTACCTGGGCCTGTCCTGTTGGTGTCTGAATACAACCCGTCCGGCGCTGAGGTCTTTGGGACTGAACATATCTTCAGGCCTTAGCTCCATATTGTCTTGCTCCGTTCTGAGGAGAAGCTGTCCGTTTGTCGGGGTGGTCTCTAGCTGAAAGTACAGTTGCTGGGGGGCGCTGTCTGGGTCGGATATCCGCAGCAGAGAAGAGGGCAGAAGGACTGACCCACCTAAAGGAACCAGCACCGAGCCATTGATATGCAGCCTGGGGGGTCGCACATTTACTGGAGAAGAAAAAACATAGGAGTTATGAATATGAACCAGTCTTGTAGTTTGAGTCCCCAGTTTTCGAGTCCAAGTCACTTTCAGGTCCTCAGTGGTCAAGTCCGACTCCAAGTTCAAGTCACCAAAGACTAGCCATCATCACTTAAAGTCCAAGTCCGAGTCCAAGTCTGAGTTATCCAAAAGATTTCAAGTCGGAGGTAGAATTGGTGATCCCCTCTACTCCTGTTGACACAGTCAAAGTGTCCTTGAGTAACTTCAGTTTCTGTGTAAACGTGTGTGAATCCTTACATATTTTTCTAATCTCCATGGCCCTTGCTTCTGGTTGACATTTGGTTTCATCTGCTTTTTCCTTTACCATTCATTCCTTCTATATTTAAGTTTATGTAAACTTTAAGTTTATGTTGCCACACCATTTTTGTCACATGCTTGTTAAGCCAGAGTTTGTGAAAAATGGGGGCTCATCCAGGGCGAAAACCCCAGGACCTCTTAACCTAAGCAAGAATTATACCTCTAGACTAAAAAGTGCTATATAAACATTTCACACAATGCACCTTTAAGTCTTCAACTGTTGAATGTCTGTTATTGTGCTGCGAAAAAAAATCCCAAAGATCTCAAGTTCCAAGCCTTTGATGTAAGGGTTCTTTGTGCTGGTCCAGCAAAATGTTGGTGCGACCCAGTTTTTTGCTTTGAGGAACTAAGAATTTGGTCCAAACTTGCCAATGGCTACAGACTAGGCTCATGAAGAAAAAAAAAGAAAATACCAACATTTGGCATTTCAGTCTAGATGTCCTTTAAATAAAGACTGACATTGAGATTATATTACAAGTCTATTAAACCTGCGTATTTTCTACATTAATTAATTTCACCGTCATTTTAGACACAAAGCCTGTCTGATTGCACTTTATCCGTTAACTAATTAACAGAGAAGAGGTAGCATCGTCAGGTTGTTAGAGGAGACTTCTATTTGCGATAGTGCGGTGTCGACCCCTGACTCACACCTCAGCGCTTTGGGGCCAAGCAGTTTGTCAAATGATTTATGAAAACTGACAAAGCCTAATTCTAATAGAGAGATATATTATGGGCTCTGCGTGCTGATAAATGCTGTGCACCGGGAAAGTAATGAACGCACATTGCGCCTGGTCTTCAACTACCACTACTTAATCAACCTAGGAGGCGTTTAGGCTGGAAAAGAATAAAAGGATGAGTGACCTGTTCCATTGTGGATGTAATGACATGCTAAAAGAGTATTCTAGGACTCTCTACGTTGGGTTCTAGGTACTTGATACATATTACTGTCAGAAAACTGACCAAACTAAACCAAGAGAGAGTGAGAGTGAAAAGAGTGGGTGAGAGTGGGAGAGAGAGTGAGAGAAAATGAAAGAGAGAGCGTGAGAGAGAGTGTGTAAGAGAGTGAGAGAGTGTGAGAGAGAATAAAAGAGAGAGAGTGAGAGAGAGTGTGTGAGAGAGAATGAATGAGAGAGAGAGTGAGAGAGTGAGAGAGAGTGTGAGAGAGTGTGAGAGAGTGCGTGTGAGAGAGAATGAATGAGAGAGAGAGAGAGAGAGAGAGAGAGTGTGTGAGAGAGAGAATGAATGAGAGAGAGAGAGAGAGAGAGAGAGAGTGTGTGTGTGAGAGAGAATGAATGAGAGAGAGAGTGTGAGAGTGAGAGAGAGTGTGAGAGAGTGCGTGTGAGAGAGAATGAATGAGAGAGAGAGAGAGAGAGAGAGAGTGTGTGAGAGAGAATGAATGAGAGAGAGAGAGTAAGAGAGAGTGTGAGAGAGTGCGTGTGAGAGAGAATGAATGAGAGAGAGAGTGAGAGAGTAAGAGAGAGTGTGAGAGAGTGTGAGAGAGTGCGTGTGAGAGAGAATGAATGAGAGAGAGAGAGAGTGTGTGAGAGAGAATGAATGAGAGAGAGAGTGAGAGAGTGAGAGAGAGTGTGAGAGAGTGTGAGAGAGTGCGTGTGAGAGAGAATGAATGAGAGAGAGAGTGAGAGAGTGAGAGAGAGTGTGAGAGAGTGTGAGAGAGTGCGTGTGAGAGAGAATGAATGAGAGAGAGAGTGAGAGAGTGAGAGAGAGTGTGAGAGAGTGTGAGAGAGTGCGTGTGAGAGAGAATGAATGAGAGAGAGAGAGAGAGAGTGTGTGAGAGAGAATGAATGAGAGAGAGAGAGAGAGTAAGAGAGAGTGTGAGAGAGTGCGTGTGAGAGAGAATGAATGAGAGAGAGAGTGAGAGAGTAAGAGAGAGTGTGAGAGAGTGTGAGAGAGTGCGTGTGAGAGAGAATGAATGAGAGAGAGAGAGAGAGAGAGAGTGTGTGAGAGAGAATGAATGAGAGAGAGAGAGAGAGAGAGAGAGAGAGAGAGAGAGAGAGTGACTGTGTGTAAAATGATCAGACACTTTCAGGACTAAACATGTGTATTTTATATGAACTATCGAAAATAAAACCATACAAAGTAAACAACACTTAAAACATATAATAAAAAATAATAAAAGATTAAGATAAAATGCATCCAAATGCTATATTGTTTTCCTGTGTTATTTAATCTTGTTTTCTGACCCGATATTTAGCAGGATTGTTTTCTGCTAAACCACATTTGCTCCATGCACTGAATGAATATAATGTTTGTGCGACAAATTATTAACTCTAAGGAGCACATAGAGTGGACTCATTCACGAACAACACGTCACTCGTCATCCAACGTAACAAAAATTAACTGGATCAACTGCACAATCGGAACGGCTTTATCATCCAGGACCATCAGGTTTCAGGTCAAACTCCTCCCTCTAGAGATATAAGCACAGCTCTCCTACAACCACGTTTGACTAGTTTATAATAATAATAATAATAATCTTTATTTTTATATAGCGCTTTTCCACCTACTGTAGTAGGCACTCAAAGCGCTTTAAACTGTTTTGTTCAATAAATGAAACATATTTCAATGGGTCATTGAATAATATCCAAAATAATTGTGTTTATTATTTTTTCCAAAACAGAGGAGCCCTTACTTCACATACTCAAACAGCAAAAGCTTGATTATTGATTAGCAGTCCTTTGTGTTTGACTAATAAATATCTTCAGTAACTATGTGAACAGCAACACTGACATATTAACTTTTTGAACTGAACACACCAAACACTTGAACTGGGATAATCAAAGGAGACCAGGTGAAGAAAGAAATTTTCTAACTTTTTTGGTCTGGTCCAATTAGAGCTTTAAAATTACCAAGCTGAGTTTGAGCGTCATATTTCTCACACATTTGTGTTTTCTTAAGCCTAACCTCTTGTTCTTGCTGTCTCACTGCAGAGGAATATTATAGTCTTGTACACACTCCAAGTAGTAATTACAGAAACATTTTAAGTTGTGTAGCACCAGTATGAAGAAGGGAAGGCATCCTGTCTTTCTTTACATCTTGGGATTCAATTCAATTACTTAAACAAAATGTTGAGATTATCATCAAAATATACAACAAATATGCTGCAGAGCATTATTATGTTTTTATGCTTTTTTATTATTTTAAATGGAAGCCCCTGGATTGGATCAGCCATGGTAAAGGGCATGAGGAAAAAGCAAAAAAAAAAAAAAAAAAACTCTCCTTTTTATGAACAAATCATTGTTTCTGTGCTCCAGGTCACTTCTGACACATTTCTTTCTTTTTTTTTGTCTGCTTTTAAGGAATATGCCATTGCACAAACAACTCATAGTTCTTGTTTCTGGATACTCTTTTGGAGGGTAGTTGCATCATTTCCTGTAGCTCGTATTGTGACATTACTATTTATGGAGATCTGACAGACCAAGACAAGGGACGAAAGATGCAGTGGAGTGTTCAATCCCCTGCTGCCGCTCACTCTTGTTGACCATAAGAGTGCAATCACAAGTCAGACAGTAGTGTAGTCTAAACTGTAAAGTGATCTGATGACTTTCAAATTGGTCTGAACAAGGCATAAGATGTATTTAAAAGGTTACACACATTTTAAGAGTCTGGTATTAGTCAGACCAAGGCATAAATTAGAATTTCTCAAGTGTCATGTAAAAGAAGGTAGCTCTGTCTGAGACGGGTTGTTGTTACCATGGCAGGTCCTGGTCTTGCGGTCACCGTAGTAACCATGTCCGCAGTCGGGGGTGCAGTATCCTTCGATAAGGAAAGTCAGGTCTCTGCAAGCTCTACACTGGCCCACTCCGTCGCACAGCACGCAGTCGGACGAACAGGCTTGGATGGGACGACAGAGTACAATAACATAATGATAAAATATTTATTTAGTACTTTGTCACAGCACTTTTGAAAACACAATGTCCTTTTGGTTCCATTGTGTTCAGCTGTAAACTTCTACATAATCTAATGTAGTATTAGTGAGAACGCCCTAAATGTAGATAAAAGCTCTGTCTTTCCTTCCAATTTGTTCTTACGTTTGCAGACTTGAGAGGAGGCATCCAGGAAGTGGTTTCGTCCACATTCAAGGGCACACTGACCACGCAGCGAAACATAAGGCGACAGACATTTCTGGCACTGACCGGGACCCCAGCACTTATCACAGTGCTCATCACACGCTGCAGAGAATATACAAACAGTATGTTACAGCCATGTGATTCAGGTTTACAAGCACAAAGAACCTGCTGTGATAACTTTCAATGAAGATTAAATAAAAGATAAAACACAAAGAGTTCTAGAACAAGAGTTCCAAACAAAGTAGAGTTACTCACGTTAGTCCCACCAAACTGTAAATTTTTATAATAATGATATGACATACCCAAACAGCGGCCCCCATCTTGGTAAAATCCTGGAGAACACTGCTGAGTGCATAAGCTGTTCTGAAGTATGTAACCCTCCATACACTGCAGACAGTCTGTCTTCTGTGGGCCACGACAGGCGTTACAACTCCAGTCGCACTCTAAAACACAAGACACAGCAATTTACTGACACAAATGGCCCACAAATGCACAGTTTTATTTTTGAAAGTTTGGATGTTCAAATAGAAAATAAAAATGCGTTTCGCCCTCTGCAGTGCTCAGTTTGTTCACACAGGACTTTTGTGTGCTTTGGGCAGTAAAAACTGGAACGCAAAGTAATGCAAGGAATGTTATTTTAACAGGATTATACACTAATAAAAAAACTAGCATAAACCCCAGACACAAGGGATCACAAGCCAGTGTACCATTTAGCCGGCCCTGCGCCCGGATAAATAAAGAGGGTTGCATCAAGAAGGATATCTGACTGGCACACGACCCCTGAAGGAAGCAGCTGAAAGAAATTGTGGGTGGTCCATTTAGACCTACAACATTTTACACACTGCCCTTTAATTTGCAATAACTGTATTAATAGTCCCCTCTCTTAATTATCATCTTTTTCCTTAAATTATCTGTTTCCACACGCTTATATAAGAGTAAGTGCAAAGTTATACTGCTAAATAAACCAACATAAATGATCAAATGAAAGACTTTTTCAGTATGTTTTTTCCACTTCCACTGCGGCCATCAAGCTAGGGAGCCAGCTCAAAAACCTTTTAAGTCTACAAAAAGATTTGGCCCTTATTACACCAAAGGTTCAAGAAGGGGACAGTGAATTTTGAAACTGTTGCAAAAATAGTACGCTCTAGCTGGGTTACATCTAACCAAGAGCATTTGCTTTTTTAAATTGAAATAGAAGATGATAAAGATCCCAGTCGGGATCTCCCAGTCAAACAGTTATGACATCTTAACAGTCCAAGTCCAGTCTTAGATCCAAAATCCAAACTCATGAGAGTTATCTAAGAATTATGAAAGGTCAAACTTTTATTTCCAAAAATATCAGATAATATTAGAGACAAATGCTTAAGAAATTTTGAACTTGCGGGTGACCAAATGTGGGACTGTCCTCAGATACTGGATTCTCCAGTGATAAGCCACTGGTTACAAAGATCACGCATGTGTAGGAGATGTAACTATGAAAAGATGGTTCAGGCCAATTAGTGACTTCTTTAATTAGGACTCATGCCTCACTATGTAATCAGAGAAACAAATCAGACTAAGCCCACCCTCGGCAGTCAATTTGAATGCGAAGATGTTGCAGACCCACTTCACTTTGCTAAGAAAGTGAACGGATACTAGAAACTGTAAAGTCTTACATATTTATTTTCCTTTTTGGCAATGCTTCTGTAGTGCTCTACAAAATTTAATTTCCTGGTGCATTACATTTTTAACTAGATTGCTCCCAGCTGAATAAAACTGTTTTATGGCAGGCTTATGGTTAGTGCCTGATTATTGCTGCCATACAGTTACAGTAAATCTGTATTGTTATGATGTAGTTATTGCGCGTGAAAAGGGCAGGTTATGGAGAGTTATTGAGCGTGGCTCCTCAGAGGCTCGTCGGTCTCGGCTCTTGAGGATATAATACAGAGCTCGCATGTGCCCGCGCCGGGTTAGCATCTGCATATCCAGCCCCACGGTTTAGCAGTTGATCGATGGCCTCCGTAAACGCGCTGCAACATGAAGCAGAGTAATTTATGGATGTCATAAAAGCGGCGACCATATCCTGGTTATTAATACAGCACTTCTCTGCTGCAGCGTGTGCAGTCTGGGAGAGGGGTAAATTGCAAGATTGTAATCCTGGGGAAAGTGCTAATGTGGTTCTGGCAATAGTTATATAATGAAAAATTATTATTATTATTATTAGTAGTAGTAGTAGTAGTACGTAGTAAAGTAATAAACATCAGATCAAATAGAGTACAGTGCAGCATGAGCTGGATAATTAACTAGCTAAGTTGGTAGAGCACTCGCATAAACGTAAGAACACGGGAGACCCGGTTTGAATCTTGGACAACTCATTTGCACAATTTCATTCCCCTCTCTCTGTTTCCTGTTTTCCCCTGTTTCCTGTCAACCTACTGTCTACTATCAATAAAGGCAAATAAATAAATAAATTACAGTCTAGCGATGCACAAATACCATGTGTATCGCAGTTACATTATTCCATGTGACAGATACTTACTCTTTGTCTTAGAGATAATTGTCCAATGAAAGTATTAAATCAAACTCTGATGCAACCAAATTAAAAGTTAAAAAAGTCCTGCTATAAACCTGGATCACTCCTTAATAAGGTTCTGGGTTAGCCTTTGTTTAGTTTTAATACAGCCACAGTTATGACCATTGAAAGTTAATCCGTAGCCTTCTATTTATATATACTGTATCTGAAATCCTTCGAACCATTTATGCATCACAGGTCATTGTTAGTACAATGTTTAAACTTGTTATCACATATCAAATGTTTTTTCATTCCCTGTAGCCCTAATGAATTGGAATGCACTTTTGAATTGTGCTAATTTATTGGACTGTCACATTTGTCATGTTCGAGCTGCATTAGAAATAGGAAAAAGAGAACCATAGTTGAGACCAACCTAATCAAGGCCTGGTCCATTTCATGTCCAAGTTTAAAACATCAATTAAGAAAGGCGTCATCATCACTTGTATGTTTAATATTAATCAATTAAGTCACATGATAGTCACACTCAAATATTGGTGAAGACGTTTCATCTCTTGTCCAAAAGACTTTATCAATTTTGAGATCAACTGATACGAGAGCAGAGCCTTTATTTATAAAAGGAAGGTTTGGACCAGCAAATAATTCTGATTGACTGTTCTGGTCTGGGCCAATCAGAGTTAGTCCAGATGACTTTGCTTTAACCTTTTCTTCAAGATGACCTGGATGAGAACCTTCACAGGCATCATACACAAATATGTTTTGTATTGTGTGTAGGGATGCTACTATTGACTCCACTCACAATTCGATTCTATTGATGATTCTGATTTCACAATTTGATTTTGTCACGATTTTCTTTTATGAAATGAGATGAGTTGAGACAAATGGAATTGTTTTTGCAAATCAGGGCTCCAGACTAACTTTATTCATCACCATCCCAGTACCCTGTCCTGAAAGCCAGTTCCAACAGTCCCTAAGTAAATGTCAAATGTTACCATAGTTATTTAAAATATAGACTAATGTTTGTCCATTTAAGAGTTTATAAATAAACATAAATAAAATAAAATTCACATTCAAATTAAGTTGCCCATACGGCTGGGTACTTTGAATAAATGGATCTTAAAGTTAGTAAAGATCTAAAATCTAAATAAAATCTAAATAAGTTGATATTAACATAGTAACTTGCGTTCAATAACTAGTTCTTGGAGTACACGAGGCAGAGTGGTTAGCACTCCTGCCTCACAGCAAGAAGGTCTGCATGTCCTCCACGTGTTACCGTGGGTTCTCTCTGGGTACTCCAGCTTCCTCCCACCGTCCGAAGACATGCATGTGTAGGTTAATTGGCAACTCTAAAGTGTCCCTAGTGAATGAATGTGAGAGTGAATGGTTGTTTGTCACTGTCTGTCTCTAAGTGTCAGCCCTGCAACTAACTGGCCACTGTCCAGGGTGAACCCCGCCTCAGGCCCAAAGCTGCTGGGATAGGCTCCAGCCACCCGTGACCCCTAACGGGACAAAGCGGTAGTAAATGAATGAATGAATGAATGAACTAGTTCTTATTAACTTTAGCTAAACTTTAAACCACTAGTTTAAACTCAATAATAAACACTGGTCTCATGTGTTTTTATAAAACAGTAGAACTTTATCAAAACAGCTCTCTTTGTTTAACTGTTACCTTTAATGCCTTTTCACCTATTATTTATTATTAATAACAAGAATGTATTAACAGTAATAATTAATGTGAGGACCAGGAGTACTTAACAAAGACCAGATTTGGTCCACGGACCTAAAGTTGGAGACCCCTGGTCTTTACTCAGTGGCTGCAGCAGAGACACAGAAGGCAGCACATGATCCAGAACATTATGACATCTCTCTGACAAGGGCCTCAAGCAGGTGAACACTTAGTTTAAGACGGCTCTGACTGTGTTAGGAAATAATAATTTATGGCTCAGAGATGGACTCAGACTCAAGACAACAGCCTCTGTTTAAAGTTTAGCCTCTTTGTTAACACAGATGCTCTCATTCTCTTTGTTCTCCACCTGTGACGGGACATTTACGAGACTTTTTGTCTGTTCTGGAGAGAGTAAAGCTCAGCCTCAGACACAAACTTGTTTTTGTTGTGCGCTCATTTGGTCTTGTTTTTAAGCCCTGTTTGTTAGGGCCACTCGGAGCAGTCTCGGCCCGGGACCGGTCTGTGCAGCAGCAGCAGAGAGACACAGACGTGAGCGAGTGAACTTCTTTCACTAAAGTGGATTTATTTATGCTGCACACCTCTGATTTGAACAAGGACTAGACTTTCTCAATATCAACATCCACCCTCTCGTCCACATGCTAGAAACTGTTTGAAGCAACTTGTTGAAAGCGAGTTTGAGGTAAACAGAGCAACCCCTGTTGTTCAAAACATGAATTGCGAGTGAATTAACATCTCAACTGACTGGAAACGTCACATGTGAATACATCTTCAACCGGCTAACAATTAATTGTTACATCCCTAATTGTGAGTCCTTACAATGGACCCATTGGCATTCATCTTTGTTATCTTAGTCCTATGTTTTGTATTGTGTTTTAGCAATGGTCATTAGGCAGATGCTACTTTAACAGCCTTTGATGAGGAAGCATAGGTCCCAAAATAATCTGTGTATATTGCTGGCTCCTCCTTGTGATGTTATTTGTTGTTGTCTACAGGTCTAGCAAAAGTCCTAAGCCTCTAATGACTTGAAGCTGGTGAAGTCTAAATGCATTTACATTTATTCATTTAGCTGATGCTTTTATTTAAAGCGATTTACATTGTTCTACAGTAATTACCAGTGTAACAGCCACAAAGACACAACAACAGTGGGGAGAGCGAGAATCAAACTACCCACTCTCTGGGAGTCCCTTTGCCCAAATCTGCATGTTGAAGTATGTAGATTCTGAACAGTAAATGATGAGTGCCCTACCTCTGCAGGTCCTGGTGGTGCTGTTGAGGTAGTATTGATGAGCACAGCTGTCGTACTGACACTCTCCAAACAACAGCACTTTGTTTGGGTCACGACACAATGTGCACACCCCTGCCGCTGTGCACGTCAGGCACTGGGAGTCACACTCTAGGAAGACACAAGACGGCAGCGAGGGTTAGAAACAAGGTCAGGTCATTACAGCAGGTAATGGCCGAGGGGAATGTGTGTGGCTCAAATGCATCAAAAATAACAATCTTTTGGAAAAATAAAACTTATTTTTGCATTTTTTAAGGACCTTTATTTGTTCATTAATGACTTTTGTAAGCCTTATTTTTAGTTTTTAACATTGGTCCTGTTAAGCCCCTCCTTCAGTCGGCTCTGATTGGTCAGATGGCCCACTCTGTTGCTACTAAGAGCTAAATCCCAGGTCTAAACCAGAATATCACTATCACAGAGCTCACTCAGAGTATCTTTTACAGGAGCAGAATAAGCTTGATGCAAATTCTAGTAAAGTAAAGTAAAAAAACTTTTTATATGCGTGTATTCCATGTTCCACTCGCCTAAAGCAGTACTCACCCTGGCAGACACGCTGCCCATTGTCATAAAAACCCCGGGGACAAGACGGGGCACAGAGACCAGTTGGCCACAGGACGGATTGGGGCAGACAAGACGTACAGGCGAGAGGCCCCTCCCCACTGCATGACTCACAGGAAGCGTGGCATTCTGAGGAAAAAAACGTATTATTTAATTTTGATAATACAAAGAGCTATTAACTATTAAAACCAGAGCTTTGACCAATGTGATACAATTCAAAGAAATAAACCATACAAACTACACTTTAGAGAGTGCATCTTGTAAAATCAGTTGCAGCTGTGAACCAAGAGGCTTTTCAAGTGTTTGTAATATCTTTGATTTGATTAAAGTCACCTTCTTGTAAAATATACATATTCATAAGTCTGGTTAATCAGTTTGAAGGGGCTAATTATTTCATTACCAATCAACATCTTCCTGGAAATTAGCATTTAATATAAGCCTAAAACGCAAATGTATAAATCACTTCAGAATATCAGCTTTTGGGCATGAGGTTGATTGCAAAACTGTTTTAGTTTCTTTGAAGTCAGATTGAGTCATGAGTCATTTGTAACCCAATTGAGTCACTGCGTTACAAATTTCAATGTAGAAATACAATGTACTCCCAACCCTGACGTAGCACAGCTCTTCTATATTTGATGATGTCACACCATGCTGTCAACTTTCAGAGAGCGTGTTCACATTAAATATCTTTTTGTTAATGTAAATGTTGTTATAACCACCACGTGTGAATGGGTGAGTGCTTCAGGGTGTAAATGGGGTGAATGGAAGTCTGAGTTAAAACGCTTTGTGCTATGTGCTATATAAATACATGCCATTTACCAATTATAACTTGTGATGGAAAGTCTTAGATTGCAATAAAAATTTAACTCCTCGCTTCTAAAGCAAAATATATACTATTTTTACACTATTAGCTTTTCAGCTCTTACACATTTCAAATAATATAAATAATTTATCGCACAATCTAGTCAATTGTACAGCTATGTAATTGTATTAGTATTCATTTACATACTTTTTCTAATTATCATTTTCTATTATGATTTCCACTATATAGTGCTGTGTTTCCCAAACTTTTGTTGTGGGCACCCATTTTTGAAAATGCCAAATGATGCTTGTGGCTGTTAATTTCTTCCTATAGCTTTGCTTCTTTTTAGGGCAATTGTGTTAGTTTTCTTTTATGGTCTTAGTTTGTGTTGTTATGCTGGTGATATTTCAGGCAAGGCATAGCAATTATATTTCTATAGAACAACTCATACACTGGGTCATTCAAAGTGCTTTATATAAATAAAAAACAAATAAAAAATACACAGACAAGATTTAGAATAAGAATTATAAGGGAAAGTGTGCAGATAAACAACCCTTTCAGTTGTCTTTACTGAATGTAAGCAGAGCTAAAGCTTGAACATTTTTAAAATTGAGGTTGTTCCAGGTTTTTGCATGAAACTTAAACGCTGCTTCACCCTGTTTAGTTCTAACTCTGGACTCGAGCAGGAGGCCTGTCCCAGATGTTCTCAGAGTCCGAGGAGGTTTATAAAGAACTAACATGTCAGAAATATATTCTGGTGCTAAATCATTTAGAGACTTGTAAACCAGCAGTGCTGTTTTAAAGTCTATTCTCTGAGCAACAGGAAGCCAGTGCAGAGATTTTAAAACTGGACTGATGTGGTTGTACTTCCTGGTGTTAGTTAGAACCCGAGCAGCAGCGTTCTGAATAAGCTGCAGCTGTCTTAACCCTCGTTTTGAGAGACCAGTGAGCAGGCCGTTACAGTAATCTAACCTGCTGGAGATAAAAGCATGAATAAGTTTCTCTAAGTCTGGTTGAGACATTATTCCTTTGACTCTGGAAATATTTTTAAGGTGATAAAATGCAAATTAATTTGTATTTGTTTTTGTAAATATATTGTGTGTATTTTATGTGATATTGGGATATACAAAAAATAATCTCTTGTCTTGTCTAATGCTAACCGCTAAACTGTGGTATACTGTGTTAGTATTTTGTGGAGGTTTTGTGTCCATACATACAAAATTAAGTTAATGTTTGCGATATTCTACATTTTTGATGTTCACTGTTCACCTGCTTTTCACAATGTCTTGTGGGAAACTGAGTGCACTCTATTCAAGACCACTCCAAATTTTGAACTGAAGAAAAAAAAAAAATCCCTATATAGTGCACTAGTGTGTGTAACATTTGGTCCCTGCAGGACTACCATAACTGTTCACATGTCCTAATCAGAAGAAGTGCTAGGCAATAAAACTGCACTTCACGTCCACCAGATTCCTTGTTCTTCTTTTCCCTAATATCTTTTTAGATTTTTTGATTATAATCATCAAATGCATTGTTATTTTAGGCAGTTGTTACAAAAAATAGTGATTATAGTGATCATACAAAATAAATTGGATTTGTCTGGCTCTACCTTCTTTCTTGCTCACTGATGTTTTACTGATGAATACAGATTTCTTCAAACCCCACTAAATCCTCAGAAGTATGTCCAGCTCAAATTCGCGGATTTGGCAAGAATCAAAAAGGTAATCAAAGAGTAATGCTTCTGTGGACTGTGAAATATCTGCTGTATCCAAGTCATAAAAAGAAACCTGCTGCTTTTAAAAAGTAAAAAGATTTGGCATTGAAAAAAAAGAAGCTCTTAATATTGATTCAACATAAAACCCTCAAGTGGGATGTTCTGGTGAGTTTATTTTCTAAACCGCTTCAGTTTGAACTTTGACCACTATAAATGTCAGAAGCAGAATGATGTTTTCTGATTGAACAAAAGATCAATTCAAGTGGGCACAGGCTGCACCAATTTATGGAAGAAAGTCTTACTAAATAAATGAGGTTCTCAAGCTTTTGGTAAATGTACAGTTGGCCCATTGTGTTGTCATATAAATGGGATTTCATCTCTATTTAAGTCTATTTTACAATAGGAGGGTGTCTAAAAAAGTTAGAAATGTCAGAACTATCTTACGTCACAAAGCAAAGAGTTAATTGACTGCAGCCAGTCTGTTCATTCATTAAGACGCGCAGCTTAGCAAAGGTTCTGAAGCTCCATAAGTGTTCAATAAATAACAGCACAGTGAAATAATTGCCATGTTGTTCATTTGAGGTACCTAAAAATAATACCTGCTACAATAAGGTAATTTGTTTTTACCCTAAAAGACTAGAATTCAAAGAAAGACTGGACATCTGCAATGAAAGCACAAAATTATACATCATCAAACATTAAGCAAGTCTAATGCATCCAGCCCTGCAAATAGTATACGTACGTAACCTAAGTAAACCAAGAACACCAGAGTTTGAACCTGGAGTGAAACAAGGTTAAGAGAAAACAGAACTAAACCAGCTGTAAACTTCAATTGTTCAGCTAATGTCACGCTGTTGTAAGAATATATATATATATATATATATATATATATATATATATATATATATATATATATATATATATATATATATATAGTCCAGGCATTCTGTCACACGAGTGAGAGTCTTACTGATACAGGCTCCATGACGGCCGTAGTGTCCCGTCGGGCAGTTGGAAACACAGTGGTCTCCAAATAACCACGTCCTGGGAGCTTTGCACCAAAGACAAATGCTGCCAACCCCGGTCTGGAGGTCTGCAGTACAGCGTTGACAGTCTGCACTGCATTCTGGGAAAACACACAGACCAAAAGAAGAGTTAGACCAGGACGTGTTAGGGCATGAACATCATTGAACTCACTGCATAACTTTAATCCAGCAGAGGGTGCAGACCCCTACAGACTTTGTGTTGTTACAACAGCGGCCAGCATTTCATGGATGTAGTTTGATTTCGAAAGGTAACTAATAAAACCAGCAAGTTTTAAGAAACATGTCTTCTGAAACAGGGTTAATTTTGTGTGTCTTGTACAAGTACGACTCTGTTAGGGTCCAGCAATACAGCGTGTCACTCAGTCTAATTGTCCCGGTGGCAAATTATAGATCATTTAAATTAGAGGTTTGTTTCCAGCTGAGGGTAATGTGTCAGTGAAATAAGCATGATTCTACTGATCTCATGTCTAAGAACCATTAAATAATTTTGAGAATAATCTTTTGGTGCTCAAATTTAAAGGGGGCTGCTTTAGATAAGTACAGTAGAGCTAACGTTTAGACTGGATTTAAACTACAGCTACACAAAAGCAGAAAGCACCAATACAATTGTACAAAGATATCAGAGGTGAATAATGTATTAATATTTAATTTAAATAAGTGATATTTAAAAGGTGAGTCATAAGTTTTGGGCATTTATAGCAACAACTGGTGGTGAAAGTTCAGAGTGCAATTCCGCACTTACTCTACATTAAATAAAACTTCACTACACTACAAAGAAATGTAGCAACCTAAGCTACAGCATCATGGCAAAAGTAGTTTAATCATAACTAAAATGTAGGTTGAGCAAACTCTATTGCACTACTTATAAAAAATAAAACTATTTGATTGAGAAAACAGCGACACCACCACCATGCTACTGAGGAATGTAGTTCAGCTACTTGCTACTAGCCCAACACTTCGTGCCAGTATTAATGTGTGAGTGTGTTTGATGGAGGTTGGACAGGCGCAATATGGGTGCCTCTCCGACCTCCGACAAAAGTAGCTTACAACAGTGTTTTGAATCCCTTGCAGGAAAAAGTGTGGTATACTGTAAATTGTACATTTAAGTTCAATAATTACTTCAAAAGTGATGCTATATGAAAAAACTTCAATAACATTTGGTTTGCAAACACAAATAAGTTGCTTTTTAACAGCAGTATTCCCTTTACACAGTAGCAGTTCAAATATTTCTTGTAAATCTCAACTTAAACATTAATGTAATTAATCTCAAGCTCAATCTAGTTTATTTAAAGAACGCTTTAAAATAACAACAAGCTTGGCCAAAGTGCTGTACACTGAAAATAAAAACTAAAAACACAAGCTAAACTATTAAAGGCCACAAGATAAAAAACAGAATTTAAAAGACAGAGTTAAGATACAATAAAATAACAGTCATAACAAAAGTCAACATCTCAAACTGTGTTCAAAGCTAGAAAAAAGAAATGTGTTTTCAGAAGCGATTTAAAAATAGGAAGTGAGTTGGTCTGCCTAATGTGCAGAGGCAGCACATTCCACAGTTTGGGGCCAGTAACTGAAAAAGCTTGGTCACCTCTTAGCTTTCTCTTTGTCTTAGTGAGAGTGAGCAGGGACTGACCTGCCGACCTGAGAGAGCGAGTGTAAAAATCAAATTAAATAAAAAACCAAAGCTGCCACTGCCAGGGCAGAATGTTTGATCTAGATTTATTAATGTTTTTCAGAACAGGTAACAGCAGAAATATATTTAATAAACTTGTACCTTATGACACTGTGTGTAGTAGCTCTATATTATTTTAATCTATAAGATCCCTATATGAATGCAAAGTTTCTAAGTAAGCCGAAAACATAAAATATTAATAAAATGGTTTACAATGTTAGATTTTAGGAATAGGAGCTCAAAGATCATGTCTCCCTCTGCTCCTCTGTGCTACACTCATACTGCTCAGTCTTTCTGCACTAATTATTAGATTACTTACATTTTTGTTTTAAATGGCTCATAAACCCTGGCTTCATTTTGACTGTAGACTTTTAGCAAATAATTAATGCAGCTTTGTTGATGACTAGCGGTAAAGCAGAACAAAACTAAGCTCAAACAGTCACACAAGCAGAGCCTCTGTCACAGCGAGGATCTGTGAGAGGGAAAGGGGAGGGGCTGAGAGCACATGCCACCATACAGCAATACACCTCCGTCCACCAGAGGGCAGGCTCCAAAAGCAGAACTATAAACAGAACTCCCATGTTGACTTTACATGTCAGCCTGGTACAAAAGATGGCTCCGGAGCTACATTTTTACTACGTGACAACTCTGAATTATATGTCCGTTTATGCTATCTGAAAACTATTGTTCTGACCATGCAGTAACAGCAAAGTAGTCTGAATGTATCCACCATTTTAATGCCTCGTGGTAAGACCAATATCGGTGAATAGGGGAGCAATGGGCGCATGACATCCATGTTTATTTATAATCTATGAGAGACACCAGTACTAGTATCTGCTCAAATAAAAGTGAACTCTGTTTTCATTCAGTTAGTGCCCTTGACATAGTTAGCTCATTGCAAGATGAAGATAAGTACAATAAAACAAATGATTTAGACCCTTATTAAATGTGACATAATTCATTTTTTACAGATTTACAAGATTTTTTTATTGTAATAAAAAGCTTCACATATAATAGAAGTAATTATGATCATATTCACTTCCCATTAGAAATACTGTATTTCAACTGTTTAATTGTTTCAAGATCAGTTTGCGTAAAGCTAAAAGGTCATCAAATATCCCGGTCGCGCATGCCCCGAAAAAGCACTGTGAAAGCATCAAGTTTTCTACCTCAACATCAAGGTTTATATGCAATAGGTTGTCAGAAAAAGCAATTGCAACAATAAAGTAAATGACATATTAACTGTTAAGTTACTACTTTCAGATTTAATTTTTATGTGGTACAGGCATATGTTTCCATACTTAAATCTGGTGTTCTGGTTAAACATCTTCCACGCATTTTATGTCCAAAAATACACCCATAGTCCCCGACAGATGTTTTTATTTTCTTTTTGTGATTTTTAACCAGCTATTTGGTAAGATGCTAACCGGATGATAACATTGCAGGTTCAGGTGGAGAACAAACGTGCCGAAAGTAAATAAATATGACTCAATGAGCAGAACTACTACTACTCAGCCAAAACCCTTTGAATTGAATTGTGTAGCTATTATAGTGTTAGCATGTGTTGACAAGTGAGCAGGCGATATATTTTTTTTATAAAGGGTCTGTAGTGTAATATTTTTATGTGATGTGTTTGTTTTTGTGTACTTAGGTACTTCTGATGGGTTTATGTTACTTATCTTAGGACTTAGTTATGCATGGATGATAATCAATTTATGGTTGTTATAATAATACATCTAGGAACATAGGAATGTAAAAGAGAAAACATGTCAGAATGTATGGTTTAAATCATAAGATTGTTGTGCACATACACACAGGGAAAATTTAGTAGGCAGCACAGAGACACGGTGTCTGGAAATCCAGGTTACAAAGAAAGAGTCCCGAGGAGGGGGGTCCTCGAAGCCCTAACGAAATAGACATAAATAAACTGTCATGTGAAAACTGTATAAAAGCTTGGGTCTACTGTACAATATTTAGTAGAGCTGGGATAGTCTACTCGGGTCGTTATTGTGTTGGTTGGGAAACAATAAAGACTCCATGGCATTGGACTGGTTGCATGTTTGTGGATTATTCCATACGATTGTGCCAAAAACTCAGAGGTCAGTTTTGGACACGACAGTGAACATAAATACATTTTACAGAGCATTACGGTACTGCCACGCTGTTGCCACAAGAAGGTTAGGGTTAGATGGAGGTGAGCAGTAAAGAAATGCGGCAAATAAACTTTATAATTAGTGATCAAATGACCATGAATGCTGGACAAGTGGTAACATACCAGATTAAAATACCTAAAGGCTAAAATATGTTGGTTCCGCTATATTTTGACCCCTAAAGTTCTAATGTTTCAGTGTATTTTTATACACTGTTTCTAGTTTAGCATTACTTGCAGGCCCTAAATGTTCTTTAATTTATTTTTTTCATATTGTAAAAACGTACATCTGTTATACTTATAATGTAAGTTTTAGCAGTCTGTTAGAATGTCTTACATTATTCACCAGCAGTCTCACCTTTAAGACAATTTTAGAGCAAGTTATAACAACTACACTTTATTGTAGTTTTTTTGTGAGCCAAAAAGGTACATTTATTTATCAAATGTGTTTTATTTGTTCCGTCCTGAAAAAGGCAGCTTTATAGCTGGACATGCAGTAGTTATGTAGTATATATGTGCATAAGCTGTTCCGTGTCTGTGAAGACAATCATGCAGCCATAATATTTTCTTGATTGTTTAAAATGTCTTTATTTTGATTTTCTATTCACAAAAATATGTTATACCTTGGGATCATAACTGTTTTATGAAAGTAACAAAAGTTAAAAGTTTCAAGTAGTTTTATGTAGCTTTAAACATTATATTAGTATTTAAACAATTAAGTAGTGATATGATAATAAATTTTAACTGAATAAAAAAAAAGAATAGCAACCTATAAGAACAAAGTTGTGTCATGATAAAACTGAGTAAATTCAAAAGATTTTTTTTAGTGTACTGTACAAAGGGTTAAAGGCTGTAGTATCTTGCCAAACCCTTTTCAAGAGGCCTTTTTATCAACTAAAATCCCACCTATTCAACCTACACAATGTACAAATAAAAATGCAAGATCAAATGCACAGATGAGACGCCTCTGTGCGCTGATCAGATGGAGAAGTTGAGTGGAGTTTGCAGTGCTTTTAACTCCCTTCACTCCAAACTAAGATTATCTACCTGATAGCGTCTGTGAAGGGAAGAGCCATGAGCAGGTGAGAGGTTATGTGACACAGGTGAGACAATAAGAGCCCACATGTTAGCAGCAATAGGTGCCAAAACACCTCTATGGAAACCTACAGGTGTTTTGAAGGGGTTAAAAGCAGTCCTGTTTTTTTGCCCCCCTTTAGTTCTGGCTTTCTTAGTCTGCTTTCTTCCCGCTTTCTGGACAGGGGTTCTATTCAACTTGTTGTATTTGCACTTGGTATCTTCCTGAGTTCACATTGGCATCTGCACCATTTATTTGTGCTTTAACTACAAACAAAAACTATGGCCATTTTTCAATTTACCACTTTTTCTTTTACATTGGTTTGCTTCCTTTTCTCTCTGGCAATGATTAGCTTCATGCAATCGAAAAAATGTTTGAAAATAAGCACAGGATGATAGTGATTAATAGACACAACTTGTGACTAACAGCTTCTCTGTCTCTTCTGCAGAAGGTTTGCAATAAACAAAGCCTTTACGGTTAGAAGTAATCAGTATCTGAGGTTACAAATGTTGTTTTTTTTTCTCCGCTGAAGCAGACACTATGATTGACTCATTGCCCAGGGAGAGAGGAGAATGTGGAGCGCAGTTCTTGTCTGAATATCTTATTGTATGACATGACGTTTTACAACAACACGTTGGTTGGAGTCTTTTTTGGTGGAGAACCCTCGCCAGGTAATCCCAGAGCTAACATTTGGAGACAGACAGTCATCCGTTTTCTGGAGTTATCAAATTATTCAAGTGATCATGTTTACTGCATAATGTGACAACAACAGTTATCCAACAGTTATATTTCTGCCAATACTCTGATCTATGTGAATGTACATACCTGTTAATCAGATTTATTTTGTTCCTTTACATTTTCACATGTAAAAAAGAAGTGACAACATGAGCGGAATACAAAAGACATTGTAGCCTGTGCCATGTTCAACAAAACAAGACCGGATGTTTTGAAAATAACAGGAAGTTTGACTCTTACGTCACTACATACGTACCCTGAAAGAAATCCAATAATGGACTGATAGTACTGAAGTAAACCAGAATTTTTTAATTTTTTGTTTTGTTTTGCAAATTATTGCATTTATAAAGTGCATTTAAACGTTCAGATCTGATTATTACAGTTATTTGATTTCTCCCAGTTATCGTATTTTTATGGTCAAATAAACGGGATCACTGACAGACCACCATTTTGTCACTATGGGCAAAGTTATTGCTCATTTAAATAGATTATTATTATTGACTATTTAAGTGTGTGACTTTTACATTACTTAATGTGACTTTTTTTCAAATAAACTTGACAACTAAGAAGACGTGTGTTTTTTCTAGGATATTTTTCTTAAGTGTTTGATTGACTAAAGCAGAGCAGCAGCATGGATTATTTTATACTGCACACTCACAGATAATGAGAATAGACTTGTGCGCTCATATTTTCCGGTTTTATCTGATCCAAAGCTGTGGGTGTTATATTTATCTCAGTTCCCATGGCTGGGGCAAACATACAGTGCATCTATCCATCCACGCTGATGCACAATAGTCGGGTTTGTTTTGAAATCTCCAGTTGCTGAGTGAAGCTGAGCCAGGGTTGGCCTCAGGCGCTAAAGAGAAAAAAAAAAAAAACTTTAACCCAATAATACACTGATATCCAACTTTTACTTATTAAAGTCAAAGTATTTAGAGTTTTGAGTCAGAAAAAAGCACAATGCCAAAAAGTTAGGGTGTTTTTGCTTAGATTGCTGCCCCTGTGACCCGGCCCCTGACAAGCGGAAGAAGATACAGCTTTTAATAATTCAAGCAGTATTATAGCTTTTTAAGGCACAATTTTAACACTTTTCATAAATCTTCAAACTGTAATACTGCTAAATTGGAAAAATATTGAATCAGTGCTCTTATGTTTTGAGCCTAGTTTCCACTAGAGTGGTACAGCACAGTTTGGTTTAGGTAACCACTGCCAGAGCGAGAGAGACGTTTGGTACAGAAAGAGTGACAAGTGCAGCAAAAGTTGTGTTACTATATTAGATAAAAATCATATTCAAATGGACTATCAAAACTTGATTGCGTTGTCAATAATTAATATAAATAAGGGCGTAAATCCTGATGTGTGTGATGTGAGAGACTGGAGGCACAGCTGTATACTGCTGCAGTAAACAAGTTAGCTAGGTTGATTTACAGTTTTGTGTGTATTGTATTCAAAGAGCTGCAAAATTCCTACATTATAGGGACTCACTGTTTAGAGTCACAGGTGGTATGTATAAAACTGGAAAGAGCAGTTGATAATAAATGCTAGCTTTGTTTTCAAAAACGTACACTTATCCTTCTTTAGTCGTGGAATATGACTACACAAGAACAAGACAACCTTTATTGACTGCATTTTTCTAAAAAGATTAAATTTACAATTTGAAATATTGAATTAGAAATTGTGGAAACAATAAAATGAACAAAAACAAAGCAAAAAAGTTAGTCTGGGGTTTAGTCTTGCCTTAGTCCTGGTTTAATTCTAGTTGCCCCTGATTTAAGCCTTGTTTCGTTCTGTCTTAGACCCGGTTTGCTCCTGCTTTCAGCACAACACAATAATACTTTTTGTTTTTTATTTCAATCGAAATGAATTGTATTTTGTCAGATCAGAAAGTGCCAGATTGGAATTGTTTGTAACCTAGCAACGAGCAAAGTCTCAAAACGAGGCCAAACATTGCAAACCTACAATAGCAGAATACAACTCCTTTTTTACATTGTCTTTTCAAATTCCTTTAAAATGAATGCAACAGTGGGCTAAACACACATTTTATTTTGTTTAGGATGTGTTCAGATGACGCTTGCTCAAGGCTAGATGAGTTGAGCGATATCTATCTTTAAATGCGGCTTAAATATTAAAGAAAGACTTGAAACGCTGCCTCCAATACAGCAGCAGGCTCAGGGTCACTTTGGTACAGGGCTAAAAATAGAAGCTAGAGATGTATACTTGCCCCTGTATGAAGAATATATCCACAGAAGAAGACAGTGCTGTGTTTTTGCATAAATTATTTATCATAAGTGTAGAAGACTGCAGTAGATGGACGTCAGTGGTTACAGAAGCAGAATCAAGGCGAAAGCACAGTCTATATTTGGTCATTTTAGATGTTTTAATGGCAAATTTTATCTTTGAACTCAAGGGGCATGTATTTTCTAGATGCAAGAAAGCATATAGTATAAAACATTAAAATATAATATAAATAGATAGAGAATCACGTACAGACACTGTTAACTCACACACTAGTCATATATTTATACTGTTCACAGGGGACTTGTTACGCTTGTATTTTACTGAAATAAATGAAGAGCAATAGCAGTGTATAGGAGTAAAACATGTCTCTTACTACGTGCTTTTTGCTGGGGGGAAGATTGGGACCAAAGTAACGCTCTGACTTTGAACTTTACCACTAACCAGACTCTTGCCCATGACTGACAGAAACAGAAGAGGATAATAGCTCCATCATGTAACAACCCCGACAATCTAAGGGTTAAGCAGAACCAACCAAACCAAAACCAACCAAACTGTGTCCCTTCCTGTCAATACTCTCGCCTTAGCTGCACTTTTAATGAAATTTTACTTGAATTACTGCCCACTCACATTTAGATTTAGTCATTTAGCAGACAGTTTAAAGTCAAAGCAACTTACAAGTGATGAAAACAATGGAAGCCATTTTAACAACACAAGGTAACAAAAAGCATAAGTGCACAAAAAACTAGTCAGTTAGAACCCAGCACAGTAATCAAAACTACGGTTAGGAAAGATTTTTTTTTTTTTTTTTTTAATAGAGAAGGAATCGATAGAAAGGAAGTAGAATTCAGTGTTTGTCAGTCAGGTGTTGACAGAAGAGATGTGTTTTCAGGCGTTATTTAAAGATGGCTACAGAATCTGCTGATCTTGTAGCAGCAGTAGATCATTCCACCAATGTGGAACAGATCCAGAGAAGGTACGTGAGAGTGATTTTTTTCCTTTTTGGGATGGTACAACCAGACGTTGTTCATTTGCAGAGCGCAGGGATCTGGTAGAAACATAGGTCTGTATCAGTGAGTGAAGGTAGACCCAGACTGGTTCTGGTCCAGGAGGTTGTTCCGTGTGAGAAAGGAGGAGAGCTGGTTAAACACAACTCGCTCCAGAGCTTTGGCAGTAAAGGGAAGGAGGGAAACCGGTCTGTAGTTTTCTAACAGTGAAGGGTTGAGAGTGGGTTTCTTAAGTAGTGGTGTGATGCGGGCCTCTTTGAAAGCTGTGGGGAATGACCCAGTGGAGAGAGATGAGTTGATGATGTGGGTGAGAGCAGGCACGACAGATGGAGAGATGGCCTGAAGGAGATGTGTGGGGATGGGATCTAGCGGACAGGTGGTAGGGTGGTTAGAACTAAGGACCTTGGAAACATCTACTTCAGTTAAAGTAAAAAAGGTGCGGTTGTTTTCTTTACAAAGAAAGCCGCAAAATCATCAGCTGTTAAATCCGATGAATGTGGGACAGCAGGGGGACAAAGGAGGGCAGAGAAGGTTTTAAAGAGATATGTGAGTCAGGTGAGTTGATTAACTTAGAATGGTAGTAGTCAGTTTTTGCAGAAGTGACATCAGCAGAGAAAATAGAGAGGAGAGACTGCAAGATACAGAGGTTAGTAGAATCTTTTGATTTGCGCCATTTTCTCTCAGCTGACCGGAGACGGGCTGCTCTAGATGTAAGAGAGCATAAGTTGTCCAAGCAGGATGTAAGTGTGGAGCACAGATTCGCTGGTGCTGTTGGTGTTCAAAAGAGAGCTCCTCAGAGCGCAGAAGAGACAGTAGAGGAAAAGCGGGAGAGACTGAGTGTACGCAGGTTGCGTCGGAAAGTGACTTATGGATATTTGTTGTTAACCCTGTGATTTGGAACTAGTTACGCTAGTTGAGGACCAAAGATATCTATATAGACAAACATTTACACTAACACAAAGATGTCTGTTAGTCTGTTATGGAGAATTGAAGTCACCAAGACAAAATAAGGGATATCAACCAAAAGGAGAATGCTGAGGGAAAACTCAATACACTCATTTGAAGGCTAGTTACCATCTCTGCCTGGCTTTGGACCTGGAATAGGTGCCAAAAACTGCATTAAAATGTATCAAGGGGTCTGGGTCCGAGCTGTGTAGGTCCCAGATCTGTGTGAATAATGACAGCTGTGCGAGGCACCAGAGCTGGAGCAAAACGGACAATGGGTCTTTGTACGTTAGGTTTTTCTATCAGTGGTTCAGGAGAAACATAAAAAACATTGGGCTTTTGATGCTGTTTGGCAGACTTTGATTGAAATTTTTTTTTTTTTTTTTTTAACATGCGCTTCCCAATGGAGTGCGATCAAGCTGTGACTTAACAGGATTAATATTATATGGACACAACTGAAACGATCATTTAAGTGGGACAATGGCGTGCTGCTGCTGCTTCATCTTTAGTGAGTGAAGATGGGACAAATGAAAGGTGTCAGTTGGATGTTTCAGTAACTTCTTTTTCTTACAGACTCTATTGTTTGGGCTCAGTCTTTCTGTCTCCGATGCTCACTTTGTGTTAATTTTTTATTTTTATAACTGACATACACTTTTTGCTTTTATATTTTTATTACAATACATTTAAACAGTCTATGTAGCTGAGTAAAAATGTGCTGCAGCTACAGAACCTACAGGATTCAAAATATAATAACCACATAATAATTTAAAACCCAGGCTATTGGTACCCAGGCATTATAATTTTGGCTACATTTTGGCACATTTCACTTTTGTCTGGGTTGCTCTATCCAAAATTTGTATGTTCAATCAGACGCCAGCACATAAATTAACATTTGACTAGGTCCTTTTTTAAAATAAAATTTTCACAAATTGTCATATATTATTATTATATATATTATATGCTCATAACTATCATCTGGCACATTTGATATCTTGAAAATGTACATTTTACTAGCATAGGCAATAGTTTAAATCACACAACAATCATACAACAACTCTAGGCTATAGCTATATACTATACTATATCTAGTGAAAATGCTTGGTGGCTAGTGGCTAGTTTTTGAAAACCACTAGCTAGAGTGGCCGGTGAACAAAAAAGTTAAGTTCAAGTCCTGATTATATATCAGATGTCCATAACGTTACATAATGATCAATATAGGGATCCTAACACTTGTTTAATCATATTTCATACCAAGAAACGGGATAATGTCATTTCATAAGGTTAAACTTGTTTCTTAACAGAATGTCTATGGTTAAGATGAATGTGCTTCCCAGATTGTCATACCCTTCCAAATGGTCCCTTTGTAACTGTGTTTCTTTTGTTCCTATGAGCTGTGCTGAAATGTATATTTTTGTCCACTTGTTTTTTTATGTTGTGTTCATGTGTTGTTGTTTGTCAGCTTTTTTTTTTGTTAAGAAATTAACAAAAAAATAAAGTCCAAAGTCCTACATTGGATTCACAGAGCTTATTTATTGTTCCCTGTTGGGGTTCTGATCCTAAATTGGCATCATTGACATTTTTGCGCTGCTCGACTTACTGAAATGAGCTGCAGTCTGCACAGGTCCTAAAATGATCTGTATAAAACTGTATGGATCCTCCATGTGGTGTTATTTGGGGCCTCATCTAGGACTTTCTGACAAGAAACAAGTAGATACTGTTTAGCAGTGATTTGGCGGGTAAAAACTAGCAGCATCAGGTTGATGACACTTGGGTCAAACTCAGAACCCAGGAAGTATAAGCCTTCACAGAACGCATCAACGCACTGGACAAGAACATCAAGTTCACGATGCAATAGACAATCGCTTTATTAGACTGTGCAGTGGTTATCTGTGAGGACAGGACTCTCCAAGTAGAAGTTTATAGGAAGCTAACACACAAAGATCAATACTTGCTGTTTGATTCCCACCACCCACTGAAGCACAAGTCAGGACTCTTCAGCACAGAGCACAAGAGGTGCCCACAACATCAGAAGGTAAACAGAAGGAAGAACACCACATCCGTAAAGCCCTGAGAGACAGTGGGTACCCCAGATGGATTTTCAACAAAACCAAGAGGACACAGAAACCAAACAGACAAGAACCAGAGACCAAAGGAGGGTATAGTTATCCTTTATGTGTC
Source organism: Neodontobutis hainanensis (assembly GCA_024349245.1). Lineage (NCBI taxonomy): Eukaryota > Metazoa > Chordata > Actinopteri > Gobiiformes > Odontobutidae > Neodontobutis > Neodontobutis hainanensis. The sequence continues at coordinate 52,976 of JALDNG010000381.1, read as the reverse complement.
TGTTTTTTCTGAAAAACTTAAAAGGATCTTTTCCAAACACAACATTCCCTGACCTCCCTCTAGAGATATAATCTCAGCTCTTTCAGAATTTAACCTTTCCCTTAAGATAACCTGGATGACTAAGAACCTTCACAGACTATCAGCAGGTTAGTTGTATTTGACTTTGCATTTTGCCGTACTTGTTGGAGATTAATGAGCAAGTGCTTTCCATTCCTGCTTTGGTTAACCACAAATGCAATCAGCACAACTCACCCCAAATCTGAGTTAATCTAATTCTGCATTTTTGTTTTTTGTTTTGACATCTAGCTAAGAATGTGAGCTAATTTCTTTGTTGCAGCTGACAAACACTGGAAAACATACCCTCCAAAACTGATTTTCTTCCTGTCACTTCAGTCCAAACTCCAGCTTGTTACATAACGTCATAAATAGATCAAGACCTTGCTGTGAGTTCATTCGACAGCAGCACAGATGCCTCTCTGCTCCAATTTCTCTGTCCATTTTCTTTCTCACTGTAATTGAGCTGTTTTTTCTTCATCTGACAACAGTGCAAACCTGTTACAAGCATTTCACGCAGATTTATTCAAGCTCTTGTTTTCTATAGTTTTACCTCAAGTTGACCCCATGTTTCTTTCTTTCTCCGTTCTGTTCTTTTTAATACATTAAGAAAGCAAAATGTGTTCTAAAAATGTGGAATGCTATTGACCATTTTTTTTTGTATTGTATGTAAAAAATATGTACACTACTAAAATGCTTTAGTAGTAAATCAATAAAGGCAAGGCTTTTTTGTTTGACATTTATAAAGATCTTAGTGTGTAAATTACGGTGGCCGAGACAGCTCAACACGCTGCAAATGAAGAAAGCACCAGCAAATAAAGAAAACATCTTCATCAGTTTCACAACGCGCGCTGCAAAAGTTCACAACACATACAAATACAAAAACGCGTCGCAAATTCAAAAACGCGCTGCAAATAACACAGACGACAACGGAAATGTTTTAAGGGGACTCCTTTGAGTGACGAACCCCTAATGGGACCTGCTTATTGTTTGCTCGCCTGTCGCGTTGTTGTCAGTGTTGTTGTCACTGACCTGAAAGGTGAGTTTTTTTTTTCACTTTTAGATCATGATCGTATAATTGCTTAGTCGTTTGGATATTGTTGGCCTAAATATATTGTTCGTCACTCAAAGGAGTCCCCTTAAAACATTTCCGTTGTGGTCTGTGTTATTTGCAGTGCGTTTTTGAATTTGCAGTGTTGTTTTTGTATTTGCATGTGTTGTAAACTTTTGCAGCGCGCGTTGTGAAACTGATGAAGATGTTTTCTTTATTTGCTGGTGCTTTCTTCATTTGCAGCGTGTTGAGCTGTCTCGGCCACCGTAGTAAATACTATATATCAGACAAGAATGAAGTCTAAATTAACATTAAGAATTAAGTTTTCACAGAATGCCAGAAAATAGCATAAAGCATTGAATTTTTGCTGTGTCCCTCATTGAGCATAAAGACCTTTGAAGAAAAGACGATGAATACTAGACAATAGATTCTGGTTTTAGTAAAGCAGTGGGACCGGGACCGGCTTTTACAGAATTAGCATTTGAAGTTTTTTTGGTGCATATTTAAAGCTCTGCTACACCAATTTTCTTTTTGCCATTACGGGTCTCAACACCACCACTCACACCAAACAGCAGTGTAGTAACATTTCCTGCTTTTATTTTTAAAAAAGGTCAAAACCGACTTTGTGCAAATCTACAGTTATAGTTGACTTCAGTTGAGTTTAGTTTCAAATGCAAATGCTCATTTAGGTTAAACCATAGCAGTGAGGTTGGGTTAGACTTACTCAGGCAGTCACCAGAGGCGCTGTGGAAGAAGTGCCCGTCCCGACAGCTCGTCCTGCAGTAACCACTGTGAAGAGACGCTCCGACTGGACACAAGGTACAGTCGGCCTGGGACAAACCCGAACACGACAGGCATGACGGGTGGCACTCTGAAAAGCACGTTATATAAACAATTTAAAGGATGGCAAATTGTGCAATCATATTTATGAATATATGAACAAATATCATGATGGAGGAGTATTACATTTGGAGTTTCCCAGGGGTCAGTACTGGGGCCAACTTATATCAACTAAAATAAAATCTATCCTATTTGCGGATGATGCCACTATTTTGTATACAGGTAAAGACTAACTAGACAACTAATGGTAACTGAGATTACAACAGAGCTAAACAAAATGAAAGAATGGTTCAATAGTTCTATAACGACGTCACTACGATCTTGGTTGGCAAAAAGTGGTTGGCACTGTCATAGAAAAGCACTAAGCTCATTTACAATTTTCCGATTTTGTAAGATCAACAAAACAATGTGAATCTACATATCCTTACTTTAATCCCAGAGCAGTGAATCTTCAACAAATATACCAAAATGTTTTAATGAACTAAAAATGTAACTAATATTAAATATAATTATTTTAATGAATTAATTCAATAATTTTATATAAAAATAACTTAAATTATTATAATTAATAATAATTAAAAAGAAGAAATATCTGTTTTTATTATTATTGAATTAATGTGGTTTCTTCTGCTTTGTTTGATTTGTAATATTGTATATTGAAATGTTGATTTGTTTTCAATGGCAAAGGGGTAGACAAAATAAGTCGACCTACACCATTTCAGTCATGTAATTGTTTGTTTAAAAATTATATTATATATACAATATATATATATATATATATATATATTATCTATAATAACAGTTCTGCCCAGATAGAGTCCTATCACAGTCAAGCCCGAAATTATTTATACCCCTGGCAAATTTTGAGTTAAAGTCACTTTATCTGGAAGACGCCTGTCTCATTTCCAATCAAGAAAAAAACCTGCTGTTGAATAAAAGTAACTTTTATTTATTTATAAGGTGCTTTTTACAGCAGTTAAAAGTTAGTAGCAGTAGTAGCAGAAATATTTCTTGTAAATCTCAATTTAAGCATTAATGTAATCAAATGAAATATTAAACCAAAAATATTTGACACTGCCAGGCCATTAATATTGTGTTTAGTTTGTTATAGAAAGAACCATTGAACCTTGTAGCTGCGGTGAGGGTCAGAGTTGGGTCCTGGTGCTGCTAAAAGTTGTGACGCGCTTAAAGACTATAATTAACAAATAATCTCAGATCTGATGTGTGTTTGGTAAGTTTATTGCAGATTAAATAATAGATGATGGACATGAACAGGAATGCATAAACAGATAAATATGTAATTTCAGCCTTTCAGTTTGCTTTGCGTTGCTTTGCTGTTGGTTTTGCGGTCAACAAAAATTGCGGCTACCCGTAACTGACTCTCAACCACCTGGCCTCCCGAAAGTGCACACCTTTACAGACCTACGTGCACGTGCCTGCGCTCCCATGAGCTCCGCCCCCTCATCACCAGACCAACACCCACACACAAACACACACACACACACACACACACACACACACACCACACACACACACACACACACACACCACACCACACCACACCACACCACACACACCACACACACACACACACACACACACACACACACACACACACACACACACACACACACACACACACACACACACACACACACACACACACACACACACACACACACACCACACCACACCACACCACACACACACACACACACACACACACACACACACACACACACACACACACACACACACACACACACACACACACACACACACAGTGCACCCATGTTCTGTCTCCTACAGTCTTTTTTGTGTTTTCATTACAGTCAGATCATGTGAGTGCAGTTCCCGCTGTTCATCAATATAATGCACTAAGATAATTATGGTTGCCTAGCGATGTCCAGTAGTCTCCAGGGAGGGCAACAGTTGGTGCACGTTGTAACGCTGTCGCTTTTGTTGCCCTCTCCTTTTCATACAACTGGTGTATTCTTCTTGTGAAGGTGCGTCATGAGGGCGGCTCATACGTGCAGGCATTCGTTGCGATCTTAAGAATGTTCTTCAGACCGACATCTTTCACAATATTAACTGGCCGACGTAAACGTGCAATAAAATAAATTCATTAGTGCGTTACCATGAAAATAAAGCGTTAACTTGCCCAGCACTAATATATATATATATATATATATATATATATATATATATATATATATATATATATATATGTACTTACTTATACTTATTAGTATGTATGTGTGTAGCAGTGCATTCACCTTGGCAAACCCCGTTGCTGCTGTGGGACCCCTGAGGACAATGGGCGACACAGCGGCCCCCGAACAGAGAAGTGAGGGACTGGCAGGACGTACAGTTGTCTGCAGACAGACCGTTGCACTGCAGGCATGACTGCTCACACTCTGAAAAAGAAAATGGGTTGTTAGCTGCAGCACAATGAGGAACTGTGAGAGAAGTGGCCATGAAGACACATGCTTTACTAAAGAGAGGCAAAGATGTGTTTTTGGACAGTGGCACAGTGGTTAGCACTGTCGCCTCACAGCAAGAAGGCCCAGGGTTCAACTTCTAGGCCCGGAGTTTGCATGTTCTACGTGCCTGGTCTGGGTGGGATTTCTCCGGGTACTCCCACCAACATCAAAACATCCTGGGTGCCCCCTGGTGGCAGCTGCTGACCATGAATTTCCCAACCGGGATAATAAAGGGATAATAAAATCAAGAAAGGGGTGAGTTTAATATTGAGCATTGAGCCCTGGGAATTTTTTCCTCATGTGCCTTTATGGTGTAGGATGAGGTGATTTTAGCTGGATTTTAACATGGTTTGGTTGGATTTGAGCAGGTTTTATTTGTGTTTGATCATTTTTAAGTTGTAATGGAGCAGGTTTAATTTTGAATTAAGGCGGTATTGTTGAATATGATCATGTTTTAGTTGAATTTGAACTAAAACGATTGCTAAACAATAAGACATTATTGTTTTCTTGTGCCACTTGAACACAATCATCTTTAAACGGGCTGACTGCCTCTCGGTCTTATTATATTAAAACACAACAAAATAAAACAATATCAACCCTCACTTTTATATTACTTGTTGGATTTCTCATTTGTTTCAAGACGGAGGTCACATATTGATTCCTGAATGTCCTCATCAAACGATATGGCTGTACTTTGTGTTGATAGGGTCATAATTTGAGGTGGGTTCAAATTTGGAGATGGGATGATGCAGCATTGGGAACATTACATTATAGTCGATAGAGTCCAAAGAAGAGATGCCACAATACAGTATTTATTACTTAAATATAATAATACTAATAATATTACATAGTATTCACTGTCATCATTGCTTTAAGCATAAGCAGCCTTTTAAAATTGTACTGCTACAGAGGAGGATTTACTCACTTCTTTAGTCTGGTTATTGGCATTGATTTAAAAGCAAATCTCTTGTATACTATAACAATTTAGTCCTTATTTGACTGTTTGCATGGCTAACTATTTCCTTCACCACAGCGGAAGCACAAGCCTATTCAAACCTAATGCTTTGTGGAAACATGGCTTTTATGGTTCATTACAGAAGCTATAGCCAATGCAGAGGTGTTTACGCCTTGTTTTTATATTATATGAAATTCTCATTTTCACCCGAGTGAAGATTCTCCAATCAACAGACTACACTGTTTAGCTTCAAATCCTGTGGGTTTAGGCTCATATTTGTAGGAAAACAGACAATAGTGTCGTCACATAAAGAATATAAACACAGCTTCTATATGTCGATTTCTATCCTGTTTATTCAAGGGATGTGTGGAAAATCTGATTCCAGCTTCAAAGAGTGATTATTCTCGACATTAAAACTGCACACGACACAATTAGCATTTGTAATGAATAAGGATGCTGTCTGCTTCCCTTTTAAAGCTCTTTTATTTCCAAAAAAGAAGAAGCAGTTGAGAATAGGCCCAGATATAAACAGGATTTTATTGAGGACTAAGCAATTACATTTTTCAAAAACACCTCAATATGTAATCTCAAAACTCCCTTCCTTGCACCTTTCCAACAAAGGCAGGGTTTGTGCACACCAAATAAAGTCTTGATAAAACTAGTTTTAGTTTGTGTTAGTGGGCCCCTAAGTTTGGTTGTAGTCCCCTGGGCCCCCTCCTTCATTGTTCCGGCCCTGAGTGACGCTCATGTTCATCTTGTAACAGCATGTTGTTTCCTTCAGCCTCGAGGAACATACAGCTGCTTAGCCCTTGCTTTTTACCTTTATCTACCTCTGTCCTGTGCTGGACAGTGTTGAGATGGTTTGAACCAGTTTCAACGAGAGTTTATCAAAGAGTTCGCTCTTTATTGTTAGTGTAAAAGAGCGGGCTGCAGCGACAGAGAGACAATACACTAAATAAAAACAAGACTAAATGTGTTTTACAAAATAAAAACTATGCTAAAATGTCTCTTTATTTTTGTTGACCAAAACAAGGATTTTTTTTTTGTCTTGTTTAGTTGCTTTATTATTATTTTGCATTATTTCTGTTTCCAGCCGACATTGCTTTCTCAAGATCCACTTGCAACATTATTTAGAATACAACAACAAACAAAAGTTAAGTCTGCCACGGAGAAAGGTCTTTAGGAGAAAAAGAATAAACATTTGGAAAAACCTTTATTACAAAGAAAAGAATGGAATGTGTTGTAAAAAAAGAGGAACCGTTTCCTTTAAAAGGTGGGCTGCGATCTTTTTGTTGAAAGTGCAGATAGCAGAACCACTCATCACATCTTAGAGCATGTGAACAGCTATGGTCGCCCTGCTGGGATATGCTGTAATCTGTGAGTGTAAGTGGAAATAGGTCTGATGATGTTTAAAATATTCATTCATTCATTCATTCATTCATTCATTTTCTACCGCTTTGTCCCGTTAGGGGTCGCGGGTAACTGGAGCCTATCCCAGCAGCTTTGGGCCTGAGGCGGGGTACACCCTGGACAGTGGCCAGTTAGTCGCAGGGCTGACATATAGAGACAGACAGTGACAGACAACCATTCTCTCTCACATTCATTCACTAGGGACACTTTAGAGTTGCCGATTAACCTGTACATGCATGTCTTTGGACGGTGGGAGGAAGCCGGAGTACCCGGAGAGAACCCACGGTAACACGTGGAGGACATGCAGACTCCTCACAGAAAGACCGGAGTCGGCCGAGAATGTTTGAGCCGGCCGGGTTTTGAACTCACGACCTTCTTGCTGTAAGGCAGGAGTGCTAACCATTTTGCCACAAGCACCCATAAATAAAATCAATATAGCAATAAATGCTCAACAAATATGTGTCCATAAAAAGAGCCATGATTGTGTTTCTCCTTGTGCCATGCTCAGTTTGTCCTATGGTTAGTTTGAAGCTCTTTTTGGCATTGTTCAAAAACACAAAAACCTTCAAATCATTACATTTACTGTCCATCTCTAGTCTAAAGAAACAATGAAACTTATTTCCAAGGAATATGGGAATCTATTGAAAAATAATTGTCCAACTAGCTTTAACCTTAAATGCCTATTAGTCTTACTCAGTGAGTTTATTTGACATAAACAGAGGTTGGTCCAGGTGCATTTTGGTTGGAGATGGTTGGAAGTTTTCCACAGTGTGCACACTTCATGTCTTTTACTGTAACAGCACCAATTACAGGCTAATGTCAAGCATGTCTTCACTATTTCCTGCTTTGTGACACTTCCTGGATTCCAGACACAGGTAAATGCTATAATTTGTGGTTTACTGCAAAGATAGTGGGGGAACTTTCAACAGGAAACAAGACAGATCCAAGTTGCTCTTGGTATTAAGGCTGACTTAAGTCCACCTTTTAACAGTCTTGTCTGATTTTTGCTGGGTCTTTAATCCAGGGGTGTGTATTGGCAAGCACCTGGAAATACAATACGTATCACAATACACATGCCACGATACAATATATCCAAATATATCTCGCTACTGTTTTGTGAGACAATATATAGCGTTTTGTTTAGGTCCTAATTTTGTACTCTGTACACATGTGCACATTCGCAAGAGCAACAGTGTATGAAATACATTTTATTTAATTAAAAAATAAGATTTAAACTAAATAAGCAACAAACTTTTCATCAATCTTTGACACAGTTTTCGCTGGATTTTGACTATGTTTTCACTATTTTTGAGATGATTTGCATCACTTCTGAAATGTTGAAGAAAACAAGCAAATCAGAGGGCGGGAACAATTTATGAGCTGACCAGAGCTTGGTCTTTGTCATATTCTCAAGACCTGATCTGTCAGTCATACTGCAGCCGCCTTGATCGCTCCAGATTAATATTACCGGTGTGACCCACGTCAGAGCAAGTGGGCGCAAGTTGGACACGAAACCAACCGGCATACATAGAATAGACCCGAATCTTATGGAGAGCCTTAAAAGAATGACAAATAAACACAGTTTATGTAATGTAAGGCAATATCTGCCAGTGTCTTTCTAGAAAATACCTTGATTCCACTGTTTACAGAAGCAGGATTTGGTAGGAAAGTGGACCAGAACTAAAAGGCTTTGTGGGCGAAAAGACAGCAGGTGGAAAACAAGCTTCTGTGAGCCAAAAGCTGAGAATCAAAGCAGCAAACAGGTGTGAAGCGTAGACTTTTCAATTGATCAAATTTCACAGCGCAAGGACAAAAGCATTGAAGGAGGCAGAGAAGAAGAGGAGAAGAAGTGGGCTACAGTTGTTATGTCTTGCTTTTAATGCACAAAAAGACATGTTGTGAGTATGTTTTAGCATCAGGGAATAATTACTCTTACCTAACAGACGTTCCCCTTTACCTGCACTGAAAAATGCACCTTGAAAATGAGCCAATTACACGCACAATTTCCCCAACAAGGCTATCATCTGTCTCCACAAGCCTCCAACAAACACAGAATCCAGTGTATTTCGGAACAAAACTTTAGGCAAACAGCACGAACAGAAGGTAATTTGGCTGCAACACAAGTTTCAACACAGTTTTTCTATGATAACTGCAGTCCTGTTTATTCAAAAGACAGTCGGATAAAAACGGGTGGAAATCTGATTCTGGCTTCAAAGACCCAGATAAAAACTGTGCACAACATGATTAGCATTCGTAATGAGCTATGTTTTTCAAGGAAGAAATTGAAAAAAAATGGCACTTAGTTCAAACATTTAAAGCAGCCTTTTTGTGTAAGTGCAGATATAATCTCCTGGGGTACAGTCACTAAAAGGTGGATCTAAATCTCTTTATCTCCTAATCTCTTTATTTGGATGATTATCCTTCATGATTTGAATTAGAACTGATAAAAAAAAAAATAATAAATAAAAAATAAAACACGGTTATTCTTGGTTTGAGAGGAAGGCCCGAACCATACCAGATCATCTAATATACTTTGGTTATAGCATCACTAGCTATTAACAGGAGATAATAGCTAGAGAGGTCGCAGGAGATTTTATTAGGAAAAATTCTTACTCAGAAATCCCAAAAAGTATTTGTGAAAGATGATTTTTTATATAAAAAAAAAGACAAAAAGACAACAGTGTTTCCCACAGACTTGCAGTAAGTGCTGATGACAAGAGGGTAGAAAATGTTTGGTGTAAGACTGTTTGAGCTGTACTAAATTTAAAATTTGATACAAACCTTACTCTGCCTATTGTTTACATCAAAAAGTCTGCAAAAGCCCACAATCTTTGTATTAATTACATATTTATGCAGATGAGCGGTGAGTAATCAGTCTACACTGAAGTCTTCACAGATAAGTTAAAAAATTCAGACAGACCCAGGCCAATGAAACACAAAATATGAACATAAAATTAAATTTACTATTGCAAAAAAATACAACATATAATAATCAAATATATAATCTATTTTTGGTTTGTGTGGAGTCAATGTATAGGAAACACTGCACTAAGATAGACCAAACCTACATATATAAAATGTAAAATAGACAAGGAAACTGGGTCACAATTCTTTTGGACATATACTGTGCTGTGAAAAAATATTTGATTTATTTATGGGATGTTTTTTCTCAATTGCCCCATTAACATAGAAATGGTTACTAGGCTAAAATGAGCATTTTTTGTGATGATCTGAAACATTTAAGTCTGACAAATATGCAAATAATAAAAAATCAGGAAATACTTTTTTACAGCACTATAGGTCTCCTTTGAAAACTTTGAGAAGCACTGATTTAGTCTGAAGTATTATGCTCTCACCTCTGCACATGTGGGTGTGGTCCAGAAATCTGTGGCTGGGACACTTTTCGGAGCAGACTCCATGCTGAACGTTAAAATACTGCGGGACCAGGACCTCCTCGGGTTTGAGACAGCGTAGACAGTCTGATGCTAATGGGCCGACACAGGATCGACAGGACGGGTGGCAGTCTGGAGGCGAATAAGAACAACCATCAAGAAAGAAGTCCTAGTGTCATGCAGGATTGTAATTCATGAATGTAGTACTGACTGTGGCAGGCAGAGTCCTGAGCATACAGCCCTTCTCCACAGGCCTCCAGACACTGGCCCTGGTGCAGGAACAGCCCAATCGGACAACGTGTGCACTGAAAAAACGATGGGCCCGAACAGGACAAGCACGAGCTGTGGCACGCTGCAAGACAGATAAAATCAATGATAGTTTTATAGATTTTTTCTGGATATAACACTCACATTTAGCAAGCCTTACCTCTGCATCTGTTGTGGTTGTCTTTGTAGTGCTGGACAGGACACTGTGAAATACATTTCCCCTGATGTAACGCAGCCGCTGGCAGGCAGCTCATACACCGAGGGTTGTCAGGGAAACAAGTGTCACAGGACATATCGCAGGCTATGAGCAAAAATGAAAAAGTTATGGTGCTTACTTTGGATTAGAGCAACAAACAAAAACTAAACAAGTAAAAAAGATTTCTGTCTGTCTTTAAGCCCCTTCCTCTTAAACTTGATTGAACAAAACTAGGAATAAGCCCAATGCTAAACTAAGATACTAGTAGGATCAAACAAGGACTCAATAACCTAAGTAGGACTAAACTAAACCAGAAATAAACCCATGATTAACCCATGACCAGAACAATTAACATAGTAGACTTGGAGGTAAAACCACTTCTCAGATTAAACCAACAATAAACTAACACTAAATCAGAACTGAAGGGACTAAAGCTACAACTAAAACCTGAATTATAAAAAGAACCAGAACGACAAAATTGTAAGACCTTGACAAAACTGATTAAACCTGAACTTCACAAGAACTAAACTTGAACTAATTCAGGACTAAACAGAGAAGCAAAGTAGGAATAAACTGGAATAAACTGCGACTAAAACCAGAACTGTAATGGAGAATTTAGCCTAAACTGAATACAGACAAAACCAGGTTTAACCCAGGGCCATCTGACTTGAAATTCACATTGAAAGGACATCAATCTACAATTATGTTACATGTTTGTCTCTAAAATGATCCTCCACTCTAAATGGTTTTCATTTTCTGCGGTTCCTGCTGAGTCGTCCTACAGAGTGCTCTCCACGACTCAGCAGATCTAGAGGAGCTCTAGAGCAGAGCCTGAGCAGAACCGGCAAACAAACGGCTCTGAAATGTAATTATTAGTACTGGAGCGCTGCTCTAATTAGGATTCACAGCCTGTATGAATATGAATAATGGATATGAATATGGAGAGGGGCCCTGAATAGATTGGTCTCCCTCTGGATGCAACTCAACACAGACCAGTCTTATTGTTGGCTAAAGCCAAACACCTGATTTAGTTCTTGATCTTAGTTAGTTCCGGTTTAGTTCTGGTTTAACCTGAAAAAGGCTTCTAATTTAATCTAGTTTAGGTCTGTTCTAGGGCTTGACTGAGCTTGAGACCAGGTGTAAACCAGGACTAGAGACTAAGGAAACGGAAAAGGAACGTAATTGATGTGATCCTACTTTAGACCCAGATTAGCTCTGGTTTAACTGAGGTTTAATTCTGATATAGTCTTGGTTTAGTTCAGGTTTAGTCTTGGTAAATCCCAGTTCCCTATCAAAAGCTACACTCAATGCTGCGTAGCATTACGCTATGGGGAAACATGAGGGATGGGAGGGTGAGGGATGCCATTGCCCTGGCCTATGAGGTGCGCGGTTAAACTTCGCCCATAGGTGTAAGGGCTCATTTTACTAGAGGTGTTGCAGCTTCAACAGCTTTATCAAAAGGTGCCCCTCTGCAGCAAGTTTGTGATGCGGCAGGCTGGTCCTCCCAGCACACATTCATTAGATCCTATAGCTTGGATGTTCATGCTACTCCGGGTCTGTCCTTGAGTCATCATCCCAAAATTGTGTTTGAGACCTCTTTTGTGTTTGTGCCCACTTCACAACCCGGGGGGTCCAGACACTTGCAGTGCGGCGGCGTTGGTATTCTCGTTCCCCATAGCGTATGCTACGCAGCATCGAGTGTAGCTTTTGATAGGGAACGTCTCGGGTTACTTGACTGTAACCCTGTTCCCTTAAAAAGCGGGAACGAGATGCTGCGCTGCAGTGCCGCACTGGCCGTGTCCGGGCGCTCTTCAGACAAAGTTGACCTGAAGACGCTCCCGCGTCATGTGTTCTTATATCCTCTGTTCAGGTGCGTGCAATCACACAGCTGTCGCTGATGAGCTGCGTCACCAACAGAGGTATTATAAGCCAATTCTTGTTGTGTTTGACACACGTGCTTCACAACCGGTCGCACAAAGAATGTTTCCCCAATAGCGGAATGCTACGCAGCATCTCGTTCCCGCTTTTTAAGGGAACAGGGTTACAGTCAAGTAACCCGAGACATTCAGGATGAGTTATAGTCCCGATTCAACCCAGGTTTAGTTCTAATTTAGACTTTTATTTTGAGTGTTTTGTTTTAGTACAAGATTAATTTGGGTTTACCGCTGGGTTTTGACTTGGTTTTATGATTTAGATTAATGGTTGAGTTCTGGTATAGTCTAGGTTTAGTCCAGTACAGTGTTTTATCATGGTTTAGACTTTCTTTAGTCATTGTTTACAGTTTTTCTCAATTGCTAAAACACTAAAACATATTGGCTATTCAAAGTTCTCAAATGCCTGACCTTATTTAGCTAATTGTGCAGTCTGTTGTCAATACCTAAAACTATTTCACATGGTCAAACACAATTTGCAGTTATCACTCAAGACCTTTTAGCAAAACTCTAATCACATTCTCATTCTAATGCACATGTCATCCATACTGGTAAACAATCAAAGTGGCAACAATCAAATAAAAATAGAGAACACATGTCATTGATTGAACACACCCACTCAAAATTGATGTAACTTGTTTCAAATGACATGACACAACCAATGTAAGCCAGTTCAGTGAGCAAATAAGTTGTTGAAGGTGGGAAGAAGAAAGTCTGAGAATGAATAGAAGAAACAATGTGAGAGGACAAGGACGAGTGCGTATGCGTATGCGAGGTGGGCGACAAGGAGGAAGAGGAGGATGGCAAGAAAGAGGAAGAACAACATACATTTGCAAATAACAACACAGAGTAGTAGTAATTTCTGGTCAATTTTGAGCTACTATGACAGAACATGTTTTCGGTCAACAAAAGACAATGATGGAGAAATATTACATTTGTTTTGAGATAAAAAATAAACTTCTCCCTAAAAACAATTGAACAATATGTTTTATGTTTTTTGGTGTATTGTTTAGTGACTGCTTGATAGTGTATGTCATTTTGATCACTTTGTTTATAATTTGAAAGCAACGCTTAATTTTGAACACAGGTATACCTGTTTTGAGGCAAAAGTTTAATTTTTCAAGAGGAGTCAGAAGTGCTGTAAATAGTGCTTGAAGATGAGGATTTGTGTTTAATGCTTTCAGAAAATGGAGCAAGGTTTCAGAAATTGTGTTTTAGCAATTGGGAAAACTGTAATCTTGGTCTTTCCTTACCCCAGACCAGAACTAAATCAGGGATAAGCCAGGAGTAAATCAATACTAAAACCAGACTACAGCTGCTAAAGCTTTTAAAGATTTCATAAACCCAGTGCACTCCCTGTTTGGAGCGAAAGGGCAGACTCTTATTTAAAAAGTGTCCAATGTGAGAAATGTCATTGAAGCATTTGACTGTGGGCCTAAGGGACTGGGCTGAGCAGGCTTTACTTATGTCCCCTACAGCCCCCCAGTGGCTAGAGCCAATACCAGCTTTAGCTCAGACTCGGGGACAGACAGGTCTGGACATTTTTGTTCCTGTTTTTTTTCTAGTTTAGTCCTGGTGTAGCCCACCTTTAGTCCTGTTGTATTTCCTGTTTATTCCGGTTTAATCCTATATTGGCCTGGTTTAGACCTTGATGAAAGTCTGGTTTTATGGTAATTTAAGGTGGCATGGTGGCACAGTGGTTAGCACGATCACCTCAAGGTCCTTTCACCTACAGGACCTTTCTGGGAAGAGTTTGCATGTTTTCACTGTGCTCTGGTGGGTTTCCACCAGGAGGCACCTAGCATTAAAAACATCCTAGGCACGCTCTAGGAATTTTCCCAATTCTACCTTTTATCCTGTTTTAGTTCCAGGTTTTGTTTGAGTCCTGGATTATAGACAGTATTTACCATAGCAGGTCCCGTCCTGGTTGTAAAATCCAAGGCCACACTCGGAGACACACTGTCCGTCTTTGAGCAGCGAGGCCAGGTTTGCACAGGACAGACAGTCATTCTCAGATGGACCACTGCACTCTGAGCACGACACATGGCACTCTGCAGGAAGACACAGATACAAAGATTTCACAAAAAATATATTGCATCATACTTCTATTTGCTCCTAATGCCACAGTCCTACAGAGAGACACCTACAGTTGTGAACAGTTTTGCAAATTCTGCCATGGTTTGTCAACAACTACTGCCCAACAATTGTGTTTACTATTTTTAAATCATAATGACAACAGAAAGTACCCAAATGAGCCTGATCAAAAGTTTACATACCCCAGTTCTTAATATTATGTATTGACACTTTTAACATCAATAACAGTTTAAAATCTTTTGTGGTAGTTTTGGATGAGGCTCTTTATTTTCTCAGATGTAAAGCTGCCCATTCTTCTTGTCAAAAAGCCTCCAGTTCCTGTAAATTCCTGGGCTGTCTTGCATGAACTGCACATTTGAGATCTCTCCAGAGTGACTCAATGATACTGAGGCCAATCCAGAACCTTCACTTTATGCTGCTGTAGCCAATGACAGGTCGACTTGGCCTTGTGCTGTGGATCATGTCATGTTGGAACGTCCAAGTACATCCCATGAGCAGCTTCTGGGCTGATGAGTGTACATTTTTACCAAGTATTTTCTGACAATATGCTGCATTTTTATATCTCTTTCCTGTTTTATACAGTTCAATTACCCTTTTCCCGCAGATCCTTTGACAATTCTTTTGCTTTCCCCATGACTCAGAATACAGACACGTCAGTGCAGCACTGGACGAAAGATGCATGGGTCTGTCAGGAGCCCAGAAACTCACTGACCTTTTATACACACAACCTGATCACTATCAAACAGATCACAGGTGAGGATGATTAGTAGCCATTTAAAACCTGTTTGTGTCACATGTGCTTGTTATCAGACCAAAATCACCAGGGTATGTAAACTTTTTATAAGGGTCATTTGTGTAGTTTCTGTTGTCATTATGATATAAAAAGAGTAAAAACAATTGTTTGACAATAAATGGCTTCACCTAAACACTAACTATGAGTGAAAAAAAAGGTTTTTGTGTTATCATTTATATTCTCTGGCCCCAAAATTATGTATGTAAACTTATGAGCACAATTGTATGTGTTTTTAAAGCAGGACTTAAGTAAGACTATAAATTGCACTTTAAAAGAACATTTAATACAAATAAATCCATTGTTTTTATAAAGATGGCACTATAGCACCTCTACAACATCTTGTTTATGCCTGTTCTTAGTTACTCCATAAGTATTCATGTTCGTATGTATCTGTACAGAACTGGGGTGCCCAAATTAGCCCAACAAAGGGTTTGATTTATGGCTGCAACTAACGATTATATATATATATATATAATCGTTAGTTGCAGCCATAACAATTATCAATACCATATCAATTAATCTGAGGATTATTTTTTACAGTACACATACACACACAAAAAGGAAACGTAACAACCCATTTGAATGGAACCTTCCAGTATATTTAGACACTCACTCTCATTTGGTGGGTTGGTAAATGGTAATGTTAAGTCCTGATTGTATAGTGTAATAGTTTATAACTTAGGAAAACATAGAATAGCAGAGCATATGATGATTTTCAATAGACGTTTATAGGACCCAGGCTGGAGACAGCTTATTCACAATGATCCCACTAAGAAGCTATAATGTGTTTTTTAACACTCTTGAATGATTAATCATTTGGAAAGCCATGTTAGCTGAATCCTTCAGTCAAAGCTTAACAAAGTTTGACAAAATTTGCCATTTTTCTGATGTTTAGGTTAAAAAATTTTCAGTTGGTTTATAATGGTTCTTTTCATTTAAAGTTGGAGATACACAAGTACAGATGGGATTTAGAGGCTCATTTTGAACTCAAACTTAAATGTCACAGTGATAAAGTCACATCTGTCTCCTGGTGGCTTCAGTCAGAAATCTCCCCTCAGGACACAGAGCCATGGAGACAGAGACGGCTCCAAAGCTAAAAGACACAGCAGTTTTATAAAATTGGCACATTTTGAATCCCTGTTTCGTTCGTCACCATTAATTAACCTTTTCAAATCTACAATACCAATTTAACTAAAAGTCCCAATACAATATAAAACCGCTACAACCTACCGTAATTCCAACAAAGCACTCTCTTGCAGTCTTACATTAACCATTAGTTTACTATTGGTAAAACAATTTCTTTATGACCCTGACTCTCTGTTTGGTAATTGTGTTTTTCTGCGCCTCAGAAAGTTCCAGTATTGTCCCAAAGAAAAGGAGCCCATGAAAAATGCAGAGGTGTGGAAAGTCTGGTGCCGACAGAGAGAAAGATAGATGACAAAGCCCAGTGAAGAGGCCACAGGCTGCAGAACAAACCAACGGCTCACAGAGAGCAGCGCTGAGCTGAGCAGAATCATAACGACAGTGCGGGACAGGAATTAGTCCACCTGTCCATCACATCCACATCCACATCCACACACAGAAGTAAGATTTAATTTAGCTTCAAATGTTTATTGTGTAAAGCTCTATACATTTGCAAAACAGGCTACAGGTGGACAGAGAGAACAACATTGCTGGAGGAAAAGCAGATCCATGTTTCTTGATCCAACGCACAAACACACTGAAGGCTTAGGCCATCAAATGAAACTTTACCTTATTTTTTTTACAAGTAGAGACATTTAAATTATTCCCTTACTTTGACTAGAACTGGTAAACCATAAAATGCACGTACATGTCATGGTCTGGTTAATAGGCTGTAATTTGGACTCCTTAATTTGAATCTCTTCCGTACATGTGAACCTAAGCTCCTCTCACACATAGCTAAATGTCAGTCACCAGGAACACATTCACAGCAGCTCTAGTGTTTTACACTGTTTACACAGGCTGAGAAATACCAGAACATTCCCAGGTCAGTCCTGTTCACACTACACCTCAATGTCAATGCAGAAAACAGGTCAGGCAGACAGCTTGTCGGGGAAGTAGTATGAATATAAAGCAAGTTTACAGAGACTGCGGGAGGAATATAATAATACTCTGCAATTGTTATTGAGGAAACCTAAAAAAATATATAATAACAAATATTGTTTAGAGCAACAAGCTATCAGTCTCAGTTGTGGATATACTGGTACATGTCTTTTTAAAATGTCTAATTTACTACTGTGTATTGCTCTGTCTTTCTATTTGTGTATGGTCTGTTACAAGTCCATAATAAAGAATGAACTTCTGTATATATTATGTTCCTGCTTTCATTCACGCTCAGCCTTCCCTGCAATTTTCCTGCAATGTTTCTAGGTTTTAACAAATTTTCTTCTCACACATAAACCTGCAGGAACTTAGATGGAAAAGACTGCATGTGTGAAAGGAGCTTTTGAGAAAGACAGAAGCCCAGTTAGATGTCTTAATCGAGCTGGAATAGCCTGACAATGTGCAGTAAACTGCAGTGATAGAAAATGTGCATGTCCCTGCAGGGCTACTGTAGATGCTCACAGGCTGTAGATTGGAGAGGGCTTATGTGTGTGGAACTTTGCAAGGCCCCCACCAGATGTCAATAAATATCAGTATGAGCTCAAAAAAGATCATATAGGAAGATTTTGTACTTTGTATCTGCCCTTGTCAATTGAATGAGTATCTGCCAAATTAAGTTGTGTAGTTGTAAAAGGGATTTGTAACAAAAAAAATAGGAAATCACAGGTGACAACTTATTTTTCTCTCCTAGACTGTGCTTGGAGATCCAGCCACTGTGAAAGTATGTGAAAATGCACAATTGATTTAAACAGCAGTGATGATAGGCAGACAAATTTTGTTAAGAGAATGGAAAAATCCTAAACCTCCACCTTTTAAAGAATGTTTTTCTTAACTTGGACGGTTGGCTTCATATGAACAACTCTTCTACAGAAAGAATGATAAATGGGATGAGTATGAGGCAAAATGGGGGAAATATCAGGCTTACATTGGGCTACAATAGTGTCAACTAACACTACAGTAATAGATACCTATGCATGTTGATGCGGTTTATGACTGTGCAGAACTGAATGTTTGAATGTTACTTATTTAATGTCTGTATGCAAATATGCAAGACATTACATATGCATGTATATACAGTAGATAGATAGACAGATAGATAGATAGATAGATAGATAGACGTGAGGACAGTACAATATATTTTATTATTGTTATTACTACTTTACAATCTTTTCAAATTGTATTGTTATTATGATTATTATTGTTATCATCATCATTCATATGATGATAACTTGTCTTGTATGTTTTTTTTATGTTAAAATGAAAAAAAAAATCCAGTCATAAAAAATTATATAAAAAAAAGAAAACTCCATGTATTTACCATGTGTTTAGGTGCAGAATCTCATTAGGAACCCATAAACCAGGAAGAAACCAATTCTCAGAAATGATTCAGTGCAACTCACAAACCAACTGATCCAGTTCCAATCAATATATTTTCTTTTTAAAGCAAAGCCAATGGAGCATTCTATCGCCAGTATATCTCCACACAACTATAGTGCGCACACAGGCCTCTCTAGATTCAATAATAGGCAACAAGGGGATTACGTGTCCTTTACCTTGGCCCTAGCAGCAAAGCAATTTATTTTTTATTGCGTCCCGGAGCGGAGAGTTATCAGCAGATGTAATCCTAACGGGCCTGTTGCCAAAAATCCCTCGTAAAGCCCAGCACTCTGCATAAGTCAGGCTGGAAACGCAGATAATCTTAAGGACAAACAAACCTGCTGGGGGAAGACACAAAAACAATTAGAGCCATTTCAGGAAAACTGATTTATAAAAGGAAACAGTGCAAGGTTAAGAAAAACAACATTTTTCTAAGAATTACAGGTGTCTGAGCAACCCAATAAAATATAAAATGTCAGCTAAATTTGAGTTTGGGATGTTCCTTAAAGAAAAGATTCTGTAAAAAAGGATAAAGAGCCAATTTTTATCATCATCTATGGGTCATTTTCTGTTTTCTCTTAAGCTCTGGTTCAACTGTATAATAATGTTTTATGCAGTGCAGCATGCACACACACACACACAGGATTAAATGGGTTAAGGGGCATTGTGTAAATTTCCAAAAAACCTAACAGTTACTCACATTAGTGGCCATTAGTAGAACTACAGTCAGAGTTCTGCCCGCGCTCACTCTCGCTGACGCACGCTCGTATGTGCTTGGCCCCAAATTTACACCAAGAACTGAAGCAGAGCATTGCATTGTTTTTTTTATCTTAAAAACCATAACAGCACAAACCAGCACAAATGAAGCACAAAACAAACAGTATCACTTGTTATCATTTCTGATTATTTGGGGGGCTGGGTGGTCCCAGATTGACCTACAATAATAATAATCATTAATATGTCAAAAATTATAACAGCACAAACAACTGATATAGTTCTCCCACAGATATGCACTTGATGGGCTGCCAACTTTACGCAGGTCTTATGGCAGCTATGCTGGGAAGTCAGAGCTGTACACGGGAGTGCGCACTATGTTCCATCTAGGTTAATTTTGCAGGTAATCTTACCCAACAGGAACCAAAGTAAATGAGCCTAGAGAATCAGAGACAATAGTTTTGAACAGTAGAGGTCTCATTTGTCTCATCATATTATAGTCTGGTCATATATGGGCAGTAAAATGTTATTATATATTAAAAACATACATAATGCCCCTTTAATGGCTAATATTGAAGAATGCCGTGTTTTTGCAGACATTACATTACTAAAGCTTGTTTTTTCAGCTTCGTAAAGATGTTAGTGACAGCAGGTTTAACTGAACAAGAAACACTGCCTGTTTTTCTGTTTTGTTGCTCATTTTCCAAACTCCTCTCAGGGCCATTAGAGCAAAACAAAAGGGAGCAGAAAACAGCACAAAAGTCTCCTAAAAGTTAACAGCACACTGTAATTATCAGCAGCACGAGGCAGTAAAGCCAGGAGCCTGAGGTGTTAAACTTAAGTCAGTCTGTGTGTGGTCCTGGTTTTCTGCCAAGAAGTTCAGCAGACAAACAGAAACAATAGATATTTGCTGTTACTTAAAGCTTCCCTGTTACTCTACTAAGGTAAGTATTTGGTCTAGGGTGAAATACTTTGGTTCTCATAAACATATTAACTGTAGTGTCACATAAATCTCACATGACTTCCAGACCACTCTAATAGGGTGCTCCATCATGTCTCCTGTGGAGGTCTCCAAAATCTCCTCTAGACTTTTTTTTGACCTGTGCGTTCACACTTGCAACTAAAGTCTGCTGGATTTCCACAAGATTTGCACTGATAGAAATTGAGATACTCCGGGTGGTTTTACTAAGCAGTGGGGGATGGGCAGCACATGAAGAAGTGGGGTATGATACTCAATTAGGACAGCGGATTACAACACAAACACTAATATCAATATTGCACCTGCAGAGCTTACTCTGCTCCTAGCCTGACATTATCTGAGGTTTAGAAGTGGGTAGAGTATCCTAAAATTGTACTCAAGTAAGAGTAGCGTTACTTCTAAATAATTTTACTGAAGTAGAAGTTAAAAGTAGTCAAGTAAGAGTAAAAAAGTATTTAATTAAAAGAATACTGAAGTACTGAGTAACTGTTTGATCATAATGCTTTATTTTTATTTATTTATTTATTTTTCACAAAATGAGGCCAGGGCTGTTCATCCTCTTCACTTTCAACACTTGAGACAGTAGCCTTAGTCATTTTTCATGTTTTTGTTGCGTCTGCTACATGTGAAGAGCAGTGTTGGGCAAACTATTAGAAAATACTGTATAGTGAGCTAAGCTACAAGTTAAACATTACATTAAATTAAACTTCCTTACACTAAATCTACCCCCAGAGAAATGTAGCTAAGCTACAAGCTATGTAAATAATAATAATATAATAAAAAAAAAAGATAGAGCTATTTTTTTTTTCTTAATTGAACCAACTGCATTCCAAATCAATGCTATCAATGTTCAGTTAAAATGTTTATTTAAAGTTACATATGTTCAAAGCAAAGGTAGCATTTATTTTCATATCATAAGTAGGCATTAGTTTCATCTATAGAATTTATTTTAAAGCAAGTGTGTGCATGTAGCCTTTTAATTAGCCTACATGAAAGATTCATCAACAGCAACGTCTCCAACAGCTTTTTTTTTTTCAAAAAACTACTTAAGTAAATGTAACAGAGTAAATGTAACTGTTACTACCCACCTCTGCCGAGTTCAAATAAACAGAGAGAACCGAAGTACTGTGACTAATGCTCCATTTATGCAGTCTTCATATTAACAGCATTAAGCCTTTGTTAAAAAAAGAAAAGAAGCTAACATTAAACCTGACTTGTTCATAGAGTTAAATGCTAATATACATGGCTGATTAGCTCAGTAATCATTGAGTCATTAATAAATATAAACATAACACATTGACTGAGTGAAAACACATGGACACAAAGAATAACACGTTCATTGCTCGGCAAAAGCACATGAACACATCGCAAGCCACAGTCTACTAACTTGTTCTTCTAAAGGCTTTTACGCCATGACAAAGCCAAATAACAAACAGGAGTATGTCTCTAAACACTGCTCTCTGTCCAACTCTAGAGCATGCTCAGTGTTCTGTGTCTGACCTTAATTGAAGTAAGCCGTATACATGCAGGAGCACCATTATCATGGTGTGGTGTATCCCTGCACCCCTCATACAGCTCCAGCCACATGGCACACGCAAACACATACACACACACACACACACACACACACCCCATCAGCTCGCTGCGTTTACAGTACGCCTGCTCTAGAACACCCCCTGACGAATCTCCTGACATCACACAAGACAAACCCCTGGAGATTATACTAGGCTTCACACATGCAGTTGCTCCACATAGGTTGAGAGATACCGACTAGAGATAGTCGGGCTCACCTCCATGCACAGCTTGGGCTCTGAAAACCAACTCCTAGCCCCCCGCTCAGTCGCCATGTGTTGGAGTTCACCCTGTACGAGAGGGTCACTTT
Source organism: Neodontobutis hainanensis (assembly GCA_024349245.1). NCBI lineage: Eukaryota > Metazoa > Chordata > Actinopteri > Gobiiformes > Odontobutidae > Neodontobutis > Neodontobutis hainanensis. Next base: position 30,434 of record JALDNG010000381.1, on the reverse strand, counting down.
CCTGCATCTTCGGGTCAGGGATAGATCTCTCACTGTTGTTTGTGCTTACGGGCCAAATGGCAGTGCAGAGTACCCGGCCTTCTTGGAGTCTCTGGGAGGGGTGCTGGAAAGTGCTCCAACCAGGGACTCCATTGTTCTTCTGGGGGTCTTCAACGCTCACGTGGGCAGCAACAATGACACGTGGAGGGACATGATAGGGAAGAACGACCCCCCTGATCTGAATCCAACCGGTGTTCTGTTTTTAGACTTTTGTGCTAGTCACAGTTTGTCCATAACAAACAACATGTTCAAGCATAAGGGTGTCCACCAGTGCACGTGGCACCAGGACACCCTAGCACATATGAAACAACTACAAAGTTGATCATTGACATGGATCTGACGGCAGGGGAGAAAGCTGGACAGACTAGGCAGGCCCAAACATACTGTGAGGGTCTGTGGGAAACATTAGGCCAAGTCCCCTGTCAGAGAGATCTTCAACTCTCACCTCCAGCAGAACTACGACCAAATCCTGACCCGCACACTCTGAGCTGTGGCCGTAAAGTCTCTGGTGCCTGTCATGGCGGCAACACCCGAACCCTGTGGTGGACTCCGGAAGTAAGGGATGCAATTAAGCTGAAGAAGGAGACCTTCAAGCCTGGTTAGCTTGTGGGACTCCTGAGGCAGCTGATAGGTACCGGCAGGACAAGCGAACTGCAGCCCAGGTGGCTGTGGAGGCTAAAACTTGGGTCTGGGAGGAGTTTGGTGAGGCCATGGAGATGTACAATCGGTCTTGAAGAAATATTAGCAAACTGTCCGGCGCCTCAGAAGCAGTGCCCTGCCAACACTGTTTACAGTGGAGGTGGGAAATCTGCTGACTTCAACTGGGGATCTTGTTTGGCGGTGGAAGGAATGCTTTGAGGAGACCAAGGGCTCAGAGGTGGACTCGTCCATCACCCAAGCTGAAGTCACTGAGGTAGTTGGGAAGCTCCTCGGTGGCAAGGCACCAGGGGTGGATGAGATATGCCCTAAATACTTCAAGTCAAGATGTTGTGGGGCTGTCTTGGCTGACACGACTAGTCTTTTCAAAAAGGGGGACCGGAGGGTATGTTCCATCTACAGAGGGATCACACTCCTGAGCCTCCCCGGAAAAGTCTATGCCATGGTACTGAAGAGGAGAATGCGGCCAATAGTCAAACCTCAGCTTCAGGAGGAACAACGCTTTTTTGTCATGGTTGTGGAACACTGGATTAGCTTTATGCTTTAGGGTGCTGGAGGGTTTTTATGGGAGTTTGCCCAACCAGTCCACAAGTGCTTTGTGAATCTGGAATAAGCATTCGACATTCGTGTCCCTTGTGGTGCCCTGTCAGACTTGTTCCCAGTGCATGTTGGACTCTGGCAGGGCTGCATTTTGTCACAGATCCTGTTCATTATTTTTATAGACAGGATTTCTAGTCGCAGCCAAGGTTTGGAGGAATTCTGGTTTGGGGACCAAAGGCTCTTGTCTCTGCCTTTTGCAGATGATGTTGTGCACTGGGACGGTTTGCAGACGGTTTGTACTGGTCTGTTGTGGTAAAGAAAGAGCTGAGCTGCAAGGCAAAGCTCTCGATTTACCGGCCTATCTACAAACCCTATTCCCAAAAAGTTGGGGCACTGTACAAATTATGAATAAAAAGGAATGCAATAGTTTAATAAGCTCATAAACTTATCTTTTATTTACAATAGAATATAGAAAGTTTAAAGTGAGAAATTTTGAAATGTCATGGTAGATATTGGCTCATTTTGGATTTCATGAGAGCTACACATTCCCAAAAAGTTGGGACATGTAGCAAAATGAGGCCGGAGAAGTTAAATGTACATAAATGGAACAGCTGGAGGACAATTTGCAACATGCTTGGGAATAAAGAGAGCCTCTCAGAGTGGCAGTGTCCCTCAGAAGTCAAGATGTGCATTCCACCAATGCACCAGCAAAAAATGGTGGAGCAATATCAGAAAGGAGTTTCACAGAAAAAATGCAAAGAGTTTGAAGTTATCATCATCTACAGTGCAGAATATCATCCAAAAAGTTAAATAATCTGGAACAATCTCTGTATTTAAGAGTCAAGACCGGAAATCCAGACTGGATGTCCGTGATTTTCGGGCCCTTAGACAGCACTGCATCACATTTAGGAATATTACTTTAATGGAAATCCCAACATTGGCTCAAGAATACTTCCATGTATGTTGGTGAACACAATCCACCGGGCCATTCGCTGTTGCCAACTAAAACTCTATAGGTCAAAAAAGAAGCTATATCTAAACATGATGCAGAAGCACAGGTGTTTTCTCTGGAGACAAGGCTCAATTAAAATGGACTGTGGCAAAGTGGAAAACTGTTCTGTAATCAGACAAATCGAAACTTACAAGTTATTTTTTGGAAAACTGGGATGCCATGTCATCCGGACTAAAGAGGCCAAGTTGTTATGAGCACTCAGTTCAGAAGCCTACCTCTCTGATGGGATGGGGGCATGAGTGAGTGTGGCATGGGACGTTTACACATCTGGAAAGGCACAATCAATGCTGGAAGGTATATTCAAGTTCTAGAACAACATATGTTCCCATCTAGACGTGGTCTCTTTCAGGGAAGACCTTGTATTTTCCGACATGACAATGACAGAACACATACTTCATCAGTTACAACATCATGGCTGCGTAGAAGAAGGATCCGTTTCTGGAATGATCAGATCTTTCATCCATAAAAAACATTTGGAGCATCATAAAGAGGAAGATGCAACAAAGAAGACCTAAGACAGTTGAGCAACTAGAAGCCTGTATTAGACAAGAATGTGACAACATTGCTATTCCTAAACTTGAGCAGCTTGACTCCTCAGTCCCAGACGTTTGCAGATTGTTCTAAAAAGAAGAGGGGATGCCACACAGAGGTAAACATGGCCTTGTCACAACTTTTGTGAGATGTGTTGATGCCATGAAAATTAAAAATCAACTTATTTTTCCCATAAAATTATACATTTTCTCAGTTTAAACAATTGATCTATGTTGTATTCTGAATGAAATGATGAAATTTGAAACTTCCACATCATTGTATTCTGTTTTTATTCACAATTTGTACAGTGTCCCAACTTTTTTGGAATCGGGTTTGTACATTCCTACTCTAACATATGGTCAGGAGCTTTGGGCCATGTCTGAAAGAACAAGATCCTGGATACAAGTGGTCGAAATGAGCTTTCTCCGCAGGGTGGCGGGGAGCTCCTTTAGAGATAGGGTGAGGAGCTCAGTCACTCAGGAGGAGCTCAGGATGCCCAAGCTCACCTCCACTGAGGTGGCTCGGGCATCTGTTTCGGATGCCTCCTGGACGCCTCCCTAGGGAGGTGTTCCGGGCATGTCCCACTGTGACTTAGGAAGACCTGGAACACGCTGGAGGGACTATGTCTCTCTGCTGGCCTGGGAACGCCTCGATATCGCCCCGAAAGAGCTGGAGGAACTGTCTGGGAAGAAGGGAAGTCTGGGTGTCTTCAGCTCTACCTTGTGTCCTCCTGCCAGCCAGCTCCCTGCTTCCTCTGTCTGCTGGAGTTTTTGTTAAAATAAGTGGTTGAACTTGATTCCTGGCTCTGCTTCTGCTTTTGGGGTCTGCCTGTAAAGAATTTAACTTCATCCTTCTGATGATTTAAGCATAGGGTCAGTACAGTTGCGGTTTAGAAAATATGTCAATATTGTGTTTCGTTATATATTTTTGCCTTTATTAGATAGAGCTATGGATGTATTCTAAGGGCTAGATGCTACATGAATAAAGTTATTCAGTGATTCATGTACCAAAAAATGTATGGGCTTCAGGTTTAATTTTAGCGTTTTGCGCCACATAGAACAAGTGCTCTATTGTCCTTGTGCATGTGGTCCTGTGTTTATTCACAAAGAGATTGTTATATTTAAATGGCCATGGCCAATCAATGTTTACTTGCTATAATTTTTTTCTTGGTGTTGATATGCTGTCATTCTTAGACAAAGACACATTTTGTTGCCTGGTAATATCCATGACAACTGTAGGTGGTGTTGAATAGCCTTCATGATTGGAGTGACTTTTATTCATTGTAGCGCTGTGTGGTCCTGGGAGTCTGCCAGCGACGAGCCTCAGTACAATACACCCCAGACAGTCATTATGACTGTCACCTCCCATCCACGTCCTGCTGCTGTTCCCTTTCCTTTCTATTCACCGTAAACTGTTCAGAAATAAAGCCGAACAAAATTACCCTAACTGTGCCGTGTAATGATTTACAGTTGCAGATGTGTAAGTCTAGATTCAAAGGCTGAGGAGCCTACTTGGGTTCTGGTTGTAGATTTAGCAGGGTTGGACATTTGAAGGTACACCGTGTAGAATGTTGCAGCATTAAATAAAATTATGCATATTAGTCAATTTTGCATAATCTCAAAATATCACACTTTGTCTCTTTGAAAAAAAAAACAACATTTAAGCCTCACAATGGAATAAGACATTACTTCCTGTATCTACTGCTGCTTTTAAATTTACGTCTTAGAATTGTTCACCTTTAGTGTCATTTGTTTTCTGGCTCCTGGATTTGTTTTATCAACCTTAAACAAATCTTAGGTGCCCCTCTGACCCACCCTTATGAACCACTGTTTTAAAGAACATATGTGAAAATAACAAAAGAAAAACAAATAAATTTATCCCAATCCCTACTGACTTCCATTCAGATTTCTTCCTGGCCCGGGACCATTTAGAGTCTCCTGTGCTTAGGTTTATATTTGTGTTTATCCTGGGATATCACTTCCCTGATGGATTTTCACAGTTTCAATCCATAACTGACTTATTCACTTATTAGATGGTGGTTCCCTTCTCTTTTCTCCCATTTAAATCCAGATTTGCTCACGTTCATCTAAATCCTCAGAGGATATTCATTACCCTGTGAAATTGAGGCTGAACGCGGTATAATCACATTGTGGTTACTATGAGCCCACACCGTTTTGCCCATAATCCTCTAGGGTCTCAGTGGGTCTCTTTCTGACTGCATTACCTCCCTCCACTGGGTGTTGGCTCTGATTGGTCCAGGAATTGGACTAGACTATAAATTCGACCAAGAATAACAGGGTAACTGGTGAAAAGGAAAAGAGAATGGGCATTGGTTTAGTATGTCAGGTCTTGGTTTAGTCCATGTTTTACTCTGAACAAAATTTGTGGCAGATCGGGATTTGGACAGCTGGTCTTTGTTTCTGCAAAAAAAAAGGAGGGCTCTGGTCTGGACCAAAATGCAACATGGTACGCAGTTTGAAAAAGTGTTTGGGACTTTTAGACTAAATTAAGTCCCAGACAAATAAACACAAAGAGAAGTTAATAGAGAACGGAAAGGGCTGAAACAGGAATGAGTCAGTTTTAAAAACACATAAGACACACAGATTGGCACTATTGTTATTTCTTGACCAGTGCATTTAGAAAATCTCTGTTCTGTTTGTATTAATTCTAAATTAATAATAGTCTCAATAGCATCTAAGCAGTGTAATTTCTAAGGCTAAACTATTAAAATGAGCTGTTGAAGTGACAAAACACTCGCCACCTTCACAGTCTATTAAAAGCTGTGTCTAAAATAGTAAAGTCCATATATGTGGAAGATATCCCCTGTTGCCATGACAACGTAAACAGAACATCAGGTAAAGTCCATTGGTGCAGTTTTTTTTAAGTGTAGTGTGACACTAAGAATTACTGAACCAAAAAAAATATGTTAGAATATGTGAGCTCTTAGATCTATTGTCATGTGCATTCATCCAATTCTGTGTATTAATGTGCAGAAGTGTATGTTCATTGTCAGAATCGCGTGTGCAATTAACATGTGTACTTTAGTCCTAGGTAAGTCCTGACTTTGTCGCACTTTAGTCCAAGTTGTAGTCCAGGTTTGTCTTGTTTTAATCCAGCATTGTATGTTGGGATTAGCATTAGGGATGGGCAGATTGATACCAAAATATTGATATTTCAATCCTGGCAGCTCTTTTTTAAGTATCAATTCTCAAGTTATAATATCGATATTTACAATTCCCTTAATGCATTTTCTTTTACTACAATAATTTGTTTATTTGTGTGTCTCATTTAAATCTTGTAACTTGTTCACCATACACATACATCAAGCTCCAGTGTCGTGGCTCCGCCCCCTGCTCCACCCCCTGCTCCACCTCAAGTCTGTGGTCATCAGTCAAGCTGCAGCTCCTGCTCCGGGTCCCCAGTCCCCAAAACACTCCTACGTAACGTTTGTTATAGAGATAAGCTAGCTAACAATGTAACTGATTGGGAGTGGGACCACAGAAGTAGTAGTACATCCATAAATGGGACATGACAGAGTGAACTGCTCTGGTGAACACCAGGTTAGATGGCATTGTCATCATGTTCAACAAGGAAAAAATATTCAGCTGATGAAGACAGCAACAGTTCAATCCAGTGCTTCTGATAAGTTAGTCACAGGAGCAGTAACACATATAAGGCTAATAACATTAGGGTAAATGAAAAAAAAATAAATAAAAAAAGAGCACTTCCTGGTCCTACATGTGGATGTTTTGGTCAGCAGATGTTTAGCTATGGGCACATGGAGCTATTTATGGTTTGGCATGCATTTTTATAATACACAGTAATTAATCCAGTATTGGATCAATCTTGCAATATTTTTCTTGGTATTACCTGGTATCAGACTGAAACAGAAACCACTGGTACCACAGGGCGGCAGTAGCTCAGTGGGTAGAAGGGTACCGGAAGGTAGGCGGTTCGATTCCCGCTCTGACCACAGTTCATACTGTCGTTGTGTCCTTGGGCAAGACACTTAACCCACCTTGCCTCCAGTGGCTGTAACACTGGTAATTACTGTAGAACAATGTAAGTCGCTTTGGATAAAAGTGTCAGCTAAATGAATAAATGTAAATGGTATTGCCCATTGCTAGAAAGCACATGGTTGAATCTTTGCTTCACGGTTTTGACTTGAGGGCTATACAAACTACAAAGCAAGCTCAACATATTCAGGCTTTATTGAGTAAAACCTAAATCCTGGCTCAGTGATGACACATGTCACGAGAGCAGTTATCAATGGTCTTTGAAAATCTAGCATTTGTTCATCAGTATCAGTATTCACAGAAAAAGGACTGTGTGCCACGTGTTTTTACAAACAAACAGGACCGCCTGCTGCCCACTACAGTAATACATAATACGTTTTAAGAGCTGGAAAAATAAAACAATAAAAACAACACTATTGGCTCAACAAAGCCATATACTACAGAAAATTACAGGACATTTTTAATTTGCATCTTCATGACAAAAAATGTATTGATAAGTGGTAATGAAACAGGCACAACATCTGGGTTTAGGCTTAACATACGTTTTTTTTTTTTTTGGTCAATCTGTGGTTGTTGGCATCTGCTATATAAATAAATCATGGTTGGTTGATAACCAGAACCTTGCTTGGACCTCTTAGCTTCTGTCTAGTTTAGGCAAGCTTAGACCCTGTTTGTGTCTTGGTTTAATGATATTTTGTTTTAGCCCAGGTTTATTTTATTTATTTATTTATTTATCCCTTGAGATGAATCATTTCATTTTTGAGGGGTCCTCTTATGCACATTCATTCACTAGGGACACTTTAGAGTTGCCAATTAACCAATACGTCTTTGGACGGTGGGAGGAAGAATCCGGAGAGAACCCACAGTAACACGTGAAGGACATGCAGACTCCTCACAGAAAGACCGGAGTCAGCCAAGAATGTCGGCCGGGATTTGAACTCACGACCTTCTTGCTGTGGGGCAGGAGTGCTCACTCTGCCACGTGCACACCACAGGTACTCCTCGTATAGTCTTGGTTCAGTCATAGTGTGGTCCTAGTTTAATTCTTGGGTTTTGCCTCATATTTCCATACCTCACAATGTTTATACACTACACTTGTTTATCCCATAATCATTGTTATTCCATGTTATTTGCTATTTTCTAAACGACATAATTTCCCAGAGACTGGATGGTGATGCATTTTAATTAATTGTTCTATTTTTCACAATTTTTGCTTTTACTGTTCCTCCAAAACCAACAAACAGACCAGATTTGAAGTACATCTTTTCTTTGGTCCTTTTTTAATTAAATTTTTTTGGTGTAGCTTTTCTCATTTCTGCCCATTGAGTGACAGCAACTTTAAAAACAAACAGGCACCATACTTTTCAGAAGTTTTCAGAAGTCACTTTTAATTATGTCCAAAATCCATTTTAAAAGTTAATTAACATTCACTGTTTTTTTTGTTGTTGTTGTTGTTTTTAAAGGCTTTGGAGAATAAATTGACAGTGTAATCTGACTGAGCAAGAGCAGCGTATTAGGCAAAGATTTGGGAAAAATAAGGGGAACAGCAAAAAAACTTGTTTAGTCCTACTTAAGACCTGGTTTGAGTATTTAAAGGAGACACTGAATGTCCCTTTTTCAATTAATAACACAGTTCCTTGTGCTCCCAGTGAAGTGAAGTTTACATGTTTTTATCAAAACGCCTCATGGTTTAGGTTATACAGAACTCTAAACTTCTGGAAAACCCTCTCCGAAGCACTCCTCTGAAATGCTTGGTTTTGGTTGCTGGCCCTCTAACTGAACAGTTCAGTCTCGCCCCAATTTCCACTCTAGCTCATCAATTGAGTGTAATCTTTCCAAGGTTGTGTTTGCACAAAACTAGTTTGTTTTTTGGTGATTCTAAACATTCTTGTTAAAAAGGAAAGTGCCTTAGTGATTCAGTTGTGGATTATAACTTTGAGCCAGAGTCTAACTGCGAGTGTGCAGAGTGACAGGAAGAGACTCAGGAAGTGATACTGATGGTAAGTTATCAATGGGTAAACTAACTGTGTCGAAAACACTCTTAATTAATGCATTTAAAGTGCATTATTTTTATTTTTTATTTAAAACACAGTAGTGAAGTGAGTAATGCATAAGTTTGTGTACGTAGCAACATATTTTTGACTTGATACTGTTATATAGAGCTTCCATTAGCCTCAGTTGATACACCAAGAGCAAAAGCAAATTGGGCGTGTCAAGAGCATTGTGGCGGCGGGACAGCTGCTGGCTGCTCCCCGCTGTACTTTGCGGGTCTTTACCAGAAACCTAATCAACCACAAACCCAGACCCTGCAGTTGAAATAAGCTTTAAACGATAAAGTTTGACAGCAAGACCTGTATAGTGGCATACCTCTGCAGTGAGCCTGGTCGTGTTGATAGGACCCAGATGAACAGACAGACACACACTGGAGGTGGTCTGGACTCAGGAGGGGCCTCTGGGGACCACAAGAGTCGCACTGAGATGGGCCGCTACATGACAGACAGGACGTATCGCAGGCTGCAAAATGAAAGAGCAGAGAGTGTAAGTAAAACAGAAAGACCAACAGGATGACTTTGGTAGATAGACAAACAAAGCTTAAATGACTGGAAGTGGAGTGTAGATGACAGCTCTCTTTAAATTGTACTCCAGCTTGGTTTTTTTCTCAGTCCTGGTCTGGACAAAAAGGTCTCAGGATATCAAACTGGCCAAGACCACAGCAGGTCCAATCCTAAGCTTGGACAGAACCTTCTATCATTTTTATGTATTTTTTATCATTAAATTATTTTTCAGTTTTACTGTCTATACATAAAACTCACATTATGGTCAAAGTTAATGGGGATGTGTTGTACTAGTATTAAGATAGGTATTTTTATTCTTTACAATCACATCAACAATCTGCTCTATCATTACCTGATGTTACCAAGAAGCACATTGTATATAATAATACAGCACAAAATATAACTTAGCATTGCCACATTAACATTTCTTGTTTAATTTAGTCCTTTACAGATCTTATAGGAAGCAGTAGTGTTTTGCAAAGGATTTTCATTTACACATTTTATAAAGTGTTGGTGTATTTTCATTTCTTTCTTCTGATTTGGTCCCAGTTTTCATTTATTCACATTTTTGTGTATAACATTAAAGGGCACACTGGAAGGAGCTATTTGTTCCTGTTATTACAAAGGAAACAAATGGTGCATTACGTGTCCCTGCAGGGCTACCGTAGCTGTGTGTGAGGTGTGCAACTGAAATTTGCACCAGTCTGAAGTATTTTTAATTCACTTATAATAGACTAAGAAAGCAAGGTTAACAAGTCTGACTAAATATTTTATTTAATTATTTTATTTTTATTTTATTTTTCATTATGACTAACTATTTTGCTCCATGTGAACAATGCATGTGATATCAAGTCACAAATGCCAGCACCAATTTTTGTTCTTTCTAACTTGGGCAGGAATTCAAACATGTTTTTCCTGAGGTTATGAGAAGCACACAAATGTAGCATTGAACTATAGGGAAGAATCTGCCTCTTTTCTACAACTTGTTTTCAAACTTACTCAGCAAACCCAATAGTAGGTAATAACTCCAAGAATCCAGACTTCAGTCTTCCTCACTGTAAAATACTCGCCCAAACCCAATACTACAACTCTTTATTGCAAATAAGTCCCACAGAGTTTATGGTAGGCAATCTGAATTTTTACTGCTTGAGGCATAACTCACGCGGCTCATTTTTATCTCAAACTCAAACTATGCTGGAATGAAAATAAGGCTGGGTGACAATTTCTGAGCTCCAAACTTTCACCAAGAATGCAATAAAAATATTCACTTCAGCACTAATCCAGAGTAAGGTTAGGGATATTGTATGGTTGATGAAAGGTTGATATTTAGTTTTTTTTGTTCTATAATATTGTGCAGTCAATTACTGAATTTACTGTAATATCTTTAATATATATGAAGCATAACATAATGTATTTTATGATGTCCCCTTATTTGCTAAATGTAAAAAATTACAACTAAATACGCCATTTAAAATTTGCCATCCAATTAATATCTAAAGCGCTCAGAATGCTGATAGAACTCTCTAAGTGAGCATGTTTTTTACAGTGAATGTACCAATGTTACACCAGACAGATGTTTGATGCCTGCAGTAAAACAGGCACATTAGTCATCTAAGCCTATGTTTCTTGGCAGGTTTAAAAAGAGATTTAATGCAAAAGAAGAGCCACAAAAGCATTGAAAAATTATTCTTGAGCCTCTTCAGCCTTCTGCAAAATGAATGTTGAAGTTCTGCTTTTACATGTGCATTATATTCCATGTACAAACACTACTAACTAACTAAAAGCAAACTGACCATTTGAGAAATACAAAAGTTATTTTGGGACTTTCACATTGTTTAAGAGCTTACCTTGACAAACTTGTCCGTCTTTGTAAAATCCGGTAGGACAAACCGACAGACAGCGTCCAAGATGGAGGACAGCCTTTGGGTCTCGGCAACTGTCACAGTTCTCTGGACGCCTCGAACATGACGCACAGTCTGAGTGGCACAGCACTGGAAAAAAAATTATAACAAGAAGCAATTGTTAGCACGGTCTCAGAAATTTCACAGATTCCAAAACATTTTCCAAAATCTGGACAAGCAAGATGATTTTGGCAACCAAGTGACTAAATGTGTGTGCTTTCAGTGAGTAGATAGAGAACATTACTGAGTGGCTTGATAATCAGCTGCTGTATTTATATTTTTTATTAACTATGGACTTGGAAAGAATGCCAAATAACACCACATGGAGGACCCACAGTTATACACTAATTGTGTTAGGGCCTGTGCTCATCAAACTAAAGATTAGAGTTCACATTGCTAAAGTAACAACAGTGAAATGTTCATTGGCAGTATAGACTGCAAATTCATATTAAGTAAAGTAACACTCATGCCTTGAGGCCTACAAAAGAACATGTCAAAGCTATGAGCCAGCCAGGTGACATTATAGTATTACAAGAGGTTGATTTGGTTTCTTCATACAAGCATTTAGGCTTCACCAACTAAAGCATTCTTTCTTATGGGTAACAGCATCGTCTATTTTAGGGTCTGTTGCTTTTGTAGTCACATTATGTATCTTTTCTATATTGCTTGTAAATGGGCTCATGCAACTGTTCCACTCTATTTAAAGTCCCGCTCTCATTTCACCAGCTTGCATTTGTACAAAAGAAAATGTTCACAACATAAATGTATGTGTAGGGTTGTACTGGTGTCTGAAAGCTTGATGACATTAAAACATATTTGAGGATTTTGTTGTTGGTTAAATACTGGCTCTAATGAAAACCAATGTGGACAGAAAAAGCCCTTTCATCTTGAACACAGCAGTGGAGCTGGCAGCGGACATATTAAAAAAACCCACTGGGCACTATTTCACAGTGAAAAGTCCTCAGACTATATCCGTCGCATGGAAATGTGCTCAAAATTCAACTTTGGGAACTGTCCGTGGCTCGGCAGACTGGCTTTGAGCTGGGTCCGTTGGAGGATTTGCATAATGTGAAATGTCCAAATACACACGTCACTGGCACTGAGAGAAGCACATTCAGTAAGACGCAGGAATCTGGCCAGTCTCAATGCTTGTGCGGGCATTTACAGCTGTATTTTCATTGGACTATATGCACTGATAAACACCAACGGGTAACAGAGCTTAAAACACATACACGTTTTTATCAATCACATTAGGGTTATTGTGGGACTAAATTATCAAGCTTAATACCCAAACACTCCAATAAAAATGATCTCCATGTGATGAGTTTTTAAAGAGTTTGATAAGTTAAAACTGCATCTACAATATTTCCATGAACATTTGCAAAACCCCACTCTATTAAAGGTCACGTCTCCAAAGTCGTCTTATGGGTGACCTTTTATAATGGACTATGAATAAAACAGCACGTTGAGTAAATTGTTCAACCCATTCATTTAATAACTGCCCACAAAATTTCATAGAAATCTGCAGATTTTTGACGTAATAAACCCCTAAACATAAAAAAACATGTCTCAAACTGAGCTCACACTATTGACTTGGCTTGTTCTTGGTCAGTGTGCTCTTGCTTACACCACTGTAGTTACCTGTGTCAGGAAAATAAGGAAGGGAGTTACATTTACCGCGCCGCTTGTTTACACGCAAACGCTCACTGTACTTTAATTTCCAGGAGCGCACTGAGCCGGAAGAATCCCTCAAGCACTAAATCGAATGAGCACCAATAGGAGCAAGAAGAGACCAGGATTACCAGCACCATTTGTCGGAAAAAACAACATGTGTAGGGCCCAATGGATACAACAAATACAAAATAAAATCCAGCACTACAGCTCAATTACTGATAGTTGCAAAGAATGAGGCAAGTTTGCTGAAAGCTGTTTGCTCTTAATAAAGTCTACAGAGGACATTAACATAAATATGACATTAACGTTACACAAGCCATTCATCCTCAAACGAAATGTTGAAAGTGATCCCAAGTCCAGTCCACGTCCCTATCGAAACTTGGAGAAAGTTAAACGGGTTGGTGCTCATTCATTCATTTTCATGCATGGGATTCATAAATTCATGATTACAAAGTGAGGATGACAGTTTGGGGTGATGTCCTGCGTTTATGTACAACAATCACTATCACAAGCCTTTATACACATTATTTCTGGAACAAGTGCATATATTTAGAGAAAGGCTACATTAAAGTACATTATTTTTTATCCATGAGGCAACCATTATTTAGACCACTTGTCCTCAGCATTAAGTGTCATTGAAGTGGCTCACTTGGCTGAATGGCAGAGGCAATCACAGCTCTGGTCTGCTGGGCTGAAGATTACAAGCGCTGAATGAGCTATCAGCTCCAAACGGTCATTTACAGTATACCTTCTGAGAGCCCCTTTTATGCAAGCATACAATTGGCCAAAGCTTGACGTCATGTGCTGAATACCCCCAAGTATGTTATTAAGGAGATAGCGTAAAGTCTTATAATTTTGATTGATCATTCTCATGACAACAGCCCATTATGTGAACAGAAATCTCAATAAAAAAAACAACAGTCAGATACATAGTGGAAGCAAACAGTCCCTTCATAGTTATTACTTTAGATTTGAAACAAAAAACTAAATTCAACATTTCTTTTTACACTCTTGAGTTACAAAAGGGTCTTTCCTTCTCTCTTTTCCATATACAGCGTTTCCCATGGGACCTGAATACAGCACGAGCCCTGCTGGAACTGTCCAATCAGAGGCCAGCGCTGACGATCACAGACAGCAGTGATGCATCGGCTCACAGCAAGATTTATAATGGAGTTCAGCAGCCACTAAAAGCACTGTCAGGGGGTTGGACCTACAATACAGACAGGGTTTAGACCTGGATAGATCCTACATTTACCTCTGGGTTTAGTCCTGCTTGGCCAGGTTGTAGCCATAGGCTAATTTTTCATCTGTTGTCCAAACATTCTCACACATTCACACACCAGAGCTGTGTCACTGGAGGCAAGGTGGGTTAAGTGTCTTGCCCAAGGACACAACGAAAGCTACCTAGAACTAAACCTAGACTAGAACTGGTATTGTCCTGTTCTAATCCTGGTTTAGTCCTACTTTAGTCTAAAATAATGGGCTTAGTCCTGGTTTAGACTCAGTTTGGTCCCTGATTAAACCCATTTATTTGTAGTTTAGGCCTCAATCAGATTAGGTTTAGTCCTGATTTAGATCACTCCTGAATTTCTGGGTTAGTTCAAATTAGTCCTTTTTTTAACCATGGTTTAGTATTTAATAGAGTGTTGACCTAACTAAGTCATGGTGTAGTCTTAGATTTAGTCCTGATAAAGCTCTCGTCAGTCCTAGTTTAGACCTTGTTTCTGTCTGGATTGTTCCAGTATAGTCTGGTCTAGGTGCAGCCATGGTTTAGTCTTGGCTCAGTTTTAGTTTCCCTGTGATTTGGTCCTGGTATAACCAGTGTATGATTGGTATGAGTCTTTATTTAGTCCCAGTTTTCTCTTAGTCTCTGTCTCCTCCTAGCATTTAATCTTTTGTGTGCTTTACCTTGGTGGCACTGCGGGCAACACCGTCCCTCCTCTTTGACAGACAGAAACCCCAGCGTGCACGTGGGACAGGAGCGCATGTAGCAGGTGACCTGGGCGTTCCGGCACTCGCACTCACGACAGCTGCCCTCTGACCAGCGGGACAGAGCCTGGGGAAGAAAGAAATAAGCAGTAAACACAATATTAGACAAGCATATGGCTTTAATTGCTTTGTGGGGTAGTTATATGTGAGTGTGTATAATTCTAAGTGGCTCCCTCAGCTGTTGGGTGAAAGGATCAATGAATCTTGTCGGCTGGGAGAAAGAATACTGCCTTGTAACACACTATAGTACCCAAAATAATGGCCTCACAGTACAATAATATAATTTATTGTACTGTACTGGCTGGATTATCTGTTCAATAAATACTTAAAGTATTTACTAAACTGACGACCAACAGTGAAAAACACTGAGTACGAGCAGGGAGTAGGAGAAAATAAGCTGCACATCCAAAATTGTGTTAACATGTTTTTTATGGTGACTTTTGCCTGCTTGGTTAATGAGGTGCTCAGCTCACCTAAAAATTGTATTAGCTCCTCCACCCCACCTCTCACATCCCCCACACTTTTGAAAAGCTTGCTATGTCCCTGACTGCGTTCCTAATCTCTATATCTCTATACTCTATATCTATAGCTATATCCTGAGCACCACACAAGAGCCTCCATCCAACTCACTCTTTTAACACAGTGTTAATTACTTTTATCAAGTGACAAGTCCCGCTGACACGGGAGCAGCCCATCCCCTCTTTCTTCTTTGTGACACTGCTCCTGTCTCTCCTCATGCCGTTCTGCTCGGAGCTTTATACATTGTTGTTTCTAGGTTTTCTTAAAAGTTTTAGCTGGGTGACAAACAGAGCCCACAGAAGTGGGTTTAATTGTCTCGTTGGCCACTTTAACACACAACTCCAGCTTCAACATTTCCCTCACTCTCTTCAGAAATTCTCAATGCCATCTCTTGTCCCTTTTGTTGTTATGTTGTGTTTTTGTTTTGAGTTACCAAATAAGGCTAAAAAGTATGTATGTGAGTTTCAGAGCTGGTCACTGACACAGAGCATAAATCTTCACTCAGCGATATGTTAAACCACTTTCCCATCAGGAGCAGAGAAGTATAAGTGGAAATATAACACAAAATTATTCAAGAATACACCCAAATAAATGAAGAAATAAATTAAAAACAAACTTTTGACAATAATAACTTTACCATAGTGGAGCCAAGTTCAGGAACTTCCTGACCATAGGCTAAGGCCCGGGACAACATACCCTGATGCACCCCCTTCAGTGGGTCTGCCCTGATGAGTGAGATGATTGACAGGTCACAGTCACAGTGCTGTGAGAGGGAAAGAGGAGGGGCCGCGAGAACACAGAGAGGAAGTAGGGGAGAAATGCTATGGCTCAGAAATGGAGTTCAACTGAAGTATATTGTCCCTGTTCAGACAGGACAATGGGGGAGGCCTCTGCTTGGAATTTTATCATTTATTAAAGGGAGGAAAGTAAGCCAGTTTTTTTGGAGCCAGCCTTCACTTTGGAAAAAGCTTGCTCAGCCCATTATTAATTTACAGTCTACGTTTCTGTCTTCCTTATAACTTAATTAGACCATGTAACCTTATTTAGAAAGGATTTGTTGGTGCAATAACAAGGCTCCTGTTACAATCCAAAGGTAATCTGATAATTTTGTTTAATTTAAATTTTAATGTTAAAATGCACAAACATTACCTTGTAGGACTTGCCGTTGTGCACACAGGAAGGTTTCTCAGATGAGCAGACAGAACAGCACTTCCCGGTCTCAAAAACCAGCTCAGAGCCCTGAAAATCAGATGTCAATGTTAGCCTTTTTTACTCTTTAGGAATAAAGAAAATAGGAGGAAACCTAGGCAAACACAGGGAAGACACACAGAAAGGCACTTCCATGGCTGGGAATTGAACCCAAGACTGTGAGGCAGGAGTGCAAATCAGGATCAGAATGTTGACACCTGATCTGATATGTCAGGGTAAAAGGTTCACAACTGATATTTGCCTTTAAGGAATTTCTATGTTGGAAATTATTTTATTTCTTGTATTTACATTCTGACTTTTTTTTTTTTTTTATTTATTTTGGAGATGGTTGGGTGGACATGGCACTAAATGCCGGTCTGCCTCAGAGGCCGTTCTGTGTGTGACTCCTGAGGAAAACCTGACTCAGAGGAATGTGTCTGAAGCATGTGGGAGTTTAGGGACAGCGCTAACAAAAGGATTAGTTCAGGTTCAGGCCACGTTTCCATAGAAACTAATGGATTAGAGCTACTCTGACCTACATTATACAGCATTTACCCTAGACATTTACAGAAACTAAACCCAGGCTAATTCAAGACTACAACTAAAATAAGTCTAAACACAGGTCTAATCACAGGACTAAACCAGGTCTAAACCTAGAACTGTGAAAAGTATTGGAGTACAGTTTTAATGAGTCCTCATTCATCATTGAGCACCGATAATTACATCTGCTCACAGCCATTAGATCTAAGTGGCTCCGCTGGCTCTGGTCCAGGTCTGGGACAAGGTCACCCAGTCCTGGACCACTATCACTCCCTAAATGACACAGGAGAAATTCAAACTGTAACCTTAGATGAAATGCATAAAAAAAACCTCCTGGGCATCTTGCTGAAAGATCACATTATCAACAAAGAGGTGAACAACTAGATCAGGAAAGAAATCGACCTGAGGAGCTTTTTGCCTCAGTAAAGAAACGCAAGCTGGCACACTACTTACAAGTATTTCTTAAGATCAACTAGGCTGGCTGAGACATTCCTTTTAGAGCACCATGAAAGAAGGAGGATGAGGATAAAGGCAGAAAAAAGATTCAAGGACAATATCAAAGATTGGACAGGTCTAAAGTTAAACCTTGAGAGAGTCTGAAGACGGAGAACGGTGAACTATCATCCACACTATGGAATGGTATAGCAAATGAACAAAAGTAACTCCATATTCTGTTTAAATCACCTGTTTCTTAAAGATTTTAAATAAATAATAAATGGACCAATGACTCTGTTTGACCAATTGCAGCTCTAAAAACATTTAGTAAAGAGTTTCAGAAAAGTGAGCTACTTTTGACTCAGCTGAGTGTAATCAAATAGTTCACAATGACTTGTTTAGGCTCAGAGATCTTCATCTGAATATTAGATCACCATAAGAAAAGATCATTTAGAATTGAATAAATTATTCACCTGTGTGTTAGCGATAAAAAATGCATAAAGGTGTTGCCAGAGCCTGGAGCCTATTCCAGCTGCTCTGGGTGTGAGTGGAGGTTGAGTTATTTTATTTATTTATTTTTATTTTTATTTGGATCCTCATTTAATTCCATCCGTTTTCCTGGGGCACATGTCATACAATACAATAAAACTATTTATTATTTATTAAATACATTGGCTTACAAATAAAGTCAGAATTAAGTTCAGAATTCTTCTCCATTATTTATAAGGCCCTCAGTGGTACGGCCCCATCTCAGAGACCTCATAGTGCAGTATAGTCCTAACCACCTTCACCTGATGGAGGACAACTGTTGTTTTATAGTACAGCCTGTTAGTCTTTTTGCTTCATTTTGTCTTTGTAAAGCCCTTTGACGCAATGATATTAAGCTATATATAATAAAATTGAATTGAACTGAACAGTGTCAGCAGTAAATGAATCACACAACTTCCAACTCTTCTCTCAATACTGACTGACTTAAGTAGAAAGTGGTGTAAGGATGATTTGTATTACAGGCAAAGTGAGCGAGATAAGAATGATCAGAAGGATGAATTTGATTGAGTGTAATGGTGTCTCTAGTTACATAATTAAAAATATTATAAGAATAAAAGTCTTTATCTCTGTCAAATGTAAAAATCTGTGTCGGGACATACTCTTATTTATTTGGTTATTCATGCTTTTGTCTCCTCACAACTTGATTTTTGCAATGCACTTTACACCGGAGTCAGTCAGAAATCCAGCTGCAATTCAAAAAAATGTAGCTTAGTTGATTTTGTGCGTTTCTAAATCATTTCAGAAATTCCTCAATACTATATAACATTTTGGAGGACTAACAGGCTACAGTAGGCATCATTAGATTCCATAAATAAGCCTTCTGCTCGTGCCCAGAGTAAGAACTAAACAGGGTGAAGCAGAGTTTAAGTTTCATGCAGCAGGAACCTGGAACAACATCCCAGATGAAGTAACACAAGCCTCAACTTTAACAATGTTCACGGGGAGGTTAAAGACTTTCCTCTTTAGCTCCGCCTACATCACAACAAGTGTTTTTTTTTCTTCTTCTTCTTATATAATGTTTTTATTTTTTCTTATGTTTCTAAATCTAAATCTTGTAAACGGTCTTTTATTCCATTAAAGCACATTGAGTTACCCAGTGTATGAATTGTGCTAAATAAATAAAATTTCCTTGCCTTGCCAAAATAGAATAAATGGGATATCCCGAGTGGACGTGGCCGGTGGGGGCGCTGTGAGTGCACTGAGCAAGCAGGTACTTACAGTTGTCATGAGAAGATGGATAAAGCAAAAAAAGAAAGATGGAAAATGAGATGGCGTGTCAAGGTATGGGACAGCATCGAAAGAAGTGGATAATGAAATTTAACAGGTAAGATTTAAAGTGTGACGTCTGTGTTTGGAGGCTTGCAATATTCATGTTAACTGACTAGCTATCGTGTTTGCTAAATGGGGTTTAAATTAAGGCTAACTTAATCTGCAAAACGTTATCAAGCTGAAAACTGGAAAATATACAACAGCATGCTATGTACAATAAATAACAATAATTTGGAAAACAACTAATCCACACTGGATAGTACATAGCGTCTCAAGAGGGATTCGTACCTGGGTTTCACATGTGAAAATTCCTGTTCTTACCAGCTGAGCTACTCAGCCGTTCATGACTAGTATTGGGCTGAGAACTGGCTCTTCCCTGGAATTGTTATGTTATAGTTTCTTTATTGGAATCTGATCATAACGTTAATGTTAACGTTAATGCTTGTCAATTTGTGGTCATGGTCTTTCTCAACATACATCTGCGAACACCACACGTCCCTGGTTGCTGCCTGCGCTCCTCGGGTCAAAGCCCCTGAGGCCTCACAGCAGACTGAATTTAATATATATATATATTCATAAAAATTTATATAATTTTTCGGAGGTAATAATTTTTTACTTCTACTTCAGCAAATGTATTTTAAGGTAAATACAGATTTTTCTGCAAATGTGCTTCTGCCTCAATGCCCTGGAGTTTGTTTTTAACTTTCACATTAGTTTCATGACAGACTGGTATCGTCTTTTAGCATTTGGAGCCTTTTAAAACTTGCCACATTTCCCCAAGTGGAGGAAACAGGACAGCCACTGTGAGTTTGTTCTTCTTCTATTAACCTTTTTAAGAGATGAGTTGAAGCTCGGGAATGGGATTTTCAGAGCTGACACTGTGTTCGTTTTGGGCCCTAGAGGCACTAGAGTTTTCAGGCAAAGGCTCAAATATGAGACAGTTAAAGGCCACATTAAAGCAGTGAAAGTCAACATTAATAATCTCCACTTTAAAATGCATTTTTAAAAGATGTGAAGCAGAGAGAAGTGTGTGTATGTGGAGACAGAACCTTTTATAATACAATAATCCTACATAATAAACATGATTGGGCTTTGTCTAAAGTGAAACACTTACCTGTGGACACTGGACACGTTCACACTCGGCCTTCTGACACATGACCTGTCCACGGTTACAGGAGCAGAACTCACAGCCGGCGGCAGTCACCGCTGAACCCTGTGTGCTATTCCACATGTCTCCATGGTAACGCACCGTCCCTTCGTACGAGCAGCTGCCTTTGGAAGCCACACACTCCTCGCAGCACTGACCAAGACGTCTCACTTTGGTCTGACCCTGGGACAGCAACAACATAGATTGTATGAAATTAAAGTCATTTAAAGTTCTGAAAGAATTTTGGCCCTTTCACCAGCGTTAATTTAAAAGGTGAGGTGTTCACAATTTCACAACTCACATTGATTTTAACTAGCACATAACTAGCTATGGTTTATGGTTAACTGCTTCTGCATATCCCTTTTTTCTTTTTTTGGTTATTTAATATATAGTATAATAATCTGTAACTGGACAGATTTGTAGGCCCCCCTCAATACAGTAAAAGTACACATTTTAGAGTGGCCTTTTATTGTGGCCTGCCTATGGCACAGCTGTGCAATAATCATGCTCTCTAATCGGCATCTTCATATGCCACACCTGTGAGGTGGATGAATTTATCTGAATGGAAAAACCAGCAATAAGGACTGCTTAACATTTATTGAACTGACATAGTTTTTTGGCTTTTTAATCTTAGAAAACATTTTGAAACGCACATATGTAGATTTAAAGGATGTCATAAATCTCTGGATATACTGTGTCACGCCCTTAATGTATAACACAACATTTTATATATTCATTCATTTTCTACCACTTAGTTTCGTTAGGGACGGATGACTTGAGCCTATCCCAAACATTTGGGCCAGAGGCAGGGTTCACCCTGGACAGTGGCCAGTTAATCGCAGGGCTGACATATAGAAACAGACAGTGACAGACAACCATTCACTCTCACATTCATTCACTAGGGACACTTTAGAGTTGCTATTTGACCCACACATGCATGTGTTTGGACGGTGGGAGGAAGCTGGAGTACCTGGAGAGAACCCACAGTAACACGTGGAGGACATGCAGACTCCTCACAGAAAGACCGGAGTCAGCCAAGGATTGGGGTTTGAACTCACAACCTTCTTGCTGTGAGGCAGGAGTGCTAACCACTCTGCCACGTGCACCTCACATTTTATACAACACACTTTTAATTCAGTTTGTGGCCATTGTTGTCCACAACATTAGGGCACAGCGAGAAGCATACGGCAGCACAGTCTGTTATAATGAGAGTGTCCAAGGCAGACGCTGTGCAGCCGAGTGAGCAGCGGATTACTGTAAAATGGAGCAGAATGACTTTAAATAAGAATTAAATGAAGCTCATTAATTAAAAATGTGTCAATGTAGAAAGGTTTTAGATAATTCCGGTGAATTTATCATCTGCCAAATGGAGCTTACACAAACCTGCAAAAACATTTACATTTAAGTATTTTAATAGTCTGGACAAGGTATAAAAAAACTTGTAAGTGTTTTTTTTTTTAATGAAGCCAGTAGAATCACACCTCTCCCAGTGGAGAGAAAAGCAGAAAGCGCTCGATAATAAAGAGTGCAAAAGTAATAATGACCCAAGAACAAACGGCAACGAGACAGAATATTGTGGCACAGTTATAGAGGAGAAGCTGTGCAGGCTTTCTGAATCATTTGTAGAAAAAAGTTTTTTCTCTTTACAAGCATGCGAAAGAAAGGCCCTTCATTTGTGCGCACATTCCACCTGTCAGCACTTTGTAATAAAGTCGTGAGGGCCTTGTGATGTCCGAAGAGCTTTGAATATTTTCACTTAATAATGCGCTCGTCTGATCCCGTTCTGCTGAACTGCACAGAAGGAAACAGGCTTCGAGAGCAGAAACGCTAGTTCAGACGTACAGTAGAATGTGTTCTGTGATATATGTGCTAATCCCAGATATGAGGAATAAGAATTTTTCTGTCACAACACAATGTCAGGTATTGAAAATGTACTATATAATGAATACTTCTAGGTTTTCTAGGTGACTTTACCTTTACCTCAATAGTCTTTTTTTTTGTTGTTTTTGTTTAAGAAGACAATAACAAAGAGAATGTTCTGAAATTCATTACATTCAGTAAGATTTTAAAATAATTTTTTGTAATTTTAAAGTCAGCACCAAGCTGAGCAGCAAAACTATTATTTAGAACTAACAACGCATGTGCAGGAGCTTTCAGATGATTTTGTGTGTTATTATTAATACAGTCTATAACACAGCAATCTCTTTATTTTGTCTTGACACGCAACCGTCACTTACCGAGAGCTGTGGTCCACATCCCTTCATCCCGGTGTTAAAAAGCGAGGACAGTGTTACATGTGTGTCTATTGTGTAACGTAGTGTAATTATAACTTTTTACTTAAAATAAGAGTTATACAAAAAGTAGCTATACTTAAAAGTTACACTTCAAATATGTATTTTTTTCAAGTATTTACGCCTCAGATGTGGTTCGGTTGTCAACATTCAAATAACACACTTTCAGTCCTGGATTTATCAACAGCTGGTTGTGCATACACCAGGATTGGTCTGGTATGCACAGTTTCATAAATCCCATGCTTGCTCTGTTGTACGGCTACTTTCACACACAGACCTGCACCCATTTTTACGCATCTTCGATAAATGAGTAACTTTACTCCGCCAGATAGAGCTTCTCACATGACATAGTCTGTTTCACAGAACCATCTGGAAAGGCCAATGAAAGTGTTTGCAATACAAAAAAAAATTGTTAGCACTGACTATTGTGTTTTTACCACGAGATTTGTTTTAGCCAATCACAGCAACGATTAATTTGTGATAACCACAGTACTACAGATATGAAGGAACAACAAACCGCTGTAACAGTTTTTGCAAAGTGAATTTGCAAATACAAGGAACATTAACTAACACTAATTTGGTAAATAAAACAAGGATATCGTCCGATGAAAGGATGTATGTATGTATTTAGGATTTGCCAAAGCCAGTAGGAATAGAGCACACATCTTTTCCTTCCAGAAAATTCTTCAGTGCCACATTTTATAGCGTTAGCATCAATGCTGATGTGTTTTAGTGTAGCCATGTTTATAACAATGAAAAAAAGAGAACGCTTGTTGCATTTGTCAAATTAAAAACCCGCCTTTTACTGTTCGTGCTGGCACATCATTGGTCACAAGAGGCCGGTGAGCCCTTGGTTCGACTCAAGCGTTTGGCTGGATACAAAACAAGATGGATTTACCTGAGTTTGGAAACTTTCAAATCTCACAACAAGGTTAAAAAACAAGGGTCACTGTGTGGCTTTAATGTATAAAATGTTGTAAAAAATAATATTGTAGTATATTGTAGTCTATGGTATAATAGTCATTTAAAGATTTACCAAACTCAATGGAAGGAGCCATTAGTTTCCCTCTTGACAGAGACTAGAGACATGCTCTTAGTCATTGGACCATCAGACCTATTTTCATTTTTTTATGTCCCTACAGGGCTACCAGAGCTGCCCACAGGCTTTAGAATGAATTGTTGAAACTGATATCTGAAATGTCACAACCAGATGCTGCCAAAAACTGAACACAGCCTGTTTAAGAGAAGATTAGCACCCTCCAGCTTAAAACGTCTTGCAACCAATATAACAATTGCCAGTTACTTTACATTTATGGTCCATGACACTCACCTTTTCACAGGTAAGAATTTGGCAGGTGCTCGTGTGGCATTTGGACTTGCCTCGGTCACACACACAGGTGGTACATGCATTTTTCTGCCACTGTTCTCCGTGCTGCAAAGAGATAAAGAATCAAAGACCCAAATCAACAAACATTTAAAATTCTTTTAACGTGTCAGTAAGTCAAATTACTTTTGTTAATTCATCCAAGCCTAAAAAATAAAACCATTGCTCACTATCAGTGTTAAACTTCCAGAAAGACCATATGAAATATATTCAAATCACAAAATAAGACATTACATTATGAGAAAAACACCCACAAATCTCAAAGGACGGAGCATTTTCTGTTGTTATTGAAAGGGTTAGCTCAGGTGAGACCAAAGCACAGTGAGCTCTGTCCGACCCGACTTTTCTACAACATTACTCAGATCTGAATCAGAAAGGGCCATTCATTGGAGTTAGTGCTGTTCAGAGGCCTCCTCAAAGCACTGCCCTCGGTTTGATGAGGCTGAAATAACAGGCACTATATGCATCTTACAGCCTTAAGTCAATATTTAATTGAGCAGTTAGAAAGATGAAGACAGAAGAGGGAGGTCAAACGTGAACTGACAGCATTCAGCTTCGAGAGGTTATTGGCTTTATCCACTCAAACATGTAGGTCATTTTTAGCCAACAAATGTGGAGAGAGGTAAAATGAAGGGAATTACTATGTTCAAGGTGGTCTTTTAAATCCTCAATTCAATTAAATTCAGATCAGATCTTTTTGGTTGCACAAATATAGATGTTTTTAAAGTGGTATTTTTACATTTAGTACTTATTCTTATTTACTTCTTATTTTGAAGAACTGAAACGTTGTCACCTTGAAAACTTAGTCCAGATGCTTTTGCTTTAATCTTTTCTTCAAGAAATGACTGAGAACCTTCAGAGACATATGTTCAGAAGTAAGGTATGTCCTACATTATTTTACAGTAAAAACGGCAAAAAATGGGATAGTAACATACTGTTTAAATTAAAGATTGAAAATACTGTATATAACTGCATTTTAGGAAATAGCATATGCAGTTATATATTATCCAATAAATACTGTA
The DNA here is from genome assembly GCA_024349245.1 of Neodontobutis hainanensis. NCBI lineage: Eukaryota > Metazoa > Chordata > Actinopteri > Gobiiformes > Odontobutidae > Neodontobutis > Neodontobutis hainanensis. The sequence goes on along the minus strand of JALDNG010000381.1, from coordinate 5,176 downwards.
AGATACTGTAAATGGCTTGGTATTCTGGGACAGTTGATAGGCGGTAATGGAACACTACTGTATTACAAGAGGTCAGCTGCAGAGTAGCACTGAATTGAATATCCATGTCAGCTCTGCACTTCATCACATGGCATGTTGAAGCAAATTGTATTTTGTATGTGACATGTGCGTATTAATGTAATCATATTGTACAGAAACTATTGTTAAACAAACAGATCAACATTTTTTGCAAGCCCCATCATCCCTTTAATAGCTTCAAATCAATCAAATAACCTCATAATTCAAACTATTATTCTATTATATCTATCTTCTGTAAGTGGGTCATTCTGTGCTTTTTAGTCTAGTCTAGGCTCATGCAAGAATGGTATGTTAAAGTATTAATGAAGGAATATACTATGACCTTCTGAAATCACAAGATATCTTGAAACGAGTAGCTGACCTATGGCTTTTTGATTTGAGGATTTCTACCTGGTACTGTTTTCCTGCTGAGAGACAGGGGTTGGACACACACTCAGGACAGCACTGGCCTGGGTGGATCACCAGGTTCTCATTCTGCAGGGACAAAACAAAAATACAAACATCAGGGTGCTTTAAGTCTATGATCCTATGATGCGTAATAACACAAAATTCAGAAGCTTTGCAGTGCTTCCAGGCACTGTAAATTTTCTATTGTACATCATGTTGCAGACTGACCGTTTTGCAGGTGACCGGGGGGCACTCTGCGACCGAACACTGCACTTCACCATTAGAGCAGATGCATTTAGAGCAGAGGCCAGATGTCCACTCCTCTCCATTGAGGTACTCACTGCCCTCCCAGTGACACAACTCTGGAAGAGACAAGGACACAGTTTACAGTTGGGTCCAATTCAGCCTCTGCACAAGACAGTCCAGTATTTTGTAAAAGGAGGTCTTTGAGATACCTAGTGATACATAACCTTCTCAACAGTAGCACACATCCAGTTTGGAGAAGCAGACAATGACCGGCTTCCTGTTGTGCACACTGTTGTATGTTTTTAGACAAACCCAGAACACGTTTAAAAACCAGACATGATAGGGCCTTTGCCGTACCTGCTTCTTGACTATGGAAAGCCTGCCTCTGTATTTTAGAACAGCACAGTCCCTTAATATGTTTTAATCTTCACTTAAAACTTATTGGTATGCGCTGGCTTTTAACACAAGTTCAGCGGAACTTTTGACCATTAGTTTTAATTATTTAGTTGCACCGTATTGTTTTTTTATTTTGTTCTTTTAATACTTTTACCTGCCTTTTATGTCTTGTTGGATTTGGAGTAATATATTTGTGTTTTATTATATTGTAGGTGCTAAGCCTATAAAGCACTTTGGGCAGAAATAGTTGTTTTACATGTTCTATACAAATAAACCTGACCATAAAATTAAATATTGAAATACTGTCAAATGGTAACAGTAAATACCTGGATTATTAAATTACCTGTATAATAACAGTATAAACTGATGTAAATAACATTATATTATATTAAGAGTTTTAAACAGTTTGGAACAAAAATATGGTAAAAAAACAACAAAACAAAACAACTAAAAAAGTGCTTAGGTGGAACCACCTACTAGGTGGAAAGCGCTATATAAATACAAAAAAAAAAAGAAAAAAGCATGCCAAATATGCAGGGAGACCTGGGTTCAAATCACACTCCGGTTGTTTGCCCAGTGTCACCCCATCTCTCTCACCCCCTTTCCTGTTGAAAGCCTAATGGCCAAATAAAATCTGTCAATAATTTTTTTTAATGTTTTACATTTACATACATTTACATTTATTCATTTGGCAGACGCTTTTATCCAAAGCGACTTACATTGTTCTTCAGTAATTACCAGTGTTACAGCCACTGGAGGCAAGGTGGGTTAAGTGTCTTGCCCAAGGACACAACGACAGTATGAACTGTGGGGAGAGTGGGAATCGAACCAACTACCTTCGGGTTGAAAGACGACTGCTCTACCCACTGAGCTACTGCCGCCATATTTACATGTTTAAAAATGTCAAGAGTAAATTCCTGTAAAAAATAAAATACTATGTACAGTACCATACAAAATAGCCTACACTGAATTACCCTAAATAAATAAAAAGAAAACATAGGGTTAAAACCAGAACATAGTTATACAAGATGAAGAAAATACCTCAGTGTGACCTCAGTGTGAAGTAAAGTTTGGAACGTTAAAGTGAATTTTTGGTCCCATTTACTGCAGTACATGGTTTAGTCATTGTCTCCTGTCAGCATCTCCAAACTGGGAGTGTAATGACAATTCTTAATGTTCTAAATTTTTAAATGCATCTATCAAAAAACACATAAAAAATATGAAACTTTCATCATAAAGCTGTGGATGCCCAATGTGAGATTACAAGAGATTTGATTAAAAATGTTATTAAAAGTGACACTAACTTTTGAAATGAAGCTACCCAAATGAGCCTGATCAAAAGTTGACATACCCCAGTTTTTAATACTGTGTATTGACACTTTTAACATCAATAACAGTTTAAAGTCTTTTGTGGTAGTTGTGGATGAGGCTCTTTATTTTCTCAGATGTAAAGCTGCCCATTCTTTTTGGCAAAAAATCTCCAGTTCCTGTAAATTCTTGGGCTGCCTTGCATGAACCTCAATTTTGAGATCTCCCCAGAGTGACTCAATGAGACTGAGGCCAGTCCAGAACCTTCACTTTATGCTGCTGTAGCCAATGACAGGTCGACTTTGGATTGTTGTCATGTTGAAACGTCCCAAGTACATCCCATGTGAAGCTTCTGGGCTGATAAGTGCAAATTTTCCTCCAGTATTTTTTGATAACATGCTGCATTCATCTTTTTCTGTGCCTTTGTAGCTCACACATCCCCAAAACATCAGGTCCACCTCCATGTTTCACAGTAGGAATGGTGTATCTTTCATCATAGGCCCTTGTTCACTCCTCTCCAAATGTAACGTTTATGGTTGTGGACAAAATGTTTAATTTTGACTTTGTTCCAGATGTTTTGAGGCTTGTCTCTATGCTGTTTGGTGTATTGTAAATGGGATGCTTTTTGGCATTTGTGTAGTAATGTCTTTCTTTTGGCGACTCAACCATGCAGCCCATTTTTCTTCAAGTGCCTCCTTATTGTGCATCTTGAAACAGCCACACCATTATTTTTCAGAGAGTCCTGTATTTCAGCTTTGCATCCCGAACAATTTTCCTGGGAGTTGAGGCTGAAATTTTTGACCATGGTTTGGTTACATCAGAATTCCTCATTTTGGACACTGCTTTTTATTTCCCTTTGCTATTTTATACAGTTCAATTACCTTTTCCCGCAGATCCTTTGACAATTCTTTTGCTTTCCCCATGACTCAGACAGAAACATCAGTGCATCACTGGATGAAAGATGCAAGGGTCTGTCAGGAGCCCAGAAACTCACTGACCTTTTACACACACTGATTACAGGCAAACAGATCACAGGTGAGGATGGTTACCTTTAGTAGACATTCAAACCTGTTTGTGTCATGTGTGCATGTTATCAGGACAAAATCACCAGGGTAACTTTTGATCAGGGTCATTTGGGTAGTTTCTTCTCACCAACCACTAACTATAAAGTGTTTTTTTAGTTATTATTCATATTCTCTGAAAAATGGCCAAACAATCACATATTCTGGCAGGGTATGTCAACTTATGAGCACAACTGTATAACACATAAAACATTACATGTAGAAATTCTTTATATTTATAAATAACCTTGAAATAATTTCACTTTGAAGCCTCATTATTTAATAGCTATAAGAAGACTCAGCAGTAAGTCAACTAATATACAGTACATAGTTATACAGTTAACTTATAGGCCTACAACATTTTAAACAAAGGCTTTAAAAATTGTTCAGCTGCTCAGTCTGTAATGTAAAATCTGCCAAAAGACACAGGATGTAAACAACAGTGAAATGTTTGGTAACGAGATAAACAGCAGCAGCTTTGTTTGCTCATTAAGTCAGGTGTTAATTAGCAACTAACGTCTGTCTCCATCGAAACAGCTCTGAGAATTTATTAGAATGAGGCGAAGCACTGTTCACTGTTCTCAGTAAGCTCAGTGTTTAATGCAAACACTGAGTCTGATGCCAGCTCTGCAATTAGCCAGCCATTATCCAGGGTCTAGTCTACCTGCCTCAAGCCTCTAAACCCTAAAGAAGTCTAAGCAGTAGAAGATGAATGAATGTCAGTGTTAAACCCAACAGCTCCAATGAATGCTTGGTAGAATAAAATTACCTGTACAATACAAAGTGTGCTAGACTCACCTCCGCTGCGGACACAATGAGGACAGCACTCTCCTTTTGGGGTGAACGGAGTATGGTCCGGGGGGCAGATGAGGGCGTGGCAGGACAGAGCAGAACAGGTAACACTTCCTCCAGAACAGACGCACAACGAGCAAGGAGACGGACTCCACTGGCTCTGGTCCTACAGACACACAATGTGAATTCAAAGGTCAATAGCTGCATAATGAAAGGTCCATCACCTTTTAGGGTGATGTTATTCCCATGTAACTCACCCCATACGTGAGTCCTTCATACAGACAGGAGCCATGGGATGAGGCAACACATTCAGGGCAGCACTTATTGGCAGGAATTCTCAAACGTTCACCCTAAGAAAAAAAAAAAGACAAGGTAGATAATGTAACCCATATCCACAAACCTGTACCTAACTGTATAATTAGGTATTAATCTTTTAAAGGTATAGGGTTTTTTTATGGTGGTAAAAGTGTGAAAAAGTCACCCACTCCTTCAGTTTATGATTGTGCTATGGCTTTGTAAAGTGATATCCTTATAACGTGTGTATATTGCTCTTACTGAGTGACAGAGAGATGAACCAATCAGAATGAGGTGTGGGTGGGGCTCTGTGCAGTGGACCCCAGTCACAGCGACTCAGACATCAGTAGTATTTCATGATTGACGCTGCTGAAGTAATCCCTATGGGACTAAAGTGTTTTTAAATAACACTAATCTGAGATAGGAAAATTGTGATATTTATGTCAAAAAGCCCAGCCTAATTTTTTCTTTTGTGACAACCCGGTCTGTTGCACATGAACACTTTCCCACTCCCTCAAAGAAACCCCAGGGCTAACTGTTCTCAGTTTGGCTTTGTACAGGACACAGCAGTGCTCTTTGCAATCAGCTTGAGCTTTAATTGTCTATTATTCCAG
>JALDNG010000380.1:0-184545 GCA_024349245.1 Neodontobutis hainanensis | reverse complement strand
TGGATCGAAATGGGACGGCTGAAAAATAAATGAAAGAATTCGCTAAGTGTCATAGAAACCCGACACACTGTAGTCAAGTGTGGCAGATAGCTTTTAAAATAAAAGCTCCCTGTGCTTTGATAAGGAATCTACAAAAATGGGGCCGCGTTATCGGAAACTTTTGTCCTAAAAGTAAATTGAGGGAATGTCTAAATAAAGAATAAAGCACTTGAGATGGGAATTCAAAGCAGTCTGGAGACTTTCTTTTATGTACTTGATATTCCAGCAGCCAGAGCACACACAACAACGCCAACATGCCAAGACAGAGTCAAAAATAGAAAGGCGCTAAGGGTTGCATTTCCACAGCCTTTTGCGATTAGATTAGTTGAACTCGAGATGCGAAGTCTGGAGCTGGTCTCTTGACTCTGTTCGTGTCGCAGTGACAGATGGAAGATTGTGCTTGTCATTGCAGTTACGGAGCTCTGGAATAGGACAAGAATCAAGATGAGTGACCGTGGAAGTTCAGAGGTTTGGGAGAGGTAATGGTGTTTCTGCTGTGTCTGCTGGTGTCCGGACAAATGTCAGCGTGGGGGGAAAGTGCTGACTGAGGGACAGCAGATGTCCTTCCATATGTTGTAGTGGAAGGACGAGTTAATATTTAGAATGACAAACAACAACATTTAGGACATATACAATTTGGGAATAATCCGAATAAGAACATAATGGCCACGGCTTATAAGAAACTAAATCCAGACTGACATCCTCCCACTAAGCCTCACACATCATTTCATTTTGTGTATTTCACACAATTATAAGTTGCACATTAGTTGTGCTGCACACAAGATTGTGCTGTACTATGAATGGACAAAAACTTTTTTAAATGATGAGGAAAGCATATTTTTATTTGCTGCTTTCAAAACAAAAAACTTGTTTTGAGGTTATATCTCTCTCAAGTGATGAGCAAAGTCATCTTGGGAAGCAAAGTTTTACAGTGCACAAGATTTTGTCCCAGTCTGTCCTGGAGATAACAGCTCTATTCACCGGCTTTCCTCTTTGTCCTTGTCTGAACCTGAACTGGGCAATAATTACTGTACTTAATAATAAGTACTTAAGTACATTAAGCACATCAGAGTGCAAAGAGTGTACTGTAAGTCTAACAGCATATTAAGTTATATAAAGCTTTTTAAAAGCTGCGGCTGTACCTTTTGTACCTCGTTTTTATGCTCAGCTTTACTTAACATCTTGAGTTGTATACGGTTATGTTCACAATAATAAAAAGTCTGGTTTGGTTGTATTTATTTTAGCTTTATATAAACTTTTTCATTGTTCACTCTAAGTATAATCACATACTTGTAAATTGTCTTCTTTAACTTAAATGGTCAGAATATGTCCAGACTAAAGAAATCCATATATTTAGAAGTCTAGATGTGTTTTATAAAAAAGAATAAGAAATCACCCATATTTGTCACACTGTACTAGACTGACTGTACACAACGGTCTAATCCTTCTTTGGTCTGGAGTTACGTCACCATTTAAAGACACAGAGATGTTGGGTAAATCAGACAAACAGTCTGACCGGCTCAGGGCCCCACATGCTGTGCTCCGCTCGCACACATCAGAGCGTGCGATTTGTTCCGTCGCTGCTGTATGCAAACACAGCATGTCGCTCAATCACAGACAAAACGCTCTACAACTCGAGCATCTTACTTCCTCTGCACACCCACCGTCAACAGACTGGAGCTAGCACACATGAGGGAAACACATTTACACACAGAGTCCCGGCAGAGCTCCTCGGGGGCCCGGGCTCTGACAGGCAGCTGTCACAGTCCCACGCTGATGCAGACAGTATGTTTCACACACGCACGCTTGAGTAGACACATTCTCACGCTGCCGCCACCACCACCACCACTGCTGCTTCTGCACAGAGCCACTTTCTCCTGTTGTCCTTACACATAACAGACCCCAACTGTCGCCAAAACACACACTCATTGTCCCCTGACGCTGCTTACATGTTACAGTACGGACTGAGGAGTCAGTTAATCCCACTGCATACTGAACAAGGACTGCATTCTTACATTTAACTGAAAATAGCCATAGCACTATAACAGATACAGGAGAAGTAAATGATATATTCTTTATTTATTTGGCTCTATATTCAAACAAAAATCACTCATATGTAGTGTCTAAGAGAGAAACAAGAACAATATTCACCTGGGAAGCTACGTGCTGCACAATATTAGGATATGTCAATCACAATAAGGCCTGCTATATTTCCACTTTTGAGCTCTGTTTGGGCAATTGTTTGGATATGTGAGGTGTAAATGTCCGTCACAAGTATGAAATTACAGTGTTGTGATCAGTTCTTTGTGATACTGATGGTGTAAAGAAGGGGTGTCAGTGTAAATGATAATGCTTTCAACGACTGCATTGTCTAACTGTGAAATGCAATGCCATGAACAAAAGCTACATAACAATGAGTCACTTACTACTTCTTTGATATGATATGAGTCTAAACGACAGGAAGTAAGAGCAGATGGGTTTTTGCGGAGTGAGCCCTGTCCCCCCCGCAGAGTAACGGCGCTCGGAGTGACCCAGATTAATGTCCTCTCTTTGGCTCCTGTGCTCACCCCCTCAAGTTGTCCTGGCCATTCTCAATCCATCAAGTCTTTATGTAATATTTCATGTGGCAGCGAGAACGGGTGAGCAATCATCCGACGGCTATGACAGAAAATGATGGCCCGGTCATTTCCTTCAATTTTTGTGATCAATGAGAGGTTTCAGCTTTGAATCTCTGTGATATAAAAAAAGTACAATGGCTTTGCTACTGTTCTTTTAAATGATTTTCCTCCAATAGATTGCCAATTAATTCTGGTAACAAGGCACCGCGGAGTAAACCACCTTCGCCCTTAAACGGTGGGGAAACACAATAATTCATTTCACAGTGAGTGCTCACAGGCTGCTCAGACAATCAAGGCAATCTGTTTTTAAGTGTAGATTTATTTATTTAATTACCAAATCCTTTATGTCCACAACTTCATTTCCTTTCCATAAAAGACTAAATGAAACAATGGGCACTTTTACCTACTTCTATCCCATTGTGCAGCGCAGAACTGGGCGTCTAATGCCCATTAATGCCACAGAACCCTTTGCAAATCCTTGTCAGAGCTATTCTATGGCACCTGCCTACACATATGAGAGCAAACTGAGGAGTAAAGCACATAAAACGCTGCCACAAAGCCTGCCTAACCCGTCCAAATGTACTGTAACAAGGTTCAAATTCAGAAAAAGACTACTACAGTATGTTATGCAACGTTTAAAACCTATAATTTCCCAAGCCTTTTAGTTTGTTATAGCTCAGCGCTGACCAAACACACCTGCTGGTTTCCTCAATGACATCTTTCAGGAATGCAGTTAAAAAGCTCTCGCTCTGTAATACGCTTCTGAAGAGACAATATTTTCAACCTGTGCTGTTTGCGAGTTTGCTATTTGAACCACGCTGCCATTCTACTTTTTGATCGTACCACAAAAGACACATCAATAACGCGGGGCAATAATCTCACGCCAAAGCAGCTTGGCTCTACCCATGAGTAAGACGCTTTTAAGCTTCCAGGCAAAACACACACATGGCTCGATTAAAGCTGAATGGGGAGTTGCTGTTAAAAGCTCTATTTTTCAAAGTGTACGGGCACTTTTGGGAAAACAGAAAATTAAATTGTCACAGCATGTGTGAGCAATCAGTATATGACCACGGTTCTATTATGTGATGTTAATTTATTGAACAGAGTGAGGAATAGGACTGGCTTTTATCCACTCTATCTGTCTTTTTTCTGTGTTAATACAAGATGTATTTATGGTCTTGGCACCACAAAGAATCTTTTATCTATTCTACACACGCATACAAGAAGCACACATGCACATATGGGATGAAATGGCATACTTACTGGACGGCCCCACTGTGATGGAGTGATGGAACGAGATGGAACATGGAAAAAGAGGACAAGAAAGATGAATGAGAAGATGAGCCTACGACAAATGGATGATGTATTTGGACAAAGAAAACATAAAACCTGGGGAGAAGTCACTGGTGTCAAAGTTAATCGCAAAGTATGGCATCTGAATAACAAGTGATTGGCCGCAGTGGGAGGAGGAATAAATAGAAAATGTCTGTGATTGATGTGTGGTTTAGTAAAAATAAAAGTGGCAGTATATGATGATTTTTCCTTATGCCTGTATGGTGTTCTCGCAATAACCCACAATCAATCATCGTTTGCAAAACATCTGCTACTGGAAATAAAATCTCTCACCTGCTAACAAACTCTAAACTGTATTTGTCCCCTGTCACACGTGGATATGGTTTACTCATTATGAGGCTAACTAAGCGAGTGACACATCAGAACACTGAGCCCACATACACACTAATAAGATGTCATTTAGAAACAGCAATGTTCAATGGCAATCTCTGTCTATATTAGTGTTTCAATATGATGCCATTCTAATAAACTGCGACAGACCCTATGGTTTACTGTGCAGATGTTAGTCAAAAGAGCATTAGCCACCAAAAAAATCACAAATTTAGCATAACAAAAGACAGTTGATATGTGTCCTGTCAGTAAGTAATATTAGCTGCTCTTTTTATACAAGCCTTTTGGCTGCAACAGTCACTGTTGTCACTGGATGATTAGAACTATATTAGGCTCGGCTTGAACAGAACGTCAAATAACACCACATGTAGGTCCAAAACTTACACATGGATGTTTCTAGGACCTGTGCTTCCTCATCATAGATTGCTAAACTTAGATCTGCCCAAATAGATTGCAAGTTGCATTTGTGACTCATTTATTTGTGTCTAACGTAGCGTTTAAACGGACGAGAAATAACACTGCTTTATTTGCAGGAGTGGGTGTGTATCTTTATGATGACGTAAAAGACTAAATGAACTGAATATGAAGAATCAACCAAGTAGTCAGCATAAACATGGAGTCTTCTATCAAATATAAATGACGATGTACAGATGCCAGAGTGGTGTGAAAAGGCAGAAGGTGTTATGTATCAACGTGGACCTAACCAGAGAGTCTGCTCATATAATCAAGTGTTCCAGAACAAAACACTAACTATTCTCTTTTATCATCATAAATGACAGATTTCTCATCTCTGCCCCTCTCTTCAGGGGACTGACTTTATTCTAATGCAATTTCACTGCTTTTTGATCTTTGTTCTCTCTCAAGAGGGATGACGAGTCGACGCTTGAAAGACCATAAAACCCATTTCTCACTTTTGGCGTTGATACAGTCTCAGTTAACAGTGTGCTATCAGAAACTGTGCACTTGAAGTCGCCTGCCACATATTGGTCTTTCATCTGCTTATTTATTTTTAGGCTTTAAAATGCCCATACCTGGTTAAGAAAACATTTTATGCTGGCATTTAAGATGTTAAGGACAAAAACAGCATGTTGGTAGGTAAGGTGTGGGCATTCACAGTGATGCGTCACAGCTAAACTGTCCATCTGTACTAATAATTTAGTTATATATTCAGAGTTAAAATGGGTGTGCAACCCAAAATGAGAAGCTAAAAAGCAGAATGGACACCTCTAAATCTTTTGAATGTTGTTTTTCAAGATGTACCCGTTAAAATGGAATTGTATAAAAACAAAAAAAAAGACCAATCAATTTTAAAGTTGTATGTATTTTGTGTCTTACCATGAACTTGCAAAGTCCCAGAGGCTTCGGCTTTGCCCACGCTGTTCTCCGACACACAGGTGTAAGTGCCCTCATCTTCTGCTCGCACCTGTGTCAGGCGCAGACTGTTGTCGCTGCGGATCTCAAATCTGAAAAGACACCAACACAAAAGAACTTCAAAAACTGCCAAGATTTAGAGCTCTTTTTCAACAGAGTCAGGGCCAACTACAGTATGTTTTATAAAATAGAATAAATGCAGTATGAGATTATGGCAGATTTTAGTTAGGTATGACTGACTAAGGATGTGGACATAATCAAGTAAGTGACTGCAAAAGCTAGTGGCCATTGATATAGAATATATCATTTGAACCACACAGCCCAGCAGACTTGTGAAGACAGAGTGAGTTGTCCTCTGTCGCTTTAGGCCACAGACAAAAAAAAAAAAAAAAACTTCCGGAGTCTCCTACTGCAGATCTAAATCCTGCTGACAACAAGGGAACATTTTAGCCTATTTCCCCCGAGGCATCATTAAAGTTTCATCCAATCAAATCCCCAAAGTGAGAGAGTGTGGCTGACACTACAGCCAGTGTGGTCCCTCAACAGAATCACGACTCTTTATTGAGTGCTTTCCACAACACCATGTATTAGTCTGGTACTTTCATTGATGTTCCTCAGGCATATGTTTATTATTGAATTAATACTGATCTCTTTCATTAATGGGATGATAAACTACCTGAGATTAAATCTAAGCAGCTGCAATAAACAGAATGATCAAGCACTTTCGATATAAGGACGTGTTAGCATATGATGGAGAGCGTAAAAATGAGAGCCTATTACTTTCTGAGTAGGGCTAGACCACTAATATACGTCAGAACTTGGATTTGTGTCAAGTTATTTTTATGTAATCACAGTTTTTTTTTGTTTTGTCCATTGTGTCATACCTTCCCCGGGGCAGCTCTCCCTCCTCCCTTTTCCAGCGGATGGTCGGAGCGGGGTCCCCGTGCACCTCGCACATAAAGTCCACCGTGTCGTCCGCTAACACCACCTGGTTCACCGGCTGTTTGGTGAACACTGGCCTCTCTGGAAGAAACAGAAAAATTAACACCAAATGTTATTTCCAACTTTGAATAGGGCTTGAGAAAAAATACAAACTAAAAAACACTGTAAGATGGAGACAAAGATAAGAAGAGAAGGAATGAGAGGGTTAAGCTCGGTGTGTGGGAAAGTGGATTGTCTTTGTAATGCACCGAAGCTCACTGGAGTCAACAAAAACTAAGCCTTAACTGTGAGATTAACTACCAAAGTTAGGTGTAAACAAACTTTACAATTGATGGAGCTTCTTAAGAGAAAACTGCAGGGTTACAGCAACAGCAAATAAGACTAATAGTATCAGGGCGTAGATAAACTAAGTGAGCATGCGTGAATGGACTGGGATTCGATGATTAAACAGGTATTTAAGTTGGCGGTTTTATCTACTTAAGTAAAATAATGAGTCTGCTAAAGTTAGGTAATATAAATGTGCAATGCAAACTAGTGCCATTAGTCTAATCCATGTCTAAACAAAGCCAAGCCTTTAAAAAGTAGGAGTTCTTAAAATGATTACGCTGTGATATCAACTACAGGTACAGGGACTTAATTTTTATGAACCATGCACAGATTTTAGTACTATGTTGATTTTTCTAACGTTTTATCATTTCCAAACAATATTTCCAAGCATTATATAGAGAAAAAAGGGGATAGCTGTGGACACTGCGATGAGTAGTCTTATTGGTGACACTTTATTTGACACTACACTCATTGTATCTACGTCCTTGTGTGACAAACTGTAATAACATGTAACTACATAGTACATACCTAACAGAATTATGTGTACTTATATTGTATTTAGGGTTAGGGTACGTATGTACTATGTAGCAATATGTTGTTACAGTTTGTTACACAGTGTTTTACATTATACTTAATAAAGTAGATATAATTGTATCAAGGGTAGTGTAATATAAAGTATATACATAAGTAATATACATGCTCTGACTCCAAACATTATGTCATACATTTCAATAGGTCAATTAACCCCATAGGTCACAATAGTAGTAAGGAAAACACTGTTAAAGATTTTACCATAAAAATATGAGTTTGAATGCTTCAGAAATTGAAGACAATGCATGTGATTTGATTTTTATAAATAAATCAATGTTAATTGTACTGCCCAACACAATATGCTCATCTCTGGGATATGACAAACTATGTAATAAATGTAAATCATTTTTTACACAGATATAATAAATTACTGACTGCCTGATGCTCAGTTTTGTGTGTTTCATAAGTTCTTGAAAGAAAATCTGGCATTAGTGAGTTACATGGCTTACACGGTATATTGTCAAATGTATTCAAAGGTAATTTGTTATTAATATCTTTACTCTTTGACGTTATTCCAATGTTTTTTTTTGTGTGACCCTGCAACAAATTGACTTGAACACTGTTAGCCTCATGTTTCCCACGTATAGAAAAAAATGTGCACTAGAATATCACAGATGGTGGTGATATTAAACAAGATTGTCAGATTATGTATTTTGAGCGACCGTGAATTAATCAAAGTGTCGTCAGTCCAGTAATATGTGCAGACGGAGTGGCATATGGCCAGTGTCTACAAGAACCACCGGTTTGAGGGAAGGGGTGCAGAAGTCTGCGTAGAAAATATCAATTTTCTATCTATTTCCTGAAATCAATACCAGCTTTCAGAACACTTATGCCCCTGCTCTGCTGAAGAGCGCAGAAGAGGAGCGGAGCAGACAGGTCAGAAGTGCAAAGCAAAGGCCAGCGAGCAGGGAAACATTCATCTTCGGCTTTACTAGCACAAGCTGGGAAAGAGGGAACTCTAACCCAAGGAATAGATAAAGCTGTAGAATTGGGTATATTAATAAAAATACGACTTTCCAGTAAAATGACTCACCGAATACTACTAGCTCTGCAGGATCACTGTCTTTCTCTCCCACCATGTTGGTTCCCACACACACATACATCCCAGCGTCACTCTTTCTGGTGTTGGAAATCATCAATTTCCCACCTCGGATCTAAAAAAAAAAAAAAAAACACAGTTTAGGGATGAAGATGAGAGAAGAAGTGTAGGAGGAGGATAAGAGCAGATGATAGAAGACAAATGACAGGAGCTTTGAAACGGAATATTGAGGCATGTTGGTGGAAACACCGGCTCCTCGCTCTTTCTCTGTCTGCGTCTTGACAGATGGGCCATCCAGTCGTTCCTGTGCTGTTTGACAATGGCTGTAGCTCCGGGCCAATCGCTATAGAAACAACTTCCACTGTACCGTTTGGAATATGTACCAGCACTGATTTATCATTTGACAAAAAGTGCTTCAGTCTGAACCATCCCACACTTATCTACACTGACAAAAATGCAAGACTGTGATTTCTTGCTGCATTGGCTTCACTGAATACACTTAGTTTTAATTAACAGTAATCAATGCAATTCAGTCTCAGCATTGCCTTTCCACAATCAGCAATGATGGAGCTGTATGGATGCAGACACTTATCAATATTAACACAACAAATTAAGTTAACAGATGTAGAATATTGAATTTTGGATGTTACAAGAACTTCCGTAGATATTAAAATCGCTCAAATATAGTAATTTGCACAGCTGAAGAGCTCTTTAGGGTTTACTGGAAAGAATGTAAAAAAGTGACCCCCTTCCCTTGATTGTGATGCATATTGGTGCCCTGGAGCAAAAGAAAAAGTCATTTAAGTATTCACATCCAGTACTTGTTACATGTTTAATGATCAATAAAACTAAATCTAATCTAATAATTTTACTCCCAGCCATTCTTGTACTAATGTTTAGTTTGTTGGGTTTTGTTTACACGGTGAAATAGAAATTGGATGAGAACTTAAGGTTGAAGAATATTCCTCACAGTGATCCTCTCGTCGCGGTCGTTCACTTTGATGTTGTTCCTCTTCCACGAGATGGTGGGCTCGGGGTGGCCTCTGGGGGGGATACACTCCATGACGGCTGGCTCACCTGCCGCCACCACTACATCGCTGGGCGTCTGCCGGAAGTCATCTCTCAGAACTGGTGGGGAGCAAGGCAAGAGGTGCATTTGTTAGACGCCGCACAAACATAACAGCATCCTTCATCTGAAAATGACTGCTGACTTTCAGCTGACACCTGACCTTTTCACTCGTGACAACATTCAAACAGTTGCAAATTAAAGCTGATCATCAATAATCATGTTTGCCTGGACTGAATATCACCAAGCATGTGAGGACACTGGTACTAGAGATATGACATAAATAATAAAACTTAACACGGTGTGTCTCTGGGGGTCTTCATTGACTCGATGTCTTATGCGGCATTGCAGCGCATCAATAATATAGGCTCTTGTAGCTGACACACACACACACACACACAAAGAGGATGAATTATTCAAACCAACCCACACATACAACCAGTGAAGTCTCCTGGTAAATGCACAAGCATAAACCCATATGGATGTGTGGTCACAAAACAAGCCACTATTCAAACAAGTACAAGACATAGATCAACAATAGCCACTACAGGAAACTCATTTGTATTTTGGATAATAACCACCTTCTCTGCTTTCCACAAGGTCGTCCATAATACAGCTGAGATTTTTCTGTAGTGAATCACTGCAACTGCTATATTCTAAATCCTATCCCTCTGTCGTCAACATCGTGTGGGCCATACCTGAAGGCATGGGGCTTTTCCCCTCTCATTCTACTCTCTAGAGCTCTGCTACCTCTCACATTACCCGTGTGGAGGACGGTTTTGTAGTTAAGGATGATGTACTGACAACACCAGTCTACCAGGGGAGGCCAAAGCCATGCAGGCCTGCAGGCTACAAGTCTGGCCTAAGCCACTCGTGGGATTTAAAAAGAGGCTGCACCAATCCCATGACTTCAGTGGCATTCCTTACATGTGCTCCTTTCAAACAAGATCTCCTCTAGACTTTTTTAAACTCCAAAAAGTTAAAAAGACACTTGTTTAAAAGAGAATTTGATTGATGCAAATGTCTGCCCTTAATGAAAGCTTTCTTTGAAGCTACCAGTCGATGCAAAAATTGGATATCAATTCACTGTTGGTGATTAATTGATGCTAGAGGATGGCATAGCTGACCTGCATAAATTATAGTGATCTCACTCATGATATGAATAAGTCATATTGCTGTACTGACGTTCTACTCATGTCCCGAGTCACGTCTCTCCCGAGTACGCAGAAAGCACAGGGCTGTCGAGGCAGAGGCAAAGAGAAATCACTTGCTTTAACCTCAAAAGAGCCAGTCAGAAGTCAGAAAGCGCTGTCCTAATTTCCCCTGACTGCTCCACACTCATGTTGGAACGCCGTGACTAAAAAGCTGTCAAGAACACAACCTTTTTGTCGCACAAAACACACACTTTGTTTAAAATGCTCTTTAAAGTACAAACAGACAGAGAGGCTTACTCACTTAGACTTAAATACGAAACACTGTCTGGGGCATATTTTTATCCTACAGGTTGGAAATGCATTGTTGAAAACTATTTTGTCATAGATATAGAGTACATAGCTTATACTTGGTCTGTCTATATCAAGTTCATGTTGCAAGAAACTGTACAGTATAAAAAAGGTCAGAGTTTGAGAAGCAGGATAAACAAATAAGAGATGTGGCCACAAGTAAAACACATTTTAAAGGGTGTGGCCAATTGTATTCATTCCTATATTTTATACAGATAACAAGAGAATAATAACTGTTAAGAATATTGTTTTTTGTGATATTGTGGAAACAAATAGAAACCATTCTTCTTGGGGCCAGCTCTTATGGCATTAAAATAAATTTGTACCAATGTGTGGTTGCATTTTTAAGAAGATAATTCATAGCAGAGATCATGATTATGGGGCTAATGTCAAGGGGCAGTGGTGGGGGGGTCACTGTCTCATCTGATTAATGACACACCTCCTATAATAACAGCACCAACCGTCCAACAAAGAATCTGGGACATTAGTATTATCATCAACACCCATACATCCCTCCATCCAGCCTGCCACCCATATAAATGCCCAAACCCACTTTTGAGATTTTTTTTTTTATCTGAAGTACCTTGGCTGGTGAGGAAAATTTATCGCATCTGGGTGTCAGGCTGCACGCCTCGGGGCTCATTTCTCCAGTTGTCAAGATAGCGTGGCGTCCTTTCTGAATCAGACTGTGTGTGGGTGTATGTGAAGAGATAAATCTGCCTGTTCTGTTTGTAATCAAGGTCATGGGAGACGGGCACATCAGTGTTTAAGGAGGGAAGGGGAGATTTTTCATTTCCTCATTAGCTAACAGAGCCTGTGCTTGACTTTGGGCTGATAAAATACAGGTCTACTCTACTCATTGTTGCCTTTTGAACCACTATTTTTCACTCTTTTTATTATCTGTCTTTTGGAGAGATAAAATTACATCTTATGGATGCACAAACGCATATCCCAATGGCCAATTACTTTGCCACAGTGCATTCAAGGTACTCCAAATCCCATTGGCTTTCCAATCCTACAATGATATTGCAGGCCACACCCTGACCTTATCTCTACCTGCTGCTGACACCTCCCCAATCCCTATTCCCAATATATTACGATCCCTAGACCAAATTGTTCTGGAGCCTGTCCCATCACGCAAAGCGCGAAGGGAAATGTGACGGTTGGCTGCACCTCAGGTCTGAATTACCATGGCACAGGGTTAAAGGCACACTGTGGTGACCTGTCACACACCATTCGCAGATCATGGCTCCAGGGGCCCCTGATCTTTCCCATTCAGTCCCCTCACCACATCTGAGCGAAACAGCCTCCCCAGAAGTTTATTAGACACTGGCAATTACCCATGCGGCCCTTGGGGGCCCATATTAAGTGGGTGCACTTTGACCCTTTCTTAAAATCCCTTCAACAAAGCCACAGTAATCCGCCGCACTGAGCCTGAAAGGTGTGCTTTAATCAGAGCACTGACACTCAGTAACACACACAGGATATACTATGAGAACACCAACTGCATACATCCCAGATATAGATCTGTTTGCACTCCAACCATCAAATGAGGCTTTGTAACATACACAACTAAATGGGCTGTGGCGCAAATTATGAAAATAGACACACAGTGGAATAACAGCAAGATTTATAAAAAATAATAAATAAAATAAGACTTTAGGATACATTTATGAATATCCAATACGTGTGCATTTCAACATAAATACAAAACAAACTGAGCATAATTCTTTCACAAATGCCCAACTTTCCACTCTCAACAACTACTTGAAAGGAACATTGTAACTATGGAAACTCACACAAATTTCCAAATACTCCTTTTCAGGATTAGTGCATTTGAAGCCATTTTGCAACCAGACTGTTCTCTAGATACAAACACGCTATGCCCTTTGGTGAGCAGATCAACTGTCCTTGAAACATACAACCATTAAGGTCCTGACAATCATATCTCACTGCAGAATCTTTTTGGCTTCTGGTGTTTGTGGCAGATTGTATTCAACAGTGACAAACCCATCAGTCACATGGAGAAACAAATGACACCCACCTGTGTGTAGCATTAATCAGCCTGTGGCCTACGCTGACGGATGGCCAAGCTGCAAATTACAACAATCATTCCAAAAATGTGAGAGAAATTAATCTATTTATCTACAGAGTGTGTTATTACATTGTTTGTGAAAGATACACTTGTGTGATTTAGCACATGTGCAGTATACAGACACCCCGGTGTATATCAGGGCATCATTTTAGCATTTAATTGGACATAAAAAACACCTTTGGGGCCAAGCTGGGGCTCACTTTTAATTAAATAGCTTTATCGGCGTCATTAATGTTCCAAGTGCCGCATGGATGTGTGACAGCCACCCCCCCCTTCATCCCAGTCCTCCACCCCACCTTCAAGAATAAATATTCAGATGGCGAAGACAGGATGACGGATAGTCCCTTGGCTGCGGTGCAAAGAAAAGAGAGAGCAGAGGGGAAGGGGCTCGGGTTCAAGCTCTGTGCTGAAGGTTTGAGCCGGTCATCTGTCAGTCCATCAGCTTACCGCTTGTCAACATGAAGGCAATCAGCTTTTGGTGGCCACGCATTGAGATTTGGGCTATGGTTTGCTTTGAACCCAATCTCCAGAATCAAATGGCTCTATTATATGTTTACAGAAAAGCATGTAAGCTTGCCAATAATAGGAGTAGCTAACATTGCTAACCACAGATGCTTAAGTCTGACTGCTTTATGCATTAACTGGTGTACTTCCCAGGTGTTTCCTTCTATAGATAAACTTGGGTCCATTGATGTGCCCATCCACCTCCCCAACATACCTGCTGACCATAGAAACAAGCCTACACCGAATGTGATGAAAGCAATTCCAGTATGTCTTCTGTATTTTGGAATAGTATGTACTTTTATAACCTGAGTAATACCAGACCCTGTGTTGGTGGCTATATCAGTTGATCAGGTACACACCCATGTTCCCCTATGCCCTTTTTAGGTGTTGCACAAGGCAATAACATGGAAAGCCACTCTCATTATCCCGAGTGGCCCCCCGATCACTATCAGCCATTATCCTGTGATGAAACGGCCCGTGCAGGATATTGGTGTGCGTTTCCACTTGGGGGAACGGTAGGGTATGAAGAGGACAGTATGGCAGGGGTCCCACAGTTGGGAAACAGATGTCCGCGTCTACCCTCCTCCTTTCATCCAAATACAAACACAGACAGGCGTTCAGACACGTTGCACAGCAGCTGTAGCACCAAATGTGACGTCCGACCTGAACAGCACAATAAAAGAGGCTGACGGGTGATTGTAAACCCCCTGCCGTGTTCTAACACTGTCAAGAAGCTCTTACCGTTTCTTTATCAGCACTTTCTGACAGATGACCCCGAATGTCCACCTTCTTTTCAGCTTAAAGTGTAATTCCATTTTTAATGGCGCTGTCATTTGGCTTTTTGGCCTGGGAGTACTTTTCAGCCATGAGAAAATGGCATAACACGCTTTAGCTCACTGGAAATGCTCGTGTGGCAGTGAAATTGAGCCAGGGCTTGGGCTAAATGAATGGGAATCGCGGTGGCAGGCAGGGCATTTCAATTACCTCCTCCAAGAGCTCAGAAGGGTCACCTTCTCCTCTCAGGCCTGAGTTGTGCGAGACCACACGCCCTTCAACTATACACTGTTTATCAATGTCCCATACACTTAACCCAGTAAGTTTGATTGGTGAATGGGTGGAATCTAACTGCCCTTATGCAGATAAAATGTTGCATATTTTTTTAATAATAAAAAATAATAAAGCATATTTTTTTAACCATTGTTGTCAGTAACATCTTACTGAATGCATCTTTTTGTTTACTGCATCAGAGCTCACTTCTAGGAAATTGGTGTTAGTTTAGTTTTGTTTATTTGGTCAAGCAAAAAATAAAGAAAATAATACAATAATTCCAAACAAAAGGTCACATTGACCAAAAGGGTGTATTCCCAAAGTTTAAGACTTATACCCCTTTTAACATTCAAATCAAAACAGCATAATATCGTAAAATAAACAAAAAACAGAAGAAACACAAAACAACCACAACATTTCACAAGACAGAAGAAATACTTTTCCTGCCATTATCATTCATTATCATTATCTGGATTATTTCATAATATTTTTTTATTATTATTATTTAATGCATTTATAATTAATTATAAGCTATCAGGATATTTGTCTTAAATATATATTTTTAATTGTAGCAATGTTGCTTTACCTTTTATGTTATCGTCTATTTTTTTCCAAAGAGTCACCCCGTTTCTAATGCTACACTGCCTTTTTAAGGTGGTGCAAACAAACTGTATTTTTTTTATTAAAAAAGTCCCCTTAAATAATACCCCCTTCACAATTAGCAAACATTTTTTTATTGGTGCTGGGGAAATGATTGTTAAATATTGAAATGACTTTTGTGCGATTTGACTACAACTTTATAAATATCCAAAGCATGAATGTCTGGCACAATGGCTTTGCAATATATCTATTGTGCATGTTTCTATTGCACATAATACATTGTGTAGCCCTAGCACTGGTCAGATTAACATGATGGGTGAACAATAGCTCTATTTATCAGACTTTTTGATAAGAATAATACTATATCTAACACTATTTTACTTAGTAGACTTCACTACTCAAATTGACTCCCCGTTTGCTTTTCTTTAAGCCACCTAGACTGGTGCTTAGTCTTGTCAGCTGAGTCCATTTAGCAACAGCTGCCCCGACTCCACCCTCCCAATCCCCATCATGTCCCCCTCCCACCTCCACCACCAAAAACCTGACGGCTACAAAGCAGCTGGTGCCACCGGCCACGCTGACAGCATCATGAAAAAATAAGTTATTTTCTTAGCAAAAAAAGTCCAAGCCAGTGTTTTTACCATTAAAATGTAAATGCCGCTTCACTTATCCACAGCGAATCAATAGGAAATCTTCTCTTTGTGTCTGTTTAGTGAAGAGATTCAAAATAAAACGCTCCAAATATGGCATATGATCGAGTGCTATATTGTTTGCAAGATCGATCCTGGCCAGAACTTGACAGCAAATCTCTTCGGAGCAAATTACCATGATGTCAAAAAGCCTCGGCATTTTTCACTTCAGAGCTCCGGAGAACCAATTATTAGACACGGCTAAAATAACAATGAAATGAAATCCGCACGTCTTTGTGATGCATTACGAGCAGATTATACGACTGTTATTAGCATAGATAAACCAACTTAAGCCAATCATGAGAAGATCCTCCCAACATTACAATACATTAAAATTCAAGTCATGCATCCACGCTGTTTACAATAACTTTACGTCTTATCTACAATGCTACAATTGACATAAAATATTCGATGCTAGCCTCTCCTAACCTCCCGTCTGTTGAATATGTTTATCTGTCAGTGTGTGATGTTTGGCAGGTTTTAAGCGCTCCAAAAGGCCCTCAGAGTGTCTTGTCAATCCGATGTGCTTCAACAGTGGTGAGGTTGGAGTGGGGGAGGCTGTCCGAAGGGTTACATGGAGGTGATACTTGGCAGCAGTCTGAAGCCAGTGTGACCGAGGGCCCCACATGCAGCAGTCATAATCAGACACAGGAGGGGCTGCTCTGGGCAAGTGTGTGTGCTGCAATAAAGCACATGGGATACAGACATGCTGGAATAGAGGGGTAGGAGGTAATAAGGCCAACTCACGGGCAACCCTATTAGCATGGTGTGACATTCATGTGACAATAAGATTATATGTGTAAGCTGGTTCACGCATTACAGCAAAGAGCACACCCTGTAAATGATGTGGTGCAAATGATGTAACACCTTCTAATAGCACTGGGAGGCTCATTGAATTTTCCTGCAGTGTCACTGATGCTTTAGTTATACCTGCGATTACTCTTCAATGGATGGAACTCCAAATGAAACACAGCAATTTATTATTAAAATAAAGAAAAGGTGATTGTGGACCTTTATATGTTAGAATTCAACTTTATGACTTTACTGTATGGCCACTGAAGAAGCACACACTATACATATTGTAATTTTCAAATTGCTGCAAGTGCTTTTGCAGGCTTTAGTGCAGAACCAGTATATTTAACAATACTAAAAAATATCCATGAGTCACCGGCCTCAACATTTTCAACTAGGGTAGTTATTGGGGATTGGCCCACACTGTAGCCTGGACCTTGGACGTGGCAGAACAAAGATGCTTAAAAAATTATTATAGTCATCTTCCTGCTATCGTAAGAGAACTGGCATTAAGTATAGACTTTACAGTTGGGCTATAAGTGGGATACTGGACTGCATCCAGAATTTTAAAGGTCAAAATATATGCTACTTTGGCATTAAAAAGGAAAGCTAACCTTTAGACACCTTTCATCATTCTATTAAGTAAATTGATGCCAGTTCTTCCAGGTATTTCTGCCAAAGATGAAGTGATAAAATAGTAATTGGAAAATGATTAATGATCAGACTATTTATAAGAGCTGACTGTACAGTCCTCTATGTATAGCGATCTAAAGGATTTGGCTAACCTTTCATACCTCATGGTGAATCTCCACCAGCCCCTCTTCCCCCTTTACACCTTCCTTGTACACATGCTCATGCACACGCTCAAACAGAGCAGAACAGGCCCGAGGCATGTCAGAGCCAACTGATTGAAATAGCCATATTTCAAGTCAAGGGGGGGTTGTATTAAAATACTCCTTGGCATGCAGAGTTTTCTCACATTGAACCCCCCCAATGCCCGCCCAGCTCAACCTGTTACTACAGAGAAACAGCCTGAGACTGCACCGAGATGGGATAAAGCCTGTTTTCCTCATGCACACACATGCCTTTATGTATCCACACAATCACACACCTCTCCTCATTTGAGTGCAAATCCTCCAATCTTCTGGCATGGGCACTGTTCACCTATGTGTAGCTCGCCGGCAGGTTCCCAACCCAATTCTGTGCCGGTGGTGCTGCTCCGGCTGTGCTCACCCACCCAGCAACCTCGAGGTTAATCCACCGCAAACCTTCTCTGGCATAACCTGCCTGGATGAGTGTGTGTGTGTGAGACCAAGTGTGTTTCTGCCAATATTTTATCTACGTGTTTCATCTCTGCAACGCCTGATGGGATACACACATGACTCCCCCAAGCCCTCTGCAACAAGCAGACCGCACTCAGTGAAGAGTGGGCTGTAATTCTTCAGGAATTGAAGTTGCAGCTCCCAGGCTCTAGGATTTTCCATCAAAAAGTATCTCACAGAGCAGAGAAACCTTTCATCAACAGGATCTAGGTTCTGGCAACTCCAGGAATCTATTCTTTTGACATGCCCTTGGGCAAAATGTCTAGTGTTCCCTTCTCTGCTTCAGGATTGAATGTATCCTGACCCTGACCTCTTGTGGAAAGAGGCATGAGGAAAAAAAACAATTTCCTTGCAGGGATCGATAATCTTACATTATCAAAAAGCAGTATGTAAGATTTATTCTCCTTCATGCTAGTCTTCTAATGGAAGCTGATGATAAACAGTAGAGTCTCACGACCTCTAAAGCAGAAAGATATCTTCAATGGAGTGCACTCAAGGTGAATGGCAGTTCAGTGGTCGCTCAATGTCAAAGCAGTGAAATTAATGAAGTTGTTTTTTTATTGCTTTATCTTTGTGAAGGCTGGAATATTATAAATAGAAAAAAATATTAAATGTATGTTGAAGTATAAGGCTTTGTCTATAGTAATGTTTTCTCCACAGCTATTTCTGTTTGGACCACACCATATTAGGACAATTGGATGTTTGCATAGAGCCCTACAGTCCAAAATCAAAGTCGGGTTTTAGTACAACGCAGAGTACAATACATAGATTTAGTGTCAGTTATCCAAGAATGTAACCTGAACTGACAAAGCATTGCCTGTTAAGAAAAAAAGTGAGGGTTTCTGAAAGTTTTCCAAAGAACTTTATTTACTTCCATCTGAAATGACGTGTCTGTAATTTAAAGTGGCATGTATCCTGTGGTGCATCTCTGAGCCATGCAACTCTCGCAATAAAAGCAGTACACAGCTCTCTAATGTACGGCATAATGTAAACGACATTGACAGAAACAAGCCACTCTCTTCAGATTACTCCAGATATTCATGAAATATTAAAACCGTTTTACAATACTTAATTCAGCTTGAGTTGCGCCTGTTCCTTTTAAAGCTGAATAAATTATCTTTAGAAAGCCGTAAAGGGCTGAGTGACATGCTTACAGACAGAGACAGCTTATGTCCTTTTGACAAAACACATTTCCATCAGCAAAAACACACAGATTTTTCTTTTTTTTTTTGTTTTTTTGGAGTGATTTAAAATACTTTTTTTCTCTTTTTGTTTTGGCTTTAGTGGGAAATGAGCCATGCCTTTAGAAACTGAGGCGAAGGGGAGATAAAACAGCATTTTGATGGGAGTTGTTTGGCAAAAACAAGTGCTGGAGATTCAGGCAAGAAATCTGAACCGCATGCTTGGAAAGGAGGAGTGGGATTTGCAAACATGCTCAGCCTTACACACTGATCTGATTATAATTCAAGCAATATGTCCGCTGATTTGTGATAAGAAATGGGAGAGCTAATTGTGTTGAAACAGAGGACGGCGGTCCTTATCGTCTCTGCATGGGGCCAGTGTAATGTCTTTGGCTTTATATTGTATCCAAGTAGTGATGTATGCAAGTCATTGCTAAGGAGAGCTACTACAACGACCACACTTATCCACCCCTTGACCAGTAACACCCACCTCGAGGACCCCCAGGGCCCCCCGCAACAATACCATTACAGAGCTGGCCGAAGCCCCTGTGTGTGGTCAGCTAATAAAGCAATTGTCTGGCCCTGAAAAGCGGATTACTTTAATCTATTAATGGCCGACGTCGTGCAGCCCGTAGCGGTGGGGTAAGAGGGTCACCCAGAATGGCTAAGAAACCCATTGTAAGTCAACTGAAGCCTCTCCCCGCCCCCCCAGCGCCCCTCTGGCCCCGGACTGCCCTGGGATGACCTTGCGGCCCAATCCAAGCTACTGTAGTTCACCCATCTGGAAAACCACAAACACTATTTAACTCAACCTCGAGGGTGCAGACGTGGCTTCAGACAATGGGTGCCTCGCAACCAGTACATACTCGGGCCAAAGCATTAATTATTGCCCACTGAAGTAGGATGGTGTCAGGGAGCATCTCTGTGAATGGGAATACAACAATAAGGCAATTCAGGAAAAGTTTAACAACGCCTGTTCACACCAACAATAGCACAGTGTCAAAAAAAACATTACCTGTTGTTAAGCAGACCACACAGCGTCAGTTAAAATTTATGACATTTTGTCTATACACTGATAAGATAAAGCAAATGATATACAATGGTAGTTGTAGTTTCATATCTTCTAAAGATCCAACATAAACAACAATTCATTGAGTCTATGGCAAATATTTCTAATTCCAGATTTATCTGATTTTTCAGGCTAGTACACATTATTTCCAAAACATTTGGGCGTTATAATAATTGTAATTTTTTTCAGCATTTGTAGGAACCCATCTCATTAAGGCACAGTTCTAATTTAAAAGGAAGTGGCACTAAATACAAACAACAAGCAAAAAGGCATTCTTACAATTCAATGCAAGGCACATCTGACTTAAAGCAACTCTAGTTATGCATATTTTATTTGGACAAATATAACACTGGTTGATCAGAAACCTTGCAAGTGCCCCTGTGTTGTCTGTTTATTTCCAGTCCTCTTCCTCAGATGTGCATCACCTTACTTGCACACTGAGCCTTGTAATTTCCAGCATGTGCTCAGTTTCACTCTGAGGTCAGTCTCTGTGACACTATCCACTTTCTTTTCAGCTCATTGCGTTCGCTACCACCGCGTCATAAGGTGAAGAAGGTGAATCATCTCTCTGACATCGGCGCCTTCCTGTTGGAGATGCATCAGTCTGCTGGTGTCAGCTGACCCCCATGTGGCAGCTGTCTCACTCCACTAACTAACTTGTGGTCCAGTCCCAAATGATGTGGCATTTCTGCCCGTCAAACATGTGCACACAACCACAGCAGATGGTGTGGCTGTCGCATCCTGCCTTGTGCCTCGCACACTTTTCACCCAGCGCTGGTTAGTGTGCCATACATGTTCATATCTGTCTTGGGGGAGAGTCACACTCGCACTGTTGGTGTCATAGGGGGAGGGAAGAGCAACAGTTCCAATTTTCCACCCTGTCAACAAACTCCAAAAACAGATGGATCTTGAAGTAGAAATCCATTTAGCTCCACTTGAATGACTTAAGCCCCTGTTTGCTGACCTTTTCTAACTTGGAGGTGGCAGCACGTCTTAAGGAGAAATGAATCTTGTACAAATACACACGGGTAGAAATCAATAAGCTTTTTCCACAGCTGTTCACCCATGTATTTACCATTAGCAGACAGGTCGAATATGCCTAAATCCCTTTGAAATACACATTTTGCAACAAATGTCTGGGGAAGGGCATTATTTCAGCCCAACCTACAGCTACGTGGTAAATCTTATTGCATAAATCAGTCAGTTACAGGAACATTAGAACACTTAAACTAGCAAACAGTAATGTACCTCCTCCAACTGAATTAACAAGCTTGACTTCAACAGATCAAGTAATCTAAAGCTAAACAAGCTCTCATTGCAGAACCCATCAGCATAAGCTGCTTATTTATATTCAGCACAGTCACTGTGTCAATTAACAAATGCTAATTTAACATTAACCAAAAGTGACTGGGAACACACTGATATTTTCTGCCACTCAAATATTCATTTTACAACAACTGCTTTAAAGATAGTTCATCTGAGTTGAGAATATTAATTGAAATATTGGCTGATGATAACAATTTCTTTAAAATTGGGAATATTCAAAACCTAGACATACACCAATGAAGAGTAGAGATGTCCAATTACAACGCAGTGAATTCCCAACCGACCAGTTTAGAAATTCATGTCCAGCAACAAGCCTCAAACAAATTGTCCAATAATGAAAATGAGCTGGCCACATGTAGAATTAGTTACAACAATTAGAACGAGTTTTGCACCAATTTGAATTTGCCATATAATGAGCAGAATGTGCTTTTCAATTAGAGTGAGCTGGACCAATACATGCTACTAGATTGTCCAGGAAGTAAATTAAGAAGCCAGCAATAACAATGACTGCCATGTTCCCCCTGAAATAAATCCTTCAACCTCACTGAGAATCCATAAATAGAAGGATTTTTTCCAATAACTCCACTGATTGGTTCAGTGGTTCGGTGCAAACTGCAACAAGTTAACTGGAGGGTTGAAAATTTGATCTCCAAAACGTTCCATTTGACAAGTTAAAGCTTATTTGTGTTCCATGAAAAGACTAGCGCCCAGATACTCCTCCTCGTGTTGCGTTAATGTTGGCTTTTTTTATCCGCTCGGTAATGACGCTCTGATTGCGTTTGATTGATTTGTTTGAACCAGGTATTGATCGTGCTAGCCTCTTGCGCTCACTGTCTGTCATGACAGATGCGTGAAATTCCCCAGATGTATCCTGCTCCTCGTGTTGTTTGTGATGAGCTGCCACATTTGTTCTCGAACCGTCGCTTATTTCTTTTGAGTTGCCGCTGCTCTTGCCTTTTCCCATTACGAGTAAGTCTGCTAGTTTTGTTGTTGTGTTGAGGAACTTTTTTAAAAACCTTTGTCTACTTGCTTGTGCTTTAGCATCATGCCCTCTTAAACCCCTAAGGCCACACACTGACTGCAACATTAGCAGTGCATTAAGGAAACTCTGGGTGCTCATTAATTTCAATGAGATCACTGCAAAAGGAGCTATAGATACCTTTTAAATAAAGAAATGCTCAAACAAAAGATACTTCAACTTTTGTTATGCTGAAATACACTAATGCAAGTTATGCATTATGTGGTGCTCTTTTTTCCTAAGACAAAAGCACTGAAAAAGCTTGAATAACTTAAAAATGTAAAAATTTGCTCTTTTGTGCACACCAAAAGGAACATAAATGCTAACGTATCTAATGAGACACAAAAGGCAATGATGAATTGATAAAGTGGCTGCATCTCGGCAAACAGGTCTGAAGTGCTGCTTTGTGACTTATCAGTGTGAAACGGACTTCCTGTCATCTTGTGACTGGTGCTCTGCAGCCCCACGCCCACACTACACAGACCCTTATATTGTTTTGCCAGAGGGCTTTTGTTGGCCTCAATGAGCACAAACAGGGGGTCATTTGCATCCTGTAAGACCACAGCCTAATGACCTTCCATTAATTACAATCTAATCTAAATGCAACACCAACAGGACAACACTGTATCCAATTATTCTTTTTACATAGTATATATGAGAAATCATCTAATCTGCAATCAGGCTAGAGGTTATAACTATTGAAATGTATGCAGCATCCTTCTATAGAATGTATAGTTTTGTGAAGTCTGCACATA
This sequence comes from Neodontobutis hainanensis, assembly GCA_024349245.1. Taxonomy (NCBI): domain Eukaryota; kingdom Metazoa; phylum Chordata; class Actinopteri; order Gobiiformes; family Odontobutidae; genus Neodontobutis; species Neodontobutis hainanensis. The sequence goes on along the minus strand of JALDNG010000380.1, from coordinate 160,969 downwards.
AAAGGTACTCCAATCCAATACTGCATGGCAAAGCGCAACCTCGAATATGACCTCACGCAAATTTAATCAGCACCCACCTAAATTATACTTCGCATTTACAATCTTTTACATTTTAAATCTATGCAGAGTTTGCACTTTTATGTAAGTTGACAATTATGGGGAGACTAGGCAAATACATATTCACACAGTAAATGGGGTGGGACATCGGGCCCCGATTAACATTTATCGTCGAGGTCTTGCGCGTCTGGCAGTGTGGCAGCCCTGAAAGATAATGGGGCGTGATTGGACACAACGGTTGTTGGAGTGATGAGTCTTTATTGTTCTGTGAGCAAGCCCCGTGGCCCCTGAGCTGCACTGTCATTAGTGCGGGGGAGGAGGTTAAAGCTCTTCCTCACACCACCTGTTGTCAACGCCTCGGTCACCCCCACCCCCGAACCCCTCATCCTGCTGCTATTGTCCCGCTGACCCTTTGTGACATCACAGCAGCCATGCACACACACTGCTCTCTGCTCTCACTTGCCTTTACTGTGGACTAATTAATTCATGGCTATCCTCTGGAGGAGGTTTTTTGGCTGGTGGCGCTGGCTCACTGACGGCCAGACGGCTGGATCATACAGAGGGGGTGAAGCCAGAGCCCCGTGGCCTCACTCCGGCCATCTGATCCCCCTTTTTTAAGACTAGCATGGCCACTGGGTCTGTCCGGCACGAGCCTGCGTCTACAATCCCATTAGTGAAGCTTGAGCACACCACTATCTCGAGCAAAAGCCAAAATCTACACTTGCATGCAGTCTGTATTTACCCTTGTCAGTGCTTGTTTGCTCAATTTGTCAAATCCCGATATCCCCACGTTTGCATGATTTCTCCTAACATAAATAGGGAAAGCTGAGAGGAAGAGAACCGACAGCAAGTTTGTGACAAATGAATATGAACGAACAAAGTGCTTGAGACAGCTGCTGGAAAACACCGCCATGCTTCTGTGGAAACGCAACAAGATGCATATACTGACGCTGAAATCAGAAATCAGACCGGTTTGAGTGCATTCATGCTTTACTAACACGGACTTCCACTAACATGATCACATTATTACTTTATACAGTGTGTCGTGATGTTAGCGAGGATAGTTCTTCATGACTTGTTTGTGCTTCGAGACTGAAATTCAATTGACGTTGGTCTGTTTTGCGTGCTCAATTAGCTGACAGCGAGTGCAATGTGTAAACAACTCAATGTGACTTATTCAGATATGCCCCAAAGTAATGTATGTCGCCAACGTATTAGTGCAAAAAACAGAGCATTTTAGAGAAGCCGGAGTTTGATGCATTCTTTTTGTCTGTCTACTATCACTATCCAACTAGGGCAAAATGCAAATATCTCAAACACAATCCAAACCAATTTCCTGAATTCGACGATGAGGTGCAGAGCTGTAAAGAATTCCATTTATTTGGCCCCTGGAGCAGGTCAGTGGCCTCTTTCCTGCTTAAATACAGATTATCCTTAATAAGCTGAAAGACAAACAGATAAAATCAGCTTTATCATAATTGGCTCGTAGGATAATATCCCCTTATTCAAAGCACGTTAACGGCTCCAAAGAGTCTCCTAATAGGTTAACAGATAAAAGTACTAACAGTGCTTGAGTCATTCAGGAAATGCAAACAGGAACAGCTTATGTTTACAGTAAAACCAATTGCATTTAGCCTTGGGAGCCACAGCTTTTCAGCAAATGTTTTTTCATCATATACCGCAGGCAATCCAATGTAGACAACTTTATAACAGGCTGTTTAGAAAAGCACTGACCTTCATACAGTGTGATTTAAATGCTAACAGGTGTAAAGTGAGATTGATGGTGGCTTGGTACTGAGCTAGTCGTACACTTCAGTGACTGTGACAGGTCAGTGGGGCTGCTTTTCTGTGCCTTTTCTGCACAGGTGACTTCAGTACTACACATTTATTATTGCTTCACAAGCCAAAAGTAAGGATGTCACAATCCCACTTCTTCTAGAATTACTACTAAAGGTAATTTAAGTTGAGTACCAAGTATAGACACAAGTCGAACCATACACAGATTTCAGTTATATGTTGTTTCTTTAGATGCTTTGTCAGTGACTTATTTTTAAAGAGACGGCTTTGGAGCCTTGTGACACTTCAACAGAGCATCATTTATCATTTGTGTTAATTGATTTTCTTCATTTAAAGTCATACTATATGGACAAAAGACTTACTTGTGGCAGTATCTGAATAAGACACACAAGTATGAGTCAAGTACATAACGGTCTGATAGTGACAGCACCCTTCTTTTGGGCAAAAATATAGTAGCATGGCCACTTGAAGGTGGAGCTTGGCACATGTGGTCTAATTATTGGTTTTCCAATAATTGTAAAAATTGCCCTAAGAAAACGTTTTTCTTGTTCTTGTCTTACTCTCAGTTTTCCTTTTAGAACTTATTCTGAGTTTGGCAGTGAGCTGAACCAAACTTGACCAACAAGGCTTATGACAGTGTTGGCTACAGCGCTCCAATCTTTACCTATATGTGTCCACATCACTGGGGTTATTACCAGCGACATAGGGCAGATCTAGGTCTAAGAGGTGGCAACTCAAATCATTCTTGACTTTTGACACCCCCAAACCCGTAAACTCATTTTCTGCACCGTAGGACAGGGGAAAGGATGATCCAAGTAGTGACAGTGGCGTTCAGCTGTTTCTCCTAAATAGCCGTCTAGGATTACAACGACTGAGAAAGTTAGCCCAAACCACAAGACAACGACTTAAGGGTGCAGACTCAAACACAGGCAGAGTTCACATGTCACCTGTTCATTCCCCAAATTCCACAGGGCAGCTGTTCTCATAAAGCCTGACCTCCAAGCAGCCTTAAAGGAAGAGGGCCTTGGAGAGGATAGGCCCAGGCATAGACCCCTGGAACCACAAACTCCGCCTACAACTTGGAAAAAACACAGCTTCCCCTCCCTTTCTCTTTGTGAATATTCATGAGCCATAAAGTCTAGGCCTAGAGACGTAGCAGGCACAATAAAAACGTCAGAGGTATAAAACACTCAAAGAAAAAGCCGCCAGGAGCTTGGGCAGGCTGTTCTGAAAGTCAAATCCCCACCCAGGGGTGTCTGGCCCGTTAGGTCTATTGTGCTTCACCGACTTTTAACCATCTGACATGAATTGGCCTCTGCTGACGGCACGTAACTACAGAGGTTGCGCTTTGGGGGATCAAAGAATGTGTTTAAATGCGTGAAATTAAGCAGGATTGAAGCACAACACAGACATTTTAGGATTGAATAGTAAAAGGTCTGTTGCTGTTGAGAAATAATTGGTAGAAAATGTATTATAATGAATAATGAATAATAATAATGAATTTATCAGTTTATCGCTGAAGAATGACAGAACCACACATCCAAAATCAACAATTCAAAGTAACTGCCAAAATCTTGTGTCGGCTGCCTTGTCCTTGTTCTGGATTTTTCCTTTAATCACAAACAAATATAAAAGAAATGGCATCTCTGAGGTCAAGCAACAGCCACTGATGCATGAAAAGCCTCTCACAGTTCACACAGCAAACACCCATCCATCAAATACGTCATTAATAAGTGAAAACTGCTGCCGCGGTAACCAGGCAGGACCATTGCTAATGGCTTATTGAGTGCCTAATTGTGAGTGCATGAACGGTTGCAAACGGAAAAATGATCTGCAGCCACTTGGGAAACACACTAAAACTTGGCGCACCTGTTCGGATGCATCTGCAAAGTAAATATTACATAAATGAGTCGGGAGGAGAAGAGTTCTGGCAGCTTGTCTAAACACATTTTTATATTCACAGATGCATCTGATGACGGCACAACAACATCAATCTATTTTGTGTTGTTCCCCAATTAACTATGTTTTTTTGTTTTATAGCCTTTAATTTAATGTACCATCTGTACAAAAAAACAATCACCTTTGGGAAAAATGTAGTTTTTAATCTTAATTTTGACATAAACTACAAATGAGTCTAAATCTCTGTATTTTAAATTGCAATAACAATGTGTTTACCCGCTAAGGTGTCTCCAAGGACAAATAGCATGTGTGATTCTGCAAGGGATTAATCTTTGCATGAACAGTCACTGGTGAAATATCTCTACAGCAACTAATCCTTGGGAATTTCCAGTTCCCCCCGAGGCTAACCATAATGACTTTGGTGATTCCTTGCATTACCAACAAGAACATTTGATAACAGATGATAACAAGCAGTTGTCTGCCTCTCAACTGGGTGATGAGTACATCATTAGCTTTGGCAGCGTTCAGAGAGGAAAAACTGTACAACAAATTTTATTGTCCCTGTTAGGATATATTTTAATGTGCTGAGGAGAAGGCAGGCAGATGTTCAGTCACAAGTGATCTTAAGGCAGTTTGTTTAGGAAAGAGAACATTTAAGTCCACACTAATCTGTTTTCACATTGCATTCGCACTTCTATTACATTTAGTTTTATGCTTAGTTTAGTTTTGCTTTTGTGTTTTAGTGTGTAAGTAGAAAATTGCAAACACAGATTAAGTGTGCTTACCTCAAATTTGGAGAAACATTCTTTAATGCCACTTTAAAATCTAAATGCATTAATACTGATGTAGCCTTAGTTTAGCTCCATCAGTTTAAACAATGCCTGTGAAAAGCCCTTTTTTCATTGCTGACATATCCCTGCCTTGTCATATTTTGTCATAATGAATAAATAGTATAATGGTATTTTAGGCATTTTTACAGAACACCCCAACACAACTTAAAAAAGTAGTGGCTTGCCTGTTGCAGTGTTGTTTTCTCATGGAGCATAAATAGGGCACAAGCTGAGAGCGACTAGATATCCGTAAAAGAAATATCCATCATTATCACAGAAAAAAACATAAAAGGGAATTTAATCTCTTTCCCTGGCATCTCTTCTTAAAGTGTAAACACAATTAACCTCTTAAAGAGTTTAATTTGTTCATCAGGTCAGCACTTTACCCATCCCAACTCCCAGTCTCTCTACCATCCTGCCTGTTCTGCCAGCCTGCAGCAGATGGGCCATGAGGGGTTAAACCTTCTGAATGTACCACACTTCCCAGTGCTCTGGCTCTCACCCTACTCCCAAATATACACTCCACACACACCTCCCACAGTTTGCCCCCAGTGCTTCCAACTCACAGGCTGGGAAGCGAAGTGACACCATGCAACAAAGTGCCATCTTGTGCCTTCTCTGGTGCCGTTCCGAGCCCCTTGGCAGCGCTGGCTGGGCTTATGCGCCTGTGGCCTTATCTCCGGCCTCATTGGTGCCATGTAGTCAGCTCTGGCAATGCCTGGGCTTTGGCACTCGCCACTGTTTGTTCTATATAACCTCTCTTTTCTGAAGGCAACTCTCCAAAAAGTGTATTAGTGGGTTTATGTTAAAGTGCACGAATGTAAAAGACACATTGGAACTTTTCTAGCGCTGTGGATTAAGTGGTCTTATCTGTGAAGGCGTCCGCTGTGTGCTAAGTCCCTCTTCATTTGTCTGAGCAGACAGCTGCAGAGAATGTCACCTCCCAAAGGAGCAGCAAAATAAAAGCCGGACATACAGACAAATAGATGGACTGATCAGACGCTCGGCAAACTGTTATGAAAAAAGAATAGACAGGAACCCTCTGAGCTGGAAACATGACACTGCACGACCTCACAAAGCCGTGTATTAGATCCTGTCGATGCTGCGAGAAAGCTCAGCCGATCTTATTATCTCCAGCAGCCGCTAGCAGTACAATATCCCAAGGCAGCTGGAAATATTAGCAATATTATGTCCTTGGTTTGAGCACAATGTGAATGTCATGAATTAGGAAAAGCAAACAGGGCTTGTATGGGATTCAAAAAAGAGAGCATAAAACAAGCATGGTGTTGAGAAAGTGTGCAGATAACCATGAGGGATTACTCATTGGGAGTGAGACGTTTCCAGTAACCGTGTTCTATTCTCTGCTTCCTCTTCTGCCAGCTCTGTGAAAGTGATTCACAACACCTACAGCTATTCTCTCTGCTCGGTTTCAATGCGGCTTAAATCGCAAATACCTCCAGGCTTCTGATGTTGATACCCAAACTGAGCCTGAGCGAGGTTAAAGGTAATTCTTTCTGCTGTTTGGAAGAAAGCTTTCAGGTAAGGTGACGGATGCACTTTGCAGAACCTAGCTTTTTTGAAGAAGATAGAGAATGATTCATTGGCTGTTTTTTGGTGCAGAAATGTAGCCTTATTATTACGTTAAATATTGGTGCCTCATTGTAAAGTGTTTGACAAAAGTCTTGAGTTTCACTGTTTTTGACCACAGGTTTTCTTCGCTGGTTTGTGTTTGCCCAATAGGGAATTCCTTGAATGGGCTCACTTTTTAAAGGGTTGACAATATTAGAAGATGCCAGAGTAAAACCAGGGATTAGAGCAAGTGCAAAAATCCTCACTGTTTGTCCAAACACTGGTGGCAGCTGCTGTCAAAGAGGCCTGTTGATCTAAATTGGTAGATAATAGCTTTTGGAGAGGGTAGTTTGTATTTAAATGGCTGTCCAAAAGTCATTTTCTACTGATTTGGCCTTTGATTCTGGATGTTTTTCAGTAACTCACCAAAAAGAAGCACCACCCTTAACTATATTTCTTTTAAAGTTTGTATTTTCTGCTCCTGTCAAAACAAAGCCTTTTAACTACTACATTTTAATTGGCCCTATCTGCTTTTTCATTAAAGCTAATGCCACTGCTTGCATAAGAGAAACTATCTAAAGGTGACTCCATTTGACAGGGATTTGTTGTACTTTTTAAAGGCCTAACATCTGCTGGTTTGATGCTGCCAACTCTCTCTCCCCCTTCCTCCAAAGAAGGTTGTTCTGCTTTCCTGTCCAGTGGCGACAACTGTTATCTCTCCCTGCTGCAGCTCGCTGTCATCCATCTACATTAACAGGGTTCGGCCGCAGAGGGCCCGGACACCACACGACACAGCAGCAGAAGATGGGAGCATGATGAGCGGGGCAGGGGGGGGCTTAGGGTGCCAGCTGCCAGAAGATGTGACACTAAGGTCAAAGGTGTTGCCTTCAGCTCACACGGCCCAGTGATGACGATGATAAGAGAGTCGCTTGAAGCCACTTTATGTGCTCAAGACGACTGAGTCTGTTTGTCACTGTGTTTTGGAAATGGAGTTCCCAAAGGAGTGTCTCAATGTTTTCCTTTCCAATAGTTCCAAATGCACGTTTAAGAGGAACTTGATATGGCTGGCCAACCATATGGTAAGCCCGACCAGCCATTCTTATGATTTTCCTATTCTACAGAAACTGGATAAAATGCTTCTGGATACAATAGAACGGACAATACAACCACTAAAAGGCATAAGCAGAGAAACAACCCCCGACTAGTGTCAATAAATGTATGAGCAATCACATAAAACCAGTCAACTAATGTACTGTATATGTAAATAATATTGACTAGATCAGAGTGTAGTTGAGTACATATGTAATATAGGATGAAATTTTTAGTGTTTGCATACTGCATATAATACATATAAACCAGATTTGGGTTCCACACAAAAAGCTGCACAACACCCTTAATTCTGACCCAGACACGGCTGTCTCAAAACCCACTAGCCCAAAACTCAACAAGCATGCCACTTCTACTTACTTGCCACTTCCAGCGACGCGTTCCGACTGACTGCTTCTCCCAGGTAGTTCCTCGCCACACACACGTACACGCCCTCGTCGGGTTTGCTCCTCCTGCCGTGCACTATCCGGAGAAAGAAGAGCGCTCCGCTGGGTAGGAGCATTCGGTGGGATCTGGGGTCTTCTCTGTCCGTGTCGACACGTTCGCCGTCTTTGTACCATTCCACCATGGGAGTGGGCCTGCCCTCTGCTTTACAGTTGAGTGTGGCCGGCTCACCCTTTGACACGATCAGGTCGGACGGGTGTTCCACGATTCGGGGAGGTGAATCTTCTAACCTGTGTCTGGTGCCTGGAGGAAGAAGAAATTGATGTGATCAGAATACTATAGTATTTTGAGATGCTGAAAATGGTACATTAAGGTAATAGACACCTCATTAGAGTTTGTGTAGGGGCTGGGGTTAGGATGTCATACTATTCTCAGCAAAAAAAACCTTGGTAAAAATTGTTAAGTGATGCAAAAATTGTCATCACCTGCAGTGTCAGCGGTAACAATAAGATTCATTAAGACTGCCCCCAACAGTGAAATCACGTAAACAAAAAATAGTCGCATTTGTGTAGGAAGAGTGAGGGCTAGAATAAAAAAAAACTCCTTTTTCTTTTCTACATTCTAACCCATGAACACAAGAGGAGTGGGTGGCACAACTTCTAAAAACACATTGAGTTGCCCTTTCCATAAACCTCTCTTGCGAAAAAATCACCAGCAACATTGGTGTGTGAAATGAGCATGTAATGTAATTGCTCCACAGTAACATTCAAGGTATAAATCAAGAGGACGTGTGAAATTACATGCTCTAAATTCTGCATCTATCAAACAGAAACCAAATTCTTCACCCGGGTTGGGGACGGAAATGTGGAGCGAGCGTGTTAATCACAAGTGCAAGGCAACGGTGGTTGTTTTAAACCAAATGGAAAATACACCAGCTTGCCCAAAAACTTCAAATTCATAAAAGGTAGACTGACTTTCAAATAGATTTATTTTTTGCTCTACACGGTTCAAGGTTGTAAATTAATTTAGGTAAATAAATAAAATGGGTTGGACAATGTTTTGCAGTTCGCCTGTGGAGCACCTACCCCTTTTTCTTATAAAAGTCTGATTGAAAGAAATAAATGAAGACAGAGACGGAAGCAGACGGAGATGGAGGCGCAGTAATTCCCACAGGTTTTGGTGTTGCTTTGAAATTGCTTTTTTCAAAACCCCCCTCCTTCCTTTTCTATCTTCCGTCTTCCTCCTTCACTTTGAATGACAGTGTGTTGGTGGTACAATTATGTATGACTAGCAATAACACAAACTCAAGCATCGCGAGGCACGAGTGAAATTTCCCCCTGGAGAGAGTATGAGAGCATGACAACAGGAGGTGCGCCTTGTTTGTCAGAGCAGCCCGGTTGTCTCCCAGAGACTGCTATTGCAGCATTTGTCCATTTACCACAGTGTACTTTCACTTTTCCCCCTCATAGTGAGCCAGTCAGATGATTTTTCACTTTCATGCTTTACTGTATATTCAGTACCGTGGAGACTTTTACAGTGGGATACTGGCAAAGGTTCCTTGACACATGCTCTGTTTGTTTTTAGGAGTTTTGAAATTCCAGCAGGTCTGTGATCCTGCACCAGGGGCTGAATTCTTTCTTCAACATTGAACACACATGAAAACTGTAAAAACATATGGTATGGAGGCTGCCAAGATTCTAATGTATGTGGGAGCCGAGTCTCTTTTACAAACATGGATGGAGCTACAAGCTGACAGATGAAAGAAAATATGTTGCACTTTAGGGTAAAAGGTTATCAGAATAATCTTACCCTGTTCTATGGGGAGATGGTTTGGCAAAAAGCCGATTGTGAAGGTATGTAATGTAGACAGCAAGATGCAGGTCTAGCTTTAGAACCAGGGTCGTAATGTTTCTTCCCACATGTGCACCAATGAGAGGAGTTCAAAGGTTCAGCCTGGACTGATAACACTTGATAAGCAACACTGTCTAAATTCCTTCCCCCAAAGTGACAAATCCTCTGTCGGGTTTGGGGGATTAAACATTTCCCCAAAGTGCTCCTCACTGATGGGAATAAAGAGTAACCATCTGATGGCCCTGCTTTCAATGCAATTACATTCTCAAAGAAGGCGGAATAGGGAAGAGGTGATAAAATGCTATTGAAGTTACTAGTTAGAATCTAAGAGCAGCTTGGTGACATTTCAATCAAAGACTGAGATCAGGCTGACACCTTCTTCCAAGCGCTAAAAGCACACCAAAATGTCATCAGATACACCTTTTACACTAAGTCTAGATTCGATTCCACTGCCTTTTACTGGCTAAAAGACATTCTATCCATATTAGCTTTCAAATTTCATTCTCAGGCTGAAAATGTGCATTGCTTTGGGTTGGAAAGTGCTGAATGAAATAGCTCTGGTGCCATAATGCTGAAGTAATTTGCGTAAGTGTTGAAAGGGGCATCATGGACTGAAGTTCTATTTCACATTCTTAAATTCATTAGTAAAAGCTGAGGCAGTAAATGATTTAGATACATATAGAAAGTTTTAACCAATATGTGAAACTAACTAATTAGGCCCAAGTTTCCAAGTTAAGTTTTTACAAAAAAATATAGACAGCTGGAAAATAAGTAGTAGGTAGAATAATCCCTGTTTCTATGTACATTGTACCTGGTAGTTCTCCAGATACTACACTACTTAACATTGAGTGACAGTGCACAAATGTAATGGCACAGTACACCTAGGAATAGTTTACCATAACACAGATGGTGCTAACAGTCAGTACTTAGCTTAGACGCTGACCACTAGATAGAGACCACTTGACTAATAGCCTTTTAGCTATATCACACTGTACATATCTGAACCGAGCCTGTCTGATGAAGCAGTTCTAGGAGAAAGAAAAGGAGGAGGGGTCTGTCTGTGGTGAGGGCCCAGCAGGGCTGACTTTAAGAGCTGACTTATAAATTTTACAGTGCGAGCTGGAGAGCAAGTCATGCAGAAATGTAAAGAGAAGGCTTTTAAGAGAGGAAAGACCACCGTGCGAGGCTGAGCTAAATATCATCGTCGAGGACGCTCAAGTGGAACCCACTAAACATTAGCTTTTAAACATGATACAGCTATCATGGGAAGCAGTTCTGACTTGAAGAAATGATCTTGGTTTTCTATGGTAAGATTCTCTAGCCCCATTAACCTGCGGTGTCCATAGATGTGTTGGTGTTTCAGCAGCTATAGGCCATCTAGCATGACAGCATAATCCTGCCGACATAACAAATGGGATATTTAAATTTATGTGCCAAGTTTTATTCCCTAGCCGCATAGCCCAAAGTGAGGTCAAATATATGTTTAAGTTTAATGGACAGCTGCAGTGCTGAAAAGACGTGGCTTGTCTTGAGAAGTGTGTCTAATAGGAAAGCTCCAGACCCTCTAAGGACCTATTAGCTTCTGCCCGTGGTGTAGTACAGCGGGATGGCAGCGGCTCTCAAAGTAACATGCGAGCTAATGAAACCACAGGGATACTGTAAGAGAACTGTCTGAGAGAGCCAGACTGAGAGCTTTGACAAGAATGTTGTTGCAAGGGGAAAAGAGAAATGACTGTCAAAGTTAGAAAGTCACAAGAGAGTAGGAGCTTGATGGATTTGTGTGCGTTGTGTAAGTTGTCAGCGGGTGTGATACTTTTTTACATGGTGCCTCTATTAATAAAATAAATAAAGACAAAAAAAATCACAGGAACAGAACTTGGCTCAAAGCAAAAATGACTATTCTGGAGATGAGTCGCAATGACAAAATTAAACTCTTTTACAACACATCACACTGTAAAGGAAGTGGATGAAGCCACTGTAACATGACAGCTGTTATTAAATTTAGCCTCAATATTGTTTAAATATTTTTTTGATAAATTTTGATCACATGTAAACATATTGTGTCAGTTTGGGTCAGGTTTGTGGGGCCCTTAAATGTGGATGTTTTGTTCTATACATTTTTGCAATATAAACTGTCTTTACTAACTGATAAAAAAATGAATATACATCATCTTAGGATGAGATGGGGCCTTAAAAACATCAACCAATGGTTGGCAAGATCACCGCGCCAACCATTGTTGCTCTGCTATTGTTGCAAAATGGTTGAGAAACAACCTTAAGCAGGTAGTGGCAAAAGAAAATCTCCTTTTGAGGGATTTGAGAAAGGGAGAAGAACAGGACAAAAGCTAAATAAAACAGTGTGTCTTGGTGTAGTCTGAAAACACAGATAGGGCTACAGTCCCCAGATTTCTGATGGACAAATAACGTTTGTTTATTTTTTGGTGAAAATATTTCGAACAGGCAGTTTGGTAATGCCACGAGTAATAGTGGGAATACGATCAAGCGGGTCAGACTCCCACGATCACTTGTAGCATTACCAAACTGCCTGTTCGTACCTTTCCCAAACTCCCATTTTTAAGTGTGCTAGTGTTACTAATCAAATGTTAAAACCATTGAAACAATTCTAAGCAGTGAGTCCGACACAGATATGACAGTAGTAAACAAACACTTGTGTTCCAATGGTTGTGCATGAGATGTGGGAGGAGCTCCGTTGAAGGAGACTGGGGGGCTATTCTTATGCATGTGCTCATATCAAAAACTCTCTAACAGGTGTTGGTCAAGTGGTGTTTCTAAATGAAAAAATGAATCTGACATTTTTTAATGAAGATACATTGACCAGAATAAAACAAGTAAATCCTCACAAATAGTGCCACCCTCTCGTGGAGGTATAGCCATGGAATATTGACGTTGCAATAAACAGTAAAAGAAGATTTTATTTCCAGCTTTCTGAACTTTTATTTCAAAAACCTGCCCTTTATTAAAGTTACAAGTTATGCTTGTAAATCCATTGAAAAACAGCAGATGTTATTTTTTTATTCACAACGTAAAAATGCTAAAATGCTAATGATATTACAACCAGAAATCTTAGTTGCTAATAAATTCTGGCTTTGTTTTTAAAAAATGCAAATTTATCTTTGTTGTGAAATATAATTGTTTAGCACAACAACAAAACATATTTCATAGGAGAAAAAACTAAAGTCGAGCGGTTACTAGAGAGGTCCAAAATACTAATTTGGGTCCCTTTGTACCCCTTTTGAGAACAGAAATGCCTCAAAAAGCATGCCATACAAACTGAGGGCCTTAGTGTCACCCAGGCCTATTAATGCTGGTCAGTAAACTATAGGACCAGAGTCCAGTCACAACTTAATGGTACTTTATAACACTTAATAAAAACAAAGCTTTTCAACATGGTGAATATCTTCATTATCTTTATAGAAAGGAGTTATGAAAAAAAACAAACAATGCTGAACTTCACTTCACAAAAAGATAATTCATACTTTAACCAGTGCTAACTGCATACATAGCTGAGATGGTTCCAAGTAATAAACACTGTCAGCCACTTTGCACGAAAGCAAATCATACATTTTCTGTGGTGCGGTCTCTTGGTACAAACGCATTATGCAGATGAACTGATGGAACCACTTGAATTTCTCTTGTAGTGTAATTATATGGTACGAGTTCCAGCGGAGGGAAAACACTTCACTGCTCTCAATTATTCCACTGTGCGTTATGTTTTCCGTGCCTACCTGGAGAGCCCAAAACGGACTAGACTGGAACTGAACGTGAACTACATTGAAACACAAATGCCTACTCTGTGAATTACTGTCAAACAACTTCAAAGTTATTTTAACTGGCGAGAAAATGTTGGATGAGAGAAGAAAGCTTTACATGAAAATAGAGCACCCAGGCAAAAGTGCACAAGAACAAATGAGAAAATGGGTAGAATAAGAAAAAGGAAACAGCCACAGGGAGCACAAACTCCTGCTGCAATGTTCTCACTGTAATGGAGGGCGGCAAAGTGCTGAGCCTGAACTTTTTCTCATCTATTGCAACAAACAAGTGGCCCGGTGTGTCCCGTTGATATAAAACAAGAGCACATAGGAACTCTGCCAAAAAGATCCACCGTCGATTCCCAGCATCTCCGCCCCTCATCAACCACCTCCCTGGCCTTATTTCACCAGAAACAAAAGTGAGCTTTCAATGCTAAGCAGATTTACCTCTCCTGCAAAAGGCAAGGACGTCAGATAAACAGCCAGCACTTCTCTATCCTAATCTTGACTTGCATTCAAATGTTGCTGCAATGAGGCGTGATCTTTTGTCGCAAGCATCCTCACAGACAGATGAAGAAAATTAACCTTTAAAGTTCAGTATTTTCTAAATGGGGTTCTATGAGATACTTTTTCATTCAATTCAAAACCCACTAATCCACTGATTGCAGTTCTGCTGTTAAGATCTAAAGCCTGGAACTACATTAAAATGCCAATTTAAATGGATAACACAATATTAGGTGCAGAGAGACTGCCCATATTTTTTACAGAATGCCATGGAAAGGTGCCCTTACATTATCTTGGTTTCAGGGATGTACACATTTATATTATTAAATCTGTTGCTAGCAATTATCTTTTGTTTATACTGAGACGAGTATGTCATAGATCCCCTTTTTAATATGTACTGGACTAATGTACTGGACTAATACTCATGGCTAAATTACACTTATTAAACTGTTCCAACTTTCTTGACAATTTCTTTGCTATCCTCAAATGCCTCCACTGCAAAGAAGTCACAGGTCGACTGAGTTGAGACTGAGAGACTGTCAGATTCTTTCAAATAAATGTATGACAAAGCAAAATGGGAGACAAAAGGCAGTGACAGGCAATCGCTAAAAAAAAAAAGAAAGAAGAAAGTTCAGCTTAAACCCCTGCATGATTGACATTATTTATCTTTATTTAGAATATGGGAAACTATGAAAAGCCAATTGGCTGTCATTTTACCTGACAGGTTATTTGCTTTAGGTGACAGACCTTTCACTAGACCTCTATATGTAAATGTGCACTTTTCCCAGTCTGCCAAACACAGACGCTATATGCTCTGACTTGCATTACAAAACCACAAAGGGGAGCTCATTTTGCCTGATATTTGTACAAGGCTCAATCTTCAGGTCAAATCCTCCTCATACCTACTTCCCAACTGCCTCACTGCAACGACTCCATCTTGGTAACCCCCACCAGCCTAGACAATATAGCATTAAAGACATTCCCTTTACTACTTCAGGGGGAAGGACATAAAACAAGGATGGCACTTGAGCTTTATCAAGTCTTCCGCAGACAGTTTGAGGAATGTCTTTCATTTTGCCATCAAGGACTTGGAAGTAAATCAGAACGCTGCAATGTATCAAAAAGTACGCCCCCCTCTAACATTATGTTTTGAGATGTGGTAAAAAAGGAAAGTCTAAGCTGTACTATGGCTTAGTGGCCAAAATTAAAGCTAAGCTGAGCTAACCCTCAACCTGCACTCCAGATAACCACCATTCACTCAAAATTCCACTTCTAAAAGACCTGCCATTAATACTTATGAAGTTTCACAAAGTCCCACTTGAAAAGTACCTGCTACGGCTACCGAAGGTGCTCTATAATCTTTGCAGAATGGGCAATGGAAAGAAAAGTAGGGGTAGAATGCAATATCCCCGATCAAAGAAGATTCAACAACATTCCCTCCCTCATCTGCAATTCTTTTTAGTCTTCTGGCTTCCCTTCACTCCAATGTGTTGTTTTACAGCTTCTATCCCTCCTCCATCTCTCGATCTGCACCAAAGCCGGGGAATTGATTTGCAAATACGCATTCAAAGTTAAATTGGCAGCTTGGAAGGAAGGCAGGCTGGAGTGCTTTCTCTGCAGCCTCCCACTCTTTGACCCTGTGGGGACAACAAAACGAGGCACTTGCATGAGAATACAAAGCGGCAGCCATAAAGAAACAACCTCCTTAATTGAGCCACTGTTTATGCTAAGCATTTAAATGGGCAGGGTCAGCTCTTCCAAAAGGAAATGGGGTGTTTTTATTGCGACTCTCTTGCAGCTATATATGTCAGGGCTTTGAGGAGCAGGGATGATGGAAATTGGACACAAAAAAAGGTTCAAAGCTTTTCTCAAAAAAGTCCAGCCTCTTTCTTTTTCTGATGCAGCTGAAAGTTATTCAGGTAAATGGACAACAATGACATACATTTATTGCTGGGACTACCAGGCCTCTTGGTGGGAGGCATGGTCGTCCAATAAGCTTTGATTTACAAAGGTCTCTCTTGGGACAATGGTGCATGTGGATGCATTATTCAACAAAAGTTTTGGTTTACAAATGCAATTCAGTTGTTTATTTCAGAATGAATATCTATGAACAGATGTTAGCAAAGCACCACATCGATGATACAGAGGCTGTATTTACTGAACTATTCCAAAGTTAATGTTAAGGGCAATTTGCCGTCCTCAAGGCTAAAACACAACCAGCTCAACATTCTTCAACTTATCGCAAATTCTGCCAAGACTTGTCAGCTTGAGTTCCAGTAGGCCGCCAGTAACAAGCATCGAGTTTCTCCACTGACTCCGCAGAGGGGCTTTTGCAAAGGCCTGTGGAAGCACGAGAGCAGTAACTGTACTGTATGTGGCCAATATACTCAGGCTGCACACTCAATTTTGCTGTAAGTGTTCTGTTTGATGAGAGCACGAAGAGACAAGGAGGAATTGTGGGAAAAATAGTGGGAGTAGATGTCATTGATTCTCAAGAAGAGTGCATTTAAGAGTGTTTTTTACAGAAATGCTCACATGCTGATGATTGAATGATTTGTTATCATTAATGATCAGTCCATAAGTGCTGTTTCCTGCCCAGTCAAGTTAGGCAGGAGATCCTCAAGGGGCCTAGGACAGAGCCTTGCTACATGACTGCGGTTGGCCAGCTGGGGGGAAATGCCATTGGTTTCCTGTCCCATAAGCAACATATTTTGGTATTAACTCCTAACTCCTGCGTTTTCTTGCACTAAGTGGTTATCTGCTCAAATCTGCATGACCACATAGATCAGGCATTTCACTTTAAGGGAGGAAAGGGTCGCGACAGAGACTTCCTGAGTTATTACACGTCAATGCAGATCCAGTTGTAAAAAGGGTTATCTTGTTCATTCATAAGCCAGACATTTAATTATCTAAATGAGCAAAGCCATCATTTGGAATTTATGTTATTTAATGAGGGGGCACTCTAGGACACTTTAAAATATTTTGCTCAGTTACACACTGTTTAGTTCAGCTCAATGATTCAGCAGTGCAGTTGTAATAAATATAAAATTACATTGATCTTTTGTAGAAAGATGCACTGCTGGCACTGTAAAGAGAATGCTTGTTGACACCACAATACAAAAGACTTTGCATCTTACACAAAACAGTTAGAATCTATAATGTAGTAAAGCGTTATTTAGGACTGTGATGAGATCTCCAAGTAGATAAATGACCCCTTTGCTTTTTGTCAAAGATTTCGAGCAATAGGGCTTCTGAAGTAAAGAGATGGTAAAAGAAGCTAGAAGGTGGCTTCATCTCTGCTTTAAATGCTACCACAGCTTTTGATTTGAGCACTGGGTTGCACTTAAGAGCTAACAAGTAGAAAAGGATCCTAATTGCCTCGTCAGCCAAGTTACATTTCCTTAATGGGCATCTTCCTTTGGAGCATCATGCTGAGAGGTCAATCATGGAAGAGTTCGAATGGACAAATTTTCATGGCTGTCTTATTTCCCCTCGTCACTTTTTTGTGCAGCTGAACTAGCATCTTAAAATAACAGGTATCCACTTCCCCAAAAGAGCTGTCACTGCCACTTCTGAAGCCAGCCATTAAATCATCTACAGCGGCTGTCAAAAACCCCACTCCACCCCATCACCTTGATACACGTCGGCTGAAAATGATCCATTATCATTTTGGTCTTTTCCACGCTGAGCTTTCAAGTGCCAGGCTCTCGCAAATACATCCAAGTTGCCAACAAAGTCAAGGTGGTGACAGTTATAGCAGAAGACGTGGGCAATTCTCTTAAGGAACAAAACAACAAGTTGTTGTGCAGACGAATGTGCCGGAAAAGTCTGCAGACAATAAAAAGTGGGTAAACATGAAGATTTGGCTGTCTGTCTCTGTGGTCAAATTTAATAAAAAGCATGCAGTCTTTTTGGACAGGTGGTCAGACACTGAGAAGACATAGAAGGAGTTTGGTGTTGGGTAAAAGAAGAAAGCTGGTTAATCACATTCTTTTATTGGCGTTCATATGATGCTGCAGACGTTTTTTGTGCCAAGAAAGTTCAGCAATGACATCACTTTTCTGAAGGTCCATCTAAACATGCGCCAAAACCATATTTTCACTGAGGAGTACAGTACATAGTGTTACAGCAGCAGTACAAAGCATATTACAACATCTAGCATTCTGTCTGCTTGGAATATGTCTGTTTATCACAAGAACAAGACAAGATTCCTTTGAGAAAACATTGCCATTTTATGCTTCACTTTCAGTTCTCAATTTCACCTGAGCAGTAATTAAACAAATTGTATGTTTTTAACCTCTATATTTTGGGACCCATTTTAGAGGAAGCTGAAAAGAAAGACTGCCTCTCTGGAGATAAATTTGGCAGCTCTTGAGGATGTTTGATGGAGACGCTCTGACACCATATGTGAATTTATGCACATTGCTGTTTTTTCCCTCAGCTACTTTAATCATCTGCCAATGACAGCTCAGAAAAATCCTCTGCACGCAAAACAAAGCACTGTCATCTCGTTTTTTTTCTTTTTTTGCATATGTCGTATTCGCAATAGCACAATACAACACCTGTCCTGCATGTACTATCCAATTAGTATCTTAGAAGCTTTTCCGAATGCAAAAATAGATGTCAAAATGTGTTTCACAGCTGGGATTAAAGCTCAAACAGCAATGACCCGAGGTTGACCTCAGTTTGTCTATTTCAGTTCTCTGACCAGCAAAGGAGAGGTCAACGCTCCTGAAAACCACTGGAACTAATGTTGAGGACCATCCGTCTGTGTGCAGCCCGAGGTGGGAGCTTGAGCCATATTGTGCCAGGCCCCTGAAGCCGTCACACTCAAGACCTTTAAGGAGAGGGGAAAGCTGACTTGTCCTGTCAACACTCCCTGCTAAATAGAGTTCCTGTTCAGTTTCTTTGACGCCCCCATAGCGTGTTTATTTTTGCCATAAGTGGTACAAACCTACAGTGTGGATAGATATTAAAAGAAATGGAGTTCTGCGAAACACTCCACAGTTAGCAAAGCAAAAGTGACAGGGCGTGTTTTTTCATTCGCTACAGCTGAACACACACATAGTAATGCACCATGGGAAGATGGCAGACTGTTTATGTAATGAATATTCAGGACTCTAAAATTCTGTTATCACGGCCATGCATGGTTAACTGGTCTATGGCAAGCAGGAATCCAGCTGCCACATTTTTCAGAACTTAGTGAAGCTATTGCTAATTTCTGCCGACAAGAAGGCATGAAAAAGATAGTGGAAATATATAGAACTGGGCTTCAAACGGCAATTTCAGCGCATGATTGCTGCTTGCGTGATGACAGGAAGACGATGTTTAGGTCTATGCCCACTCTTTTGTTATTTTCCACTTAGTGTAAATTGGAATTGACTTAATTTAATGGATTTAACTATAGCATGTCTGAGTAAAGCATATCAAAGCCTTGTAAACTATCGACAGCCTAACTGATGTCTTAGGAGCAGATGGGCAGCCAGGTGGAGGATGAAAAATATTACTACAAAGCTCCCCTTTGTAGTCTCCAAGTACGAAAAGGTGTTGTCAAAATGCCAGTGACAAAAAAACTTAGTAATGTGCACAACAACCCTTTGAGTCACCCTGTCAGTCACGCCAACAATGTGTAATGACTACAGATTTGAAACTCTAAGCATAGGATAGCTTCATAATGCTTGTTACATTTCACGCTAGATGAAAGGATTAGACCTTCAAACGTCTAAGTCTGGGTGATTTTGCACAGGGATAGAATTTGGCTCAAATCTCAAAGGGTCACTTTACCCAGAGGACTTAAAGCTTTTGTTACCAGATATCTCTAAGCTTTTCCAGAATTTTTGTGGCCTTTTAACGGCCTTCACACACAATACAAAAAAAAAAAAAAAAAAAAAAACGGGCATCACAAAAAAAAATACAATAAAATAAATTGGGGTTTGTAAAGTAACCCTAACCTACATTAACCCAACAAGGTAAAGATTTGAATTGGCCAGTCATTCAAAGCACGCCACACTCTAGCTGACTATGCATGACAAGATCCCTCGAATACCATATGTGAACAGACACAACCGCAAGCCAACCCCAAAAAAAAGACTTTGAACAATGAGACAGTTTGGTAATTGTACTACTCCAGCCACATTACACCCCACCGCACTTCCCACCCTGCAGGAAATGGAGTTGTATGCTCAGACTGTAATTACAGTGTGGCTATGAGGGTTTGGCGCGAGCTATTTGATCTGGTTACGGGCCTGTTTGGTTAAAAATGGAGGAGGGGGGTGTTCATGAGACAACAATGCAGCTGTTTGTGAGCTCTGCCCTCCACTCACTCCAGTGGAAGAGCATGGCAAACACATGGTGCTATCAACAGTCGTTCAACAGCGGGCTACCGCGAAGCAATGGTGTTGACTGATGGTGACAGAGATGACTGGCAATAAGAGCGGAGACTCCAGTGTCGCCTTACTAACTAAACAGTCTGAGGAGCAGGCCGCTGAAACGCAACGCTGGATCCACAGGAAGGGGCCCTGACTTGTAAAAAGGAAAGGGAAGAATGGCATCCAGGATTATAAGATCATCTTTCTAAAGTGAGAGGTTCATGTAATCGTCCTTCTATTTATTCTGACATCAATACTTGTGCTGATTAAAGGTGGGAGTCACAATGCTGCACTGATGAAAAAGCACCTCTAAACTAGCAACAAGAAGAGTTCACTGTGCTGTCACTTTTCACATTTCTGCTTCTGAACTTGCCCATCTCAGGAGTACCACTATTTCAATGTAAAATAGGCGGCATGTTATGATACCACTTATTTATCAGGAGCCAGTATTAGAACACAACAATAAACAAAAAACTAAATAAAAATGACTAACATAAGTACAGAATAGCCACTAAGTCCAGAAAGTAGGAGAGTAGAGAGTTAGTTAAATGTTTTTTAACTCTTCAGTGAGGTTCTTCTTCACCCTAAATGTGTTGCCCTCCATTCCAATTTAAAAATACAAATTAAAATAATAATGTTTTTTGAAAATCCATACAATGGAGATTATACACATCTAAAATCTTTCTCTCCAAAAAGCTTCCACTGTTATTTCCAGTGGCTATAAATGCTATCCTTTAAAAGTCACTTGATGTTTTGCTAGAGTGAATATGAGTACTATTAATCCAGCCTTTGTAGTCCCTGGGGAGCATCTGGAGTCAGTGAAGGAGCACTTTTGCAGATGCTGAATTCATATGCTCTAGCTTCATAGCCAATGTTTACAGCCTGGTAAAAAAAAAAAATAAAAAAAAGAGTCTCAGCAAAGCGGCCCGGCCCAGAGCCACCACGCTGTCACACACAATAACATCCCACTCACCGCTGGGAAAAAAAAGCTGCCTACATCACGGTTGGAGATATTTTCCTGTGTAAGACATAAAAAACACAGGTCTATGATGACAAGGTGCCTGTGGCCTACTGGTAGCAATTTAGCAGCTATACACCTGTGATTTATAGCTGTGCGGCCAGCACTGGGTCTCATTTATACATGGTTTCATCCCCACAGTGGTGACTCAGGCTATAACTAAAACTCAGACTTAGTCACCAGTCAAACTGCGGTGGAAGCATTCTATTCTCACAAGTAAGAGCAACTTAAATTAAGAAACTCCAAAGCAAGTCTTTAATTACAGCCACCAAAAGGTAATCAAACAACCAGGCTACTTTACTTTGTGTGTCTTGGAATTTGTTGGAGGCTACACTCAGGCCAACAGTGGCTTGTAGTGTACCAACCAGAATATATCTTCAATCTAGTGCTGCACTTATCTTGGCTTCTCTATGCAACAATAAAAGCACCCAAAACCAAAGCTACACAATGAAACATCCAAGTACAATTAGATGGAAATGGAACAACTGAGTGTCATCGCTGCATCTGGTGAAGCTTTTATCTGAAATGCATTACAGTAGAGAGGCTGCATGCATTTTTAAGCAATGAAGTGGGGATTCACAACCCCCTAAACAACCTGCTACATTCAATTCACCCTAGAACCACTAACACATGCATAAGAGTGAGGGAACTGAATGCATTCTGCTGCTTGCTGTTTCACGATTGCCTTGTGCAGAGGATATATCTCACTAATGGGCCTAATAATAAAGAGAAATGAGCGAGCTGGAATCACAACAAAGTCAGATTTCTGTTGGGAGCAGATGCTGGTGTGAAGCCACGGTCCCCTGGGCAAGACACACAGTAAAGCTGCACATGGACTACTCTGTTGTCTATGGATTTAAGTGGCCTATAAATGACATCATCCAAGAAGAGGATTAGTCATTTTGGCCTGGGTGCTTCTAAGTTGTGGTATGTAGGCTATAGCCACATGAGATTTGGGAGGACTGAAAGGAAATGGGTGGATGGTCTAAATGGAAAAACATTTAATGAGTGAGGTATCTTGAAATGCCCTTTCCTTTCCTGTTACCCAAAACACTTTGAACCCCCAGGGAGTCCTAGTAGTCACTCACTCAAATGAACTACACAAGCTCCATCTGTGCAAACATCACCCCAAAGCAGTCACTAGTAAAACTTACCATATGCCAAAGTTTGGAACACAAAAAAAAACAGGAGGACAAGCACAGCAGGACGGTACTCCATCATAAAACCAGTTCTCTCATAGGTAGACGAGACTGGCCACGGTTTATCCAAAAATCAGTCCCACTGGCTGTCCAGCAGCTCTGAGGATAAATCCAACCAGAAGCGATTCCAGTCCAAGGATGTAATCTCTGCGAACAGCGTCAAACTCCCACACCAGCTATCCCGTGCACCGCAGTGTTAAAATAAACACGCGAATATCCCGTGCTGTAACTTTTTTTGCGTGAGTCTAATCCAGCGGGACGTCCGTGAAGCGCTAGCCGCAAGTGATGAGCGGACCGGCGGCTGTGAGTGCAGGCAGCGTCCGGTCAATCAGCCAGTCCCCGTTTCTATATGTTTTCACAGAAATCTTGCGGAGGAAAAATGTTCACAGCGGCTTCTTCAAACAGTGGATGAGTTGAAAAGTGCATAGAGTGGTAAAAGCGAACGTAAACTATGTCGCTTTTTTGTTACAGAGTTAATTCCATGTCTTCTTTCAGCACGCTGTCCTCTCCTCCGCGGCGCTCCGCTCCTACTGCCAGAGGTCCACGAGCGGCAACAGCACGGCCCGCAGCCCCAACACAGCACTGAGAGCATGATACTCCACTTCCGGAGTTTCAACATAAAATTATAAGTGTAGGAGGCGATTGACTGTTTTTGAGACTTTATCCCATAAACAGGCGCATTAAAAATAACGGTAGACTATGTGTAAATATTACAATATATTTGCACTTAACAGAATAAAAAGATTATGCAAACACGTGTGGTATTTTTGTGTGTGTATATTTACGTTATAACATAAATATATTCTTAGATGTGTTAAAGGAATGAGAGTTAAATAAAATAGTAATCTGGTTGTTAAAGAGTACTGTAGTACCACAAATGTGATTCATGTATCACTGTATTTTGTTTTGTATATTTCCGGTTTGTGCTGTTTTAAATGTTTACACCTTCACCGTCCCATCGGCACTCTTAAAGGGCCAGTGTTGACACTATAACTGCATGTTAAACAGCCTACTAGTACTAATTGTCCATTATTACAGAAAGATTTTACACCTGTAATGTACGTTTTTTCCCCTAATCACAACCGTTACACATCCTTTTGATCTTTTTTGTTATTTTATTTACAAATGCCAATTTTTAACTCTTGCATTGCATGTATCTAAACACTATTAGATGCCTGTGTCTGTTTCATAAGTTCATATGTTATCTTTATCATTTCTTTGATCAAACACAATGACAAATACATTCTTTTTACTTATTTATATTCTGTAGGTTTCACAATATCCTGAATAGAGTGTACCCTGTGATGTCTATTTTTAATCCTGTTGAGTCTACTTTTTTCAACAGTCACACTATTCACTGTGGTGCAAATGTCAACATTTATCGTAAAGCCTGCATCTCATGACAGATGCATGAATTATTTTGGCAGCGGTATGAATCCAAATGCAAATTTGTCTTACATGTGAAAGACCTTTGATCGTGCTGGCTGTGGTGCTATGTATACAAATAAGGCAATGGGAAAGAGTCAGCCACCAACAGACACAAACAAACCACACGCACTGCTGCAAAATGTCACTATTTATTTGTGCACATGCTCTCTCTGCATTTGATGAAAAGAGAAAAGCAATATTAAACATGCCAGGAGATATGGCCATGTGCAGCGATGAAACCTGACGTACTAAGAGCCACAATTCTGCAATGAAGCAATAAGGAATGATTGGCTGGAGTGCTGTTGAGCTGAATAAATATTAGGGGTCAGGTAGATCAGGTAAACACGCAGCTCTTGACATTTATAGAAATGCATGTCACTACTCAAGCAGTGCCAGCTGAGGTGAGATTTCAGCCCCACTTTTACATGTTTTTACGCAAAAAAGACAATGGTACATCAAAGTCACAAACCCTGTTCTGGAATAAACAGTCCTATTTTAGGGTTAACACAAACACTGATAACCAAGCTGCATTTAAATACCCCTGATATTTCTTTCATGTTTTATGCATGTACATGTTTAATTTAATTGCAGAAACTGATTAATTGAGCATCGCTCTGTGATTGAATAAAACATGATGAGGCCCTCCACTAAATGCATTTCCGTTCGTCTGTGACTGATGCTGCTACTTTGGTGCCTTCGTCAAACATTTGGCGTAGCTGTCAGTGGAATCAAGCACTCCATGAATTTAGACTAATTATCCACATTAGGTAGTGAATTACAATGACAGCCCATCAGTGGTGCCGGGCGCTGCGCAGCACACTGGCAGCTGAGCTATACATCATAGAATTATACCCTCGTGCACACAAAGACCCGCTTTTTATGAGGTGATTTTTGCAATTCGTCTGGATCTTTTGTATAGGCTTTTGGAGTTGGCTTTCGGGAAATGTCAATGCTAAAAGATTTCCTGGCATCTCTATGAAAAGCCTCTATCATTTAAAGAGTCCAATTAAATGAAAAGGTTTGTGCAGTCACAAAGGTTTCGTTTCTTTCACTCAACATATATTTATAACACAGAGATGTCTCATTCAATAGTTTACACTCTAAAATACACTGTGCTGGCTTTATAGCACATACAGCACTGGCAACATTCTTTCAGTGTCACCTCGGCAGGGCCAGGAGATTATGTTCATACTAAATAATTAATTACCACAACTTCACAATCAACATGAAATGAGCAGAAATCAAGTTATGTACAATCATGTTCAACATGTTTGCACTTGTTTGTGTAATGCACTTACCAATTGCCCTATAAATAAACCTCATAGACTTTAATTGAATTGTGACTCTGATGTATACCCAACCTCCAGATTGCTTATTTTTTGACTGAGGCTGCACTGCCACTACAAGCAATTCCATTATTCCACACAATTTCAACTTGATTAAGTGCTTTCATTGAGAAGAAATTGCAATGACAAATGTTCATTTATTTCCCCTGTCGGAATTGAAAATGGAGGCTAAATGAGCAGCTCACAATCATATTCTAACTCATTACATCTCACTTTGGATGGGAGCTCCTAAAAATAATTAGGGTTACACAGATAGGATGACTCAGTGTAAGGTTTGTTTGAAGGACTATTCATTTCGGTGTGCATTGTTCTCCTATTATTGAGGAAACTATGGAGGAAACGCCTCAACCCTCACCGAAGCCTGCCTTTTCAGAGACAAGTGTAGGTCAAATCTATGGCAGCATGATTCATAGACTGTCAAATAATAATATTTCCAGTCCAGGGACACCTATACATGGGATTCACCTCAGTGGCTGAAATAATACCTGACCTTGGAGGTGCTCATTAAGAGAAAAAGGACACAGTTGACTTCCCACTGTATTTCTTGGATTAATAAAGGCCACTATGATTAGTGGTGCATCTGTGCCTTACAGAGGGCATGCCCTCACCATCCAGCAAATACCTACTGCCAATCGTTGCTTTTACATTACATTTCCTAGCTTTGACACAAGATTAAAATCCTCCACAGGCTGATGGAATGTAGACTGATACGCATATACAGTTGCCATAAAATAGTCTGTGTCAAAAAACAAAGGCGGTCTTGTTTGCTGCATGAAGAAGAACAAGATCCTTCTGTCCCCTGAAATCCATATGAAATGATATACTGCTCTGCCTACAAAGAAACGAACATCCTTCACTAGCACCATCTTCTTCCTAGATGTAAATCACCATAAACATGTATGAGCAACAGTGATGGCCGCTCTGATATGGCTGGGAGTATTCCAGAGGCAATTTTGCATGCTCACAATTAGAGCTGATAAAGTGGAGGGTTATGCACGCCCACAGCTGTTGATCATCGAGATTAGTGTTCTGTGAGTTCACTTTAGTACGCACAATAACACGCGCAAATACATTTGATTGCTCCGACATCGAACCCCGCTTCACCCTGCAGACAAATATGTTTTTAGTAGTGGTACGAACCCACACGGAGACCATGCTGGAATGTTTATTAAGGCTGCTTCAACTGCATTGCCAGAGCTTGAAGCAGAAAATAACATTGTGTTAAGATAGCATCAGCAGCTCACTGCGCAAGGAGCACCCTGTTTAGTTTAAGAGTCAGCCCTGTGCATTCACAAGTCAGACGAAATGTTACGATTGTATGTTTATGCAGGCCACAATTATATTTGTGAACCAAAACGCTCCATCGTTTTATGTATGTCAAGGTTCTTTTGTGTTTTGACTGCGCAGACATCTCGCTCCACAGTTTGCTTTGGTCAAGGTGGTTTTCTTGCATGGTTAGAAGTACTTTTGTTAATGATAGACAGAGAATAAGATCTGGTTTTAGGTTTGGTTAATCTTCCTTGGTGAAATAGGATTGAGTTGGGTTTTACATAAAAAAAGCTTTAAATAGAAGTAATAATAGGGAAACATGTGGACTTTTTCTTCAAGGGAAAGTCCAGTATTTTGTAAAAGCAGACACTATTCCCTACAGTAGGTAATGGTCAGCACAGTCCCGTTTTAAAGAAGAGGAAAAGAGCAGGAACAACACAGGTTTTATAAAGTATTTATACAAGCGGCTTCAAAAACTTCAAGAAGTATGACGGCGAGAGTGAATTACAAGATATTAACATACATTCATTTTGTGTGTGTGAATGGAAGCAAGATGAAAAGTGATTTAGGTGCCCACAAGAGTAGGAAAAGCGCTAAATTATATTACATTTTAAACTTTACCATCACTTTTGACAAATGGCTGGATTAATAGAATGGTCATATTGTACAAAGCACCATATAACAGACATTACTTAGAGTCTAGGACAAAATAAATAGGTCAAAACATTGAATTTAGCTCAAGGAAAGATTCATCTGTTGTTTCTTTAATGGCATTTTCCTCCAGTAACGCCTTTTATTTGGAGCTGCAGTCGAGCATAACTAACCACTCACTGGGGCTTGTAATCCTGTTTGTCTGGATTCGTCTTGATAAAAACATTAGCCCTAAATCTCCATAAAATGCCATTAAACGCCTATCACCTGTATCTATAGCTAGCCACTTGAACCTATGCCAGCTCTTCCCCCATTACTTGTAATGAGAGCCTTATACGTCTGCACCTTTTCTCTGACACAGAGCTGGTAATGGGAGGACGGGCCCTTTAAGACGCTCCCCTGAAAGGATTCTATTATAGATTAATTGATTAAGTGGGTGGCGCTCTAAAATGACAATATATCTCTTTATTGATCTGCCTTTCAATGAGATTGGCTGTTACCCAACCTTCCCCAGGGAGGCAGAGAGAGAAAAAAGAGGTGAAAAATAAAGAGGGGGAGCAGGTAAAGTGAGGGGGCTATTAAGGGGACAACTCATTTCCTGTTTCTCTTGCAGCTTTGGATTCCGTCCCAAGTCTTGGAACGATTCAGTGCAGTGGGTTTTCTTTCCACACATACACTATATCATCTTCTTCTCCAAGTTCTCTCCACACTTTTCATCTCATTATAAGATCCATCTCTCTAGCTTCCCCCTTCTTCAGCGAGACCTCTTTGTCTTTCACCATAATGAGGGGCCCCCTATTAATTTTGGGGCTGTGAAGCGAGACGCACCTTCTGTTCTGACCCCTCCACATATACTCTCGGCAAATGGAGGAGCTGATATGAAGACAGAGTGAGCCGGGGCGTCTCTGTCTATTTGGCACCACACATCATGATGAGAAGGGCCGACCGGGCTTTCCAAAGGAGACATTAACCTCTTGTCCGTCCACCAGGCGCGCACCATTCAACTGGTTTCACACACTGATTGTATTTTGTAATGAGCGGGGATTAGCTTTGGCACACTAACAGTGAGCTCTATGGATCACTCTCCGAAGACACACAGGAGTGGGCGCCAATAATAGAATAATCGGTTATGAACAGGGGCTGAAGAGGGTGATAAAATGGTTATTTTGGATGTTTAACCACTGTTCGGGTTTCATGGCTTGGCTGTCTGTTGCATTTATAAGAGGACATAAGGACATACAAGGAAACTACATCTGGTATTGTTGGCTTGCATTTAAAATCCATTTGAAATCCACCCAGGATGTTAAACTGTAGTAAAGGATTACATTGAACTTAATTGTTCACTTGGGTCTAGTTTGGTTACAGTAATGGCTGCTCTTACACAGATGGCATGTCCTTAAGACAGGTTTAGGGCTCAGCTATTAATGACAGGACCAGAGGGGAACAGCAGCAGGACACAGTGCTATTAACAATACTCCATTTTCTTATATAAACACATGCATACCTCATGTTTGATTTAGAATTCAGTATTAGCAGAAAGATTCAGTAGTTTATAGTATTCAAAAGACCTAAAGAAAATTTCAGAATTTTTTTTTTATCTTGATCTTGATACCCTGTCCAGACATGGCATAGTGTAAACTCACTCACTGACCCATTATTTGTCACCAGATCTGACACAGGACTTACATATTTGGAGGGGCCCTGGGATACTTAAAATTGGGTTCTCATATGAATGTGTCTACTGACACTGGATTTATCGCCCAGTGTACCAGATGTATGACTGACAAGCCTCTAGTGTTTCATGTGCTTTAGAGACATTGAGTTGTAGCAGTGTTTATTAGTCCTAAAGTGCTTTCAGCTTTGTGCTTCTATCTAGCTACAAGTTACGAGTGTTATCTGAATGAGCAAAGATCTTAAAACAAAAAAGGTGATAATTGCTTGCGGTTGTTAAGACAGTGGACGATCTTGATAAAAGTTGTTTCTGGCTGCTGATTAGCACCTTCCTTAAAATAACCTTTACTTCAGGCTCCAAGTGTTGTCGGGGAGAACACAACCCAGCCTCCGCACTCCGCTCCCCTTTAATTTTGCCTGTTCTGCTTCCCCACAGAGCTACCATCTATTCGTTTCCTCGCGGATGAAATGACTATTCCAATTCTCCCAGTCTGCGCTGGGGCTCCGGGCAGCGGCAATTACAGCCCTCCCCTCCGACACACACACACACACAGCCCCTCTGACAAAGCTGCCAGAGAGCCTGAACAAAATTGTCTCTGCTCTACAAACAAGCTCCTCCAGCTCTTTTCGTGCTCTCACCTGGCGTTAACAGGCAGCCCTGGCCTTTCATACAAGCCATTATGCTGTGTGACAGGAGCCATTCAAGCCTAGCAGTTAGTTGGTGTGCCCTGGATGCCTTATTTTCTGCCAGAACACAAGGTATGCGACTAACAAGAGGCAGAGAAAAAGCACACAACATTGGACAAGCATTGTATTTCCAAATGGGGAAAGTTCGTTTTGATAAGCATCTTTTTTTTTTTTTTACCTAAAGAATGCCAATTTTCAAAGCCTGTTTTTCCCTCCAGTGAGATTTTTGAAGGATATGATGAGAAAGCCCATGAAATGAAAAAATAAATTGAAATCTTCAGCGATCACAGCCTGCTATAATATGCCATTTCATCCTGTTGTTTCATCATATCCGTTTGAAGGCACCAATTATCTCCCTCGGACACAAATCACACACGTCTCACGTATTGATTGTGAACCGAAACAGAGACGCAAAATGCCAGAAGCTTTGTCTGCCGCATCGGGTTTGACCCCCAGCTCATCTGACTCCCGCTGAGAGGTAAGCTAATATTCTGTTATTACTTTAGCTACATTTGATGCAAAATAGCCCATTATATTTCCAGAGCAGGGCTGTTGTGTCTGGCAAATTGGAAAGGGAAAGTAATTACACTGTGAATGTGCACAGCCAGCTCATTTGTACGTATTGAAAATGGATCTAATAAAGCAAAAGAACACTCGCAAACAGATATGTTCTTAATGGGAAGTGGCAGTAAATAGTGAGACTCAGACAGTGGATACAATGCCTGCATGCTATGTGTGAACCCTTTCAACTAACTTGACAAGTTTCAGAATTAATTCACACTTCTGTAATCAGAAGGACAGAGTGGTGCACTTCAAGTCACCCTTTAATAGGCCCCCAGCCCCGGTTTTGCCCTCTCCCATTCCCGAATATTATTTTTAACCAGTGCAAGTGCCAAAGCAGTGCGTTGTGCTTGCATCTTCGCTGTCTGAACATCAATCACAGAGTTACCATGGTGATGGCTATTTTAACCAATTGAAATGGAAATGAATTTTCATATTATATAAATTTTAACACTAATCATTGCTATCAGTTCATGGTTTTTAGTTATTTACTGACATTGTGCTTATGTTCTGCAACATTGTTTTTAATTTGTTAAGATGCTGTCGTTAAATTTGCAGTAAAACTTAAGTGTCCCAGTTTTTAGATTTAAAAATATGGCCACCCTACACAATACATCTTTAACTATATTCTTGGTTGTCCCCAAATGACAGCAAATTATTATAAGCATTAGCCTCTTGAGAGCTAAGTTTTAGTACAACCATTGGAAGAGCTTTGTTATCTTTTTAAGTCTCATCACAGCTAAATGCTATGTAGCAGGCTAGCTTCAGATAAGCGCTGGAGGATTATCCGCTGCCTGTTAGTGAACAAACACGACAGTGTCAGACACAAAAAATAAAAGATTTCCAATTTTGAAGAACTCTTGGCTAAATTAATTTATGAATTTGCTAAAGAAAGCAAGCTACTTACCATTAGCACTTTAAGAGCTTCTAGTGCAACCATGGAACATGGACTACAACTTCCAAAAAGGGTTGTTCTGTCTAATAGAGCATAGGAATCAATGTCACTGCGCAATGCATTGTGGGTCAGCTTTAGTCATCATGTTCAAATCTTTAACTATGGGAGATTGTGAATATCAAAGATGCTAATGCAAACTCTACTGAAAGAAAACAATAATGAAGGTATAAAAAATAGGAAGCCCATATAGATGTATGTTGGTGTTTTGTTTTTGTATTCACCTCCAATATATTTCCAACCTGTACGAGCGAGCTAACATTACCTGTAATCAAATCTCTTCACCGCAAAAAGCAGCATATTGCGGTCGGACTTCAGAATAGCAAATTTTTACCTTATTATCCGTCGCCTGTTGACATTTTAAAGGCAGCTTTCCATTCCACTTTGCCCTGCATTCAAAAAGCAAGCATCGAGCACAGCCGTGAGAGTCAGGCAGAAAGCAGATAAATGCTAATGGAGCCATCAAGAACATATATTGTCCGTTTTTTTTTTTTTTTTTATGTGAGTTCTTTAACGTGTCAAAAAAGAGATTCTCTTTCTTAAACATTGATAATATTGATTGATTTTGCAAGTTTCATTTGACAGCTTCTTTATGCAATGTTTTAGTTTAACATTTGAATTATTCTTTGATTTCTTACATCAGATGACTCAGTTCTTCAATACTTTTATGTTCTAATTTCTCAGGTTTATCCTAGTCTCTTAAACTTGCAAAACCTACAGTACATGCTTTTATTCCCCCAGAAGACAGAAAAACACTCTTTCTCATGGTCTGATGTAAGTGTGCAATAGAGAATGTAGCAACAACCCCAACAATCAATTATGGATACTTTGTTCAGCCGCGGTTCTCTTTTGTCTCTGCTAATTGTGTTACATTTCCTTTCCACTGAACAAACCTTACACTGAGAAAGCGTGGCGTAATGAAGAGCGACCATTTTGTTAACTAATTAGCTGAAATCAAACCCACAGAACCTTGAGCTCGGGGCGCTCTCACAACAAACGCAACACAACAACAATGAAAAACTACCAGGGCAGATCAAGTTCACCCCAGCTCTATACGGAAGTCTCTCCACGGCTCGGATTTGAATAACCCCTAAAAGGTCCCTCAAGGAGAATTCTCTTTTTACACTGCGCTCGAGTCTAGCTTTCGGCGCTCTGCTTCAGAACCTCTCCTCCCTGGCGTCTGGTTGAGTCCGGTCAGTGAAAAATGTGTTTTCCTTTTCCCCTCACTTCAGAGTCTGTCAGGGTTAAGCCGTACTTCCTCAGGGGGAAAATGTGAGATGATAGGTGAGAGCCACGTCCAAACACTTGCAGAGGTCAGCGAGAGGGCCCCACTACATTCCATAAGGCTTAGTTACCTTTATCAGTGAGATACCTGGGCCTGGAGGGATGGTTATTAGTGTCAGATCAGCGCTAGCGGGTGCTAACTAAGTAAACAGCACTTAGACAGCTTAGATAAACAGTATGACCAACACTAACACACATATCAAATAGCAATGCGGAGTGCTTTACTGGATCATAAAGCAGTGTCTATAGAAACAGGTGCTCATCAGACAAGCCGGGCTTGACGTCTTAAAACATGAAAGAAATTGCTGAGGTACTCTGATTTTGCAGTGAATTCTTTAATTGCTCACCAATGCGTTTCAACTATGAAGTCTTCATCCGACTGATAGACAATCACAGGTGTATTCTTAATTTAAAATCACAGTCATGTCACCAAGTCATGTCACCAACCATGTGATACATGTCTCAGTAAAAACAAACAAACAAAAAAGCATACAGCAAACTTAGCAGGATTATACATGGGGCTTGGGGAAAAGATACATGTGTTCCACCTCAACAACCCTTTTCTAAAGTTTATTCAATGGTATGGACGTTATATAGATGATCTTTTCTTTATTTTCAATGGGACTGAGAATACACCTTTATAGACTTATAATGTCAAAAAAAACCTGTACGTGCAAAAGCTTTGCTAACTGCAATTCTACCTTTGTAGTGTATGGACTGAGGACTGAGAACATGCTTTATACATTGACCAAACACTATAAACTTACTGGACACAGCAGTCCCAACGTATTCAAAGCAATGGTGAATGAAGTTGTCACACGGGCTCCTAGAGGAAGTAATAGGTTAAAATACCTGCTCAAAAGAGAGACATTTTGTAGACTGAATGCCACATGCCACCCTGGGGTCAATGAGGAGGTGGACTTCTACCCTTCTTTTAAACTCTACCTCACTTGTACTACAATCTTTTTACTATAAAATATTTGTCTTGTTCCCTCTCACAATTGTTTTTATACTGTTTCTGTACTAATATTTTTCAGATTTTCTTTTTTTTACTGTTAAAAGATTTTTTCTGTTGCTGATCTGGTGATGACCTTACTGTATGATTTATTTATGTAATATCTGGACATAAGTTACAGGCAACTGCTTTTCCAAATGTCATAACTATTGGGAATACACAGCCCTGGTGAAGGCTTCATAGTCGAAACGTGTTGGTGAGTAGTTAAAAAAATTACTGCAAAAGGAGTGCCTCAGCAATTTCTGTATTTGTGCAGAGGCTCAAAAGGTGTTTCCTTCAAAATAAAATACCAGAAAACTCTATCTGTCTGTTATTGAAATGTTAAAACATTAGAGGTCTAATGACATGAGTGGACTCTTTTTAACAATTTTGCCCGTTTTAGTTTGTAGCATTTGCATGAACTCAATGTTGTTTTCAAAAAAAGAAGTGTCCTTTTCTCATTCATACAGTACAATGCAAACAAAGATGGTAGAGAGTACCTTTCCCAAATAAATTGAAGAATTTGTTACATTTAGCACTTTGCAAGAGGCATATTCTCTTGCTGAAACTCTTCTGTACATTCTGACCCTGCTTTGCTTCACCCAGAGAAATCGATAGACGTAGCTACCTAATGATACAGATGATATATAAGGGCACATATTTCTAATCTGTACTTTTAAAAGTCAAGCCCGAGACTGTTAGTACATATTGATTTTGTATTATTAGAGCTTTTGAGGTTGCCGCCAGGTCCCGGGAGCTGTCCTTCTAAAGGTCAAATAAGCATCAGTTAATAACAAAGATGGTTAAATTTCTAAAATGCTCTTCTTAGTCTGAGCTACATCAGTTTTTTTGGATATATAATAGTGATCTAGGTTGGTATGGCAATGAGAAACACACAAACAGAGACTAACAAAAAGGTGCAAGCATTCAGCCTTATCCCTTTCATCACTGCCTCTCTGCACTCTCTTTCTTCTCCATCAGTTTTTCTTCTGTCCCCCTCCACCATTGTCAGAGATGGCTTTATCCCTGTGAGTACAAGGACATAGCTGGGCTGTAGACTAGGCAGCCGCGTGCTGGAAGAAAGCCCTTCACACATGATTTGGGCTTTCCCCTCACCACCTGACAGGGATGAAATCAGAATCCCTTGTTCGAGAGGAAAATTATTGCTGGATTACCTTTGTCCCTTTGCACCCAAGCTGTCACAAATAAAACTACACCCAACTTGGATTTATGGCTCAGTCGACGATTGCAATTGACAGAAAAAGCACGAGAGGGACTGAGCATGTATTGTTTGCTTAAAGATGTCCCATTGCATGCCCCATCATTACATATTCATCTCTTGCATGTTTCAAATGTCATTCAGAAGACTACATTATACTATATAAGTCTTCTGTTGGTTTATGTATGGGTAGAGCTCATTTGGTCTCAAACTCCCATGTTGTTCTTCGCCATAGTAACATTTCATAGTGACATTTTCTTTGGGTGGTACATCTTTTTGCATCTATTTAAAAGGTATGCATATTCATTCTAACCAACCTCAATTAATAATCCATTTAAAACTAATTTTGGTTTGCACTTTAACAAAATTTTTCCCAATTTGGTCAAAGCGCGATCAAAATAATTTGTGGCTAGTTACATTTCACCATTTTGCCATTGTAAAGTCAGATTGAACACTAGCATGGCAAAATGTCACAGCTGCCTTGCTGCCTCGCTCTGATTGGTGTATTTGTTAACAACTGTAATTGGAATTGGTCACAACAGCTGTCAATCACCCAATGAAGAATGCTATCTTGTATGTATCTGGAGTCGGATGTAATCATCAATTGAGTATACTAGAACATTAAAATTGTGTCTTATTTTCTAGTTTTTGCTTATTTAGGACTATCCATTAACATTAATACTTCACAAAATATTGGTTTGCATGGGGTTGCTTGTAAAGCCCATTGAAGAAAAGTTAGTCCTACTGCATCAGCTATAGGCTGATGATATAAACTATACAAGGCAAGGGAATAAGCACTTGTTATTTGATTGTGAATTGTGTCACTTTGTAAGAAGACTTTGATTAAATAAAATACATATAAAATTCAACCTGCTGAACTGGCAAGTGGGATTGTGTTACCTGCCACTGCTGATATCCACTCACACCGGGAATCAAGTCCTATTTGTCACATGTCATTACTTTGTGCTTTTTGACTGTCAGTGGTAAATACATACTATGCCATTTTCAGTTCAACACTTGTCTCCCACGCTCTCTAATAATGACAGGAATATCCAGGACCCCTTAGTGCCCGGTTCCCACTTTTATGTCTCCTTGCCTTACTCTCTAGCCCTGAGCTCAGGTTTCTCTTCGGGCCCTGCGTTCTGATTTACAACGTCTCCAGCCGCTGACAGGGCAGGACAGACAGAGCTGGGAGCGGCCAACAGGGAGGGGGTTCATTGTTCTCCTTTCTCCACTGTCTCTCTTTATTTATGGTATTTCCAGCATGACCAGGGACATGGCTTGACCCCAGGGAGAGTGCGTATATCCCCTCGGCCTCGACACACACGGGTGACTGCCATTCCTGAGGCAGCGTGCGCCCAGTGTTGTGGTTGACGTTTCTGAGACAATAGCCGCGCTGCCCATCGTTCTCAGGGAGTCAGCTGGGTTGAAGTTGGGCTGAATGAGGCTCTATCACAGGACTGCACGCAACAGTGGACCATGAGGGGTGAATAATGGTTATATTTGGGGGAGCGAGGGGGCAGCGGGAGGTTTAACGCATTATGTGTAACAATGAGAGTGTTGCCGGCATCATCTGACGTCGTCCCTCGGGGAGGTGTCATATGTTTTCTATTGTTGTCATATGTTGCTGATGGAAAACAGCGACTGCGATGCTTGTATAGGACAAACCTAAAAAACGGATGAGATTTTAAACCAGCTGTCTGCTTCATCTTTTGGCAGGATTTGCCATTTCCAGTTTTTCTATGGCCCTTTGAACAGATGCCCAACTGTTTTTTGCATGTTTGTTTTTCTCACAGTCCCATTGAGTACACTCGAATATACCTCCTTTTTCACAAGGTTACTCACAGTCCATGTCAATGGATGCTTATTATGGCAATAGAACATAAGCAGACTGAACTATAGGCTTTAGCCATCCAAAGAGAAATTCTGTACAAACACCACAATTTGTGTGTGTGTGCTGTCGGTGAGTGGGTTGAGAACATCATCTAGTGGGTTAAATTCAGCTGCTTTTTTTATAGAAGCAGTGAGTCAACACCAGCGAAAAGCTACTGTATTCTTATGACTACAGTTATACATGGTTTGTATAGAACAGGGGTCTCAAACTCAAATTAATTGGGGGAGTCTGGGTGAGACTGAGCCGGATCAGGTATTCCACAAAAAAAGCTTCAATGGGTTCTTTTTAACCTGAGCTATCCTGAACTTAAATGGAATATTGAAGAACATGAATGAGCTGGCTGAGTGGCCCCATTGGATGTCCATTCCCCTCGGTGATATTGTCAACATAACATCGATGTTAATTTGCAGATTCGTCATGATAACAAATCCGCATGGATAGTGGCGATCAAATTGTCATCAACTTTCAAACAAATCAACCAATTTCAAATGATGGGAAAACAAAATACAATCCGCATGATGCCAAATCCAATGCCAGTAACACTGAAATTGTCCAGCTCAAGGTCAAACATGCTCATTTCAAACATAGTAAGAAGCAGTAATTTTATGACGGCTATGTGATGTTAGTTGTTTATTCCTTCTCCCATAACTTTCACTGAATGTAATTTATGGACTGAAACGAACTGAGCAGCCTCAACGTTATCATTTCAGACAATGTGACAAGGAAAAAGAGACGGCATCTGAGTACATAATCGTAGCAAGAAAAAAATGTCCCATTGTGCTGATGCTGTGTTCTGTAATGAAAAAACACACTATTCAAAATAATACCTTTTTGGTCCCAGACGAGGAGCTGAAGAGTAGACATGATCCATATAAAGTGGTAACTGGCCTGAGAGGGTGCCAGTTTTATGAGGCCAAAAGCGTTTAGAAAAAGATCAAAGTTCAGGAAGTGCAAAACAAGAAAGTCACAAGGTTAGCTGTAGTTCCATTCTATGTAGTATTGCTGAATGCCATGAGATGTTATGTCCTCATTTAATTTCATAATAAGAACAACAAGCTTGTTGTTCTTATTATTGGTGTCATTGTCACCAATTTCTACTGTATCTTTACAACGGCACCTCAGCAAATGTTGAAACAGCCCATTTCTACTGCCTTTGTAGTATAGTACATACTTGTGGAGAGCAACTGGCTTTTTAAAAAGTGTACCCTGCGCTGAACAGCAGACCTGAGTCAGCAGCTCCTGTCAGAACATGAACGTTAAAAGAGCTCATGCAGGTAATGAGCCATTTGCAGTTGTTTAACAGTTTGAGTATTATGGCTTGTTGGAGCAGTAAGTGGATGCCACACCTGTTTCCCAGAGTTTTAGAGCAGGTGGACAGGCCAAAGAGCAGTGGGTCATGCGTTTTTCAGGAAAAGCCTGCTGTGGAAACTGCGGTGCACAGAAGTGGAAGTTGGCATGGAATAGCATCCTCCATAAAGGCAACAACTGATATGAATGAAGCTTACAGCTGTTGGGGCAACTGTTCACACACATTATGAACACTCCATTACCGCTTCCTAAGTCCTGTGGCTACGGTCGTGACATCATTCTCGAATGTCTTCCACAATAACAGTTGGAGATCCCCACACTGCCAATTTAAAACTTTTAAACTTTTATATCCAATTTTGAAATCCAATGCACAATAAGGCTAGCCTATAATTGTCATCTTGTGCTTGTTATGGTGAACTACCAGCAAGATAAAGAAGCATACAATCGAGGAATCTATGTGGTGTGCTGCAAAAAAACAATAAGCTCAGACTCTCTAGCAAGCATAAACTACAATTAGCATTAGCACATGCAGGCACCTGATGGTGAGGTTTTCTTCTCATGATGTACTCAAGATTTTTGATTATGGTGGTTCTTTGTCTTATTGGCAAGCACAAACATATCAATATCTTATAACTTAAGTCTAATAAATTTTTGCGGTCACAAAAAAAAGCAATCATCAAAAGAAAACGGTTTTCACATGACTGAAAAAAAAGTATACAGATGAAGCTATAGCTTATTGTGCCTGTTGTGCCTGTTTTGTGACCTTTATAGCTGTGAATAGTGCAATGTTTCTGATTCTCTCCAGACTGTTTCACAATTTGAAGCCACAGTTAAAGTTTGAACTAAACTTTTCCAACTTATTTGAAATCCCATACACATTGTGCTACCTTTTAATTGAATCCTTGTGCTCCGAACCACCAGAGTAACTGACCCTTCTAAAGGCCACTTTCTGTCCATACATTAAGATCAGTTAATATTTATGAGGCACGATGTAGAGACATGTTGGATCTTTTAAATTGAACTTCTAGCCTAATGGAAATATACTGTGGATCATTTAGGGAATGGAATGAATATAGACAAGTTTGATATGGTGTGAGACAAGAATTTTTATGATGCCCTTCCAATTAAGCCTGAGCTCATTCTCATGCATTCCCCCGTCAGGTGGCTAATGTTTTTCAAGGGAGCAATTGCAAGAGACTTTATAAGATCTAGTTGGTAAAAGTCAGGGATTTCATTGCCAGTTGATTGGAGGTACTACTATATTTGTTTTGTCTGATACAACACTGCTACCACTTTCAGGCTAACTGTTAGCTACCACTAGATAAACCATTGTGTAGCAATGTTTAACCAGGAATGTAAAGAGAACCTGCTAATGGAAGAAATACAGGCCCGAGAAACCATGGGGCCAATGAAACTAAGCTACTGAAGAATAGCACGATATTTTCATCATAACACTTACAGGACTAGAAATATATAAAAATGGCTGAGATTGTGAACAAGTCTTGAGAGTATTGGTTGCGACGAGGCCAAGTTGTGTGGGCGCTGAGAAGTGCAAATGAACCTTCAGTCTCTGTTTGCTTCATCTAATAGCCTCTGCTTAGAGATGAATCTTGAGAGGTGCTTTTTTTCCCCACTCTGATACAAAAAAGACACTGTTGAATAAGGTGACCTGGTGCGGGGGAATGAGAATTGGTTGTGAAATATTCAGTGGATGTGTTGTTGCTATGTTGGCACAGGTTTTCTAACAAATGTGATTCATTTTGGAGGCACAGATAGTTTTATGGTATAATCACAAATATTTTCTGAAAAGAGGAATAGTTTATTTTTTTAGATGTAAATTGCTTTGAAAGCAGGTAGAAGAAATGAAGCCATCAAAACAAATGCAGGAAAGTCGATATAAATGACTGAGACAGGGAATATAAAACAAGGCATTTTCTAATGTCATTCAATATTCAATCATTTTTACATGTCTAGTACATATTCTAAAATTATGATTTATTATATACAGTTTTATTTATTTTTCAGGATTAATACAAATAAAACTATGTAGTATTATAATCATTATATATTTCATTATATTGCTTTCTATAGCCCTGGGATGTTGTTTTGAGACTCTGCAGGTACTGTTCTAGAGAACTTGCTATAACACTTGGATGGAGTACAATAGATGGAGTGGTGACCTACCCCGGCATTCTGTCCCAGTCTCCATTATATTAGCCACTGGTCTATTAGAATGCCTGTCAGAGTTCTGCTATGCTAAAATGGTAAATAGATTGCACTGTGAGTTTTTTTTCTCATTTGCAATTTCTTTAGAGTATACAGAGCTATTGTGTCTAATAAGCTACAGAAAAAAATAGAGTTTTGGTCACCTCATGTCTTGTTATTTGACAGGTCTTCCAACTTGAAGCCCCTTTGTTCAAATTATATATTTTTTTATTTTGCCTTTATTTAACACAGATCTCTTGCAGCACAGATTTACAACAATCAAACAACATAAACATCACATAAAATCACATTAAGCACTTACACAAAGACAATCTGGATTCAATTGACCTAACTAAAGTCTAAAAACTGTTCAGTGAAACCTAAAAGCTCTTTTTCCTTACATTGGGCACAGCAAACTGCAGAACATCCGCCGAACGGAGGCTGTGATGTCTGGGCTTCATGGTTAAAAAGATGACTAGGACTCAGGAAGTTTGCCTAAAAATGCTTAATAAATAGTTATGGTTGTCTTGGGTCGATGTGATATACAACTCTATAACGGACATGGGTTGATCTTGGAGACCTCACTCTGTTTGTGCTGAACTCCACTCAGTCCTCTCACTACGCAGCACCGCCTCCCCAGTAGTCATCACATCCAATTTGATACCTGCACTAACACCCCCAGAGACGTGTAAAACTTTACACTCGCCGAGGTAGCCTTCTGTAACCCTGACAAATTTAGTTCACACATTTTATGAACACACTGGCCTTATGAGAATCATTAAACCACTGAGCAGTAGACAATACAAGTACGAAAAGTCATGACACATCGGAAGATAAAGGAGGTTTCTTTCATTGCATCACTTCACTGATTTCTTAAAGTTAGCACTCGTTTGACTCGCTCTCTGTCAGCCTCCAGCTCTTCACTGAGACAAAACGCTCACAGCTGCCAGAGTGTGAAAGTAAGTGTGAAACCTGTGAGGCTTTCAACACACAAGGAACAAGTCTAAACAATCTATCATTGTTTTTATCTTGGGCTGAAATTGCTAACAAAGACAGCCCTGTTCTCGCAACACTTTACGGCTACAAGCGTGACAAATTCCTTTGTGTGTTACAGAAATGGCTCGTATGAATCAGCATAATGATCCAGCATAACGTTTGAGGATTTATAAGTTGTTAATTTGTTGCGCTGCAGAAACTGCCAGTGTAAATTAACAATGTGCCATTCTTCGCAGAGTTGTTTAAAAGATATAAACCCAATGGCCAGTACCGCTACTATTAAATCCCATTGTGTGTGGTGCACTGTTAATGGCAGCCATCATTAGCTTTGTAGAGCATCATCAGTTTTTGTCGCTTTATTTCCTTCCGAGCTGAACCATTATATTGCTGTGGTCAGCTTGTTAATTCACAGAGTCTCAGTCCATCCTAGCTAAGAAACCGGCCAATTATCTGCCTGTGTTTTCTTTCTGGGCACTGCAAAGGCGGACGTGCCAGTGTGTCTTTAGGAAACGACTGGCTGAGTCTGTGGAGCCTGGATCCATTTTGATGACCAAATGAGGTTGGATAAGCAAAGTCCAAACAAACAAACAATATGGCTGTTCATATTTAGCACAAT
Source organism: Neodontobutis hainanensis (assembly GCA_024349245.1). Taxonomy (NCBI): domain Eukaryota; kingdom Metazoa; phylum Chordata; class Actinopteri; order Gobiiformes; family Odontobutidae; genus Neodontobutis; species Neodontobutis hainanensis. Next base: position 119,535 of record JALDNG010000380.1, on the reverse strand, counting down.
ACATTGTTCTTATTGTCAGCTGAAAGCAATAGAGAGCAATGGTGCCAAAGGAGTGTAATCCCTGTTTAGGGCCTAAAGTCCATCCGAGGTCCATTAGTGAGCAAATGTGAAATCCAATATATTGTGTTTTTTTTATTAAGCATGTACAATGTTTGAGTATAACAATGTATGCAGAGTCAATACAGTTAAATGTAGTTTATGTAAGTGATTGAGATTTGGGTTTGAGATTTTTTTTTCTATTTTAAAGAGTAAAATCAAGATATCTGTGATTTGGTTGTTTTCTCTCCAAGGGCACAAATATTGATCTGGTATTTACTGCTGAGAAAATGGCAACAACAATAAAGGTCTCCAAGGTGAATGATTATTCAGAAGAGCTTTTGTAAGCTTTGGGATTGCAACTTTTATTAACCTTGACTGTCAGTGCTCCAGCTGAATCGAAGAAACTTCTCAGGGGCATTTGCCTTCGGTGCACACTTAAACTACGTAAACTTACTAGTCCTACATGTATTGAGAATGGATTGAAGAACAGGTTGTCTGTAACCCTCCAAACACTGACTCAAACACAGGTAAACATTTAGTCATGTAGCCTGACAGTTTTGGCAAGTTCATTCTTCATACTCACTGCAGCATGGAGCAGTTATGAAATAGCTTTGGCTCTGGGAGGCTGTGACCGAATGCAAATGTAGGATTCTTTGGAGTGTTTTTTATCAGGAACAAGGGACTGGGCATTTTGTTTGCTGACAAACATAATATTTTATTGCTTTTAAGTGTTTAATAAATGTTAATACAGTGCATAATTTTACTTTAATTAATCTGCACTACCCCCACAGTTTTGTCTGACCAGCCATCTTATTATATTCTTTACAAAGTATTGATCTGGTCCTTCTCCATTCAAGTTTGACTTCCACGGGATGCAACAAATGGATGAGATTAAACTACCTCTGGACGCCATTGTATAGACAAACAGTACAACCAATTAGAATTCAGGGGGCAATGCCAACATATACATAATAAACTGCCCCCGGAAGAGGCCATTTGAAAAACACAAACATTCAGAGAAAGGTTTGTGTGTTGTGTGTTAAACTGGTATGACTGGTCAGGTAGGACTGATTTAGCTGGAAATATGTTTAAATAGGATGGGTTTTAGACCCAGTTCACCAAGAAACTAAATGGGTGAAGCTGACCAGGTTACTAACATTTAAGTGATTAAAATGGCAGACTTAACACTGCACTACCTGATTTATTATTGGTATCCTTGTCTCAGACTCCGCTCTCCCCCAAAAGCAGCCTAGGGACCTCTCCTGCTTCTCTTTTATTAAAAGCATTAGAATTTTAATTAACAAGAAGTAGTGCCGGTACTTCCAGTTCGAGAACGCCACCTTTGAATTTCCCCAACTTGTCGCGGTTGTCGCTGACGCTGTCTTGTGTTTAGTGGTAGTCAGAGCGCGCAGTGAGACCTCATGAGCAGGCCCTGCCCACACACCTCTGCTCTCTCCAGCAGCAGCTGATGTGTAGCCAAAGCATGACACCTTGCGCTTTATTCAACCAAATTGTAGTAACACTACACTTTACATTCTCAGTAACAATAACGGCGTTACAACGATGGGAAAAGTAATTAATTAGATTACTCCGTTACTGAAAAATAAACTCCGTTTGTAAGTCTCTATACTCTTACTTCCAACACTGGTCATTACATGATTGAATTAACAGTATTTATCCACGTTTTACGTTGCCTTCCTTTTTTGTTGATATTTTTCTTTTTTGAGCTGTTTCTACGTGTCAAAAGACATTTTCAGTGCTGAAAATATACATTTTCGGCAGCTATTACACTTCCTGGAGCATTAGATCACAAGCCGGTATAGACCAGTGGGAGCACTCCTTTTTTGATCATGTGGTTTGCTCGCATGTGATTGACCAAATTTTTCCGTTCCTGAGTAACTTATAATACCCCTATAATAAATAGTGGCTTAATAACATCATAACGCCTGTTTTTTCACTAATGATTGCTTTTACAATATACTATTTGGGGTTTAAACCAGTTTCTCCAACTAGAAAAGAAATATCAGGTACAGTATATTTAACTGTATGGCAAAAATGTCATTAAGTTGTAGCCTTTGAAATATTTGAATTATTGTAATTTAATTACTTACTCACTTCATACCACTAGATGGAGTTGTGAGCTAATGTAGTGTCCCCTAACTCCGGTTCAAACAGTATGTGTTTAAGACTGTCTTGTAATTGGTGTGACGTATTCCATTAGAAGCAATGAACTATAATTTTTAGTTCTGTGCTGTCTAGCTGTGTCCATGTTTTGGGAAAATATGTTAAATCCACAGTCTGCAAAAATAGCGTGTTAACTTAGTGATAGTTAGCTTTAATATGACTTACTTTACCACACCTAACACCAGTAATAAAACCACATGCAGAAAAATACCTGCTGCAGCATAAGTGTAATGAAATCTTTACTGCCCTCTCTGAAATTCTTTATTCACCCATACCTCACTGGAATACTGCTGGTGGGTTGTCTGAGTCACGCTGGCCATTCTGCTCATGCTACACACTTTGCAGCCTTTATAATATTAATTTCCCCTGTGATCCTGGAACACAAAAGGAGTTCAGAATGAGACTGAAGCTCAAAATGTCTAAATTAACTGCGGTGCTGGTATTTATTCATTCATTGGTATTGATTCAGGGCACGTAGGTAGCCAAGGTAATGCCTCGTACATGTCCCTGCTCCTAATAAAGACGTCCACGCGGGCAATCAAGGCAATGGAATGAGCAAATTGTTTACTGCATAATGTTCACATAAAACGAGCAGCAGGGACAGGATTAGATAGAGTGAGGTGATCGTTCTGTTGTTTTACATCTGCCTACAATGCATTCAAAGAAATTCCATTAATTACATCTTCACCTTTTAAATAGCCTCCAGTCCTGACAAAGCAGTGCGCTTAAGCCAATAGAAGCATGTCTGTGACTGCACCAGGCAACTCATAGGCCAATTAAATGAAGCTCATAAATAACATAAACAATGGGGCGCTCCCTTTAGGCGTTGTAGTAATCAGCCTAAAGACAGCGTGGCACAGAGGCGATGGCACGTGCAAGCAAATACGCTAACAGTGGCAGACAGGTGGGAGCCTCATCCGGCATTCAGGGAGCATGAATCGAGATATAGCGGAGTAGAATAGATTCAACGTTATCTCTGCACATGTATGACAAGCTCCACATGGAGAGAAAGTTGGCTAATATACATAAACAACTGAGAAATAATGGATAATGGCATCAGTTGTAAATGAAAGACTCATATGCAGAGGTCCTGTTGCTTTGTACTGATTTCAAGTTAGGGAGCTTAGAGGAGTGTTGTGTAATAAAGCAGAATGTACAAGGGAAAATGAGACAAGAAGAACATCGAATAATATACCTTCCTATCACTTGCAGTTCAAACTTTAGAGGCAACAGTCTTTATTTAGAGCAGTACACAGCACATTATACTTGAACAACTTAATAAACACATTATAATACAGTAGTATCAGTTAAGTAACAAACGATTAGGTTTTACACTGGATGCCCTTCCTGACACAACCCTCTCCATTTATCTTGGCTTGGGACTGGAACAAAGGTCCAATAGATTGTGACCCACCTGTGATTGGAGTTTTAGCTCCCAGTCGGGGAATCGGATCTAAGTCTCCTGTGGAAAATGCAGTAGGGCTCACTGCTTTACTAAAGAAGAGCCATAATACATTATAAGAGTCATTTTATTGAAGGGATTGACGTCTTCAGTGAAAAGACCTTTATAAAGTGTGTGCATGTGCATTTACCATCATCTATCTTCATCTCATCTTTTTTATAAATATGTATATATCCTGGATCCATAAACTACTTTGTGCTGCTTCACAAAGTTTATATGGATAACATCATGTTTCAGGTCACTTTTGTGTCTATTAATAGAAAACAATTGCTCCTCATTCACCCCCAAAACCTCACATGTGTATAGTATCTGCGGTAACTGCTGGATGCAACGCTAAGTAACTACATATCATCCAACCCACCATACTAATTGCGCAGACACAAATTTTATTCTGCGACTGAAAAAGCTAATGAGCTGTTTGGGTTTGAAGATCTCAGGAGCCTGTGAACCGTGGCTACTTCTTCATGTAGGTTTGTTTGACTCAACAACAGCAGAACATGTGCCTAGAATGCTTACTCACAGCCATGTCTGTACACTGTGTGCATATAAAAGCTCATACGTTCAGGAAGCCTCGCTGGGTAAATTGGCTCAGGCTTATGCCTACACATCGCAGTTGTTTTAATTGGCTGTTGTTTTCCAGCAAGATTATAAAGGATTTCTATGAAAACACACAACAAAAGGCATACATTAACATCTGCCTTCTTCTGGGAGGACACATAGATTCTAAAACAGCAACAAAGGAAATGCGCCCGTGGCCATAGTATATGGTGTAATAGTAAAAAACAGCCCCAGATGGCCCCGGACCCTGGGCTCTCACTTCAGTGGCACATAAACACATTTACATCAGTCACTCCTGACTCATTAGATACTGCCTCCCTTTTTATGATGCACTGTGGCTGCTTAATTCCCTGTGCTACTCACTTTAAATCTTTGTGTATGACTGCGATTAAAATTTAATAAACTGCCTACACGGTCACCTTGAGGCAAAGTGTGTCCCTTGTCAGCTTAAAAAGGGGAAATTAGCAGTAAGGTATTGTTAATTATGGACAAAGAGGAGCAGACTTTTTTATGGCAAAAATGTTAGAGCTGTACTGTATATGGCTGTATTTGTGTGTTTGTTTTGTTATATTTTTTATACTATTTAAAATTGTTAAATTGAAAGGCATGATGTTTAGGTCCATCACATTGTGCTGACATCTGGCGTTGATGAACTGAACTGGGATTGCCACAGACACCAGTGTTCAGGGGCAAGTTAGGGTGGTGGATGGGACATAGAATAAATTGTATGTGTGTATAGAAAATTGTTAAATGTTTTGTCTGTTAAATTATCATTAAAGTAGGAACCGACAGTCATGTTTTCAGAAAATCAAATTTTGCTGCAAATTTTGCTGCTATCAAATTTTTTTAATTTTTTTTTAATGTTGAGAAGTTCAGCAGAAGAATAGTTTATCATTTTTACTATGCAAATATGCTTTACCAAACAATGGTCTCTAAAACTTGCAGTGTGCTAAAACAAAAAAACAAACTAAAGTAAGCCACAAAACCTTTATGAAACTTGAGTTGTTTGCCAATTATACCATTTCTAGTATCAGTTTCTACTTTGAAATGAAATTTGTTTATGCAACATTAGAGCACAGACTGTAAAACTGTGGTATCAACAAAGCAGTGCAAATAAGAGCTCATAAATACAGAACCAAACTATAAAACACATTGGGAATAAAAACAGGAACTGGAAGTCTATAATACTGACCTATGAAAAAATAATTTAAGCAACATTCTGTGCATCATATTATGTTATCACTATAGACCAAGTGAATGATGCACACAGAGAAACAACAAAGGTATGTGTGCACACGCATACCATATATGTTAGCAAAGCCTGCTCTGGGTGTAACCCTTTGACTTCCTACTCTGCATGCATGCACACACACTGACTCTCACTCGTGGCATCATTCGGGGCTGCTCCCATGAGGAGGCTGTATTGATCAGAACCAAATCTCCCTAATTAGGCCTGAACTGAGCAGGATCGAGGGAGAAACGAAGGGGGGAAGCAAACGCAGGCAGGGAAAAACCAAAAAACACAAAGAAGACAATGTGAAGAGACAGTTTGACTTGTTGCTCCGTGATCAGTCGGGACATGGAGGTGCAGAGCTGTAAACAACAAAGGGATGTAGACGCAACAGAAAGAAATGACAGGGACTGGGGAAAAAAGTGTAGAGGGGCCAAAAAGCCAATGAGACTCAAAAACAATGATAATAGCCTTGAATTAATTTCTCTCATTTCAAAAAAAGGAGCAGAAAACAAAGGCTGTGTGTGATTTGATTCCAATCACCCCCAGAGCATTTTAGTGCTCTGGGGATTCAATTAAAAGATGCAATTATCTTTCCACAACACCCCTCACGTCGCCTTTGTTTTCCCTCTAAGCACCTCTGCCGCAATTTTTGAAATCTGTGTTTAAAAATGATACTACGTGTGTACAGTGGCACAAAGCACATTTCAGTAAACATGTAAAGTGAATAAGTAAACTGCAGGATACATCAGAAGTGTAATGTAAATTCTAATCGTGAATGGACATTTTGAACTATAGTACATCACTCTATGAAACTGTTGCGTGTTCTGCTGCAGTGATAATCCAATCAGAAATGTGACATTGTAAAAGGGGAGAGGTGCAGAGGTTCAGGAGGTTATCGTCTAACCTGATAACCTGTGTTCTGCTGTCATGTCAGCAAACATCTGGTCCAATAAAGTGACCTTGAACAAGTCTTTGAATCCTAAATATCTCCCCTTCCTATACCTACCGTATCTACACAGCTTATATCTTATCTTGATATTTTAATACCTGCTGATTTAGGAAGATTAATGCTGTTAAATGGGTGAATAAGTCTGTCACTTTGAAATAATAAAATTCTATAAGCGTCTAATATGCTAAACTGGAATCAATCTCCAGATTTGCATAAACGGTTTACACATTTGTGAAAGTAGCCCAGCTGTCTTTGGCAGCGTCCTTCAATTCTCAAACTAAAATGATAAAACATATGAAGAGGAACATTAAAGACATATGAGACTTAATTTTAACATCCTAAAAGTTCTAGTGTTATATTTTAGCATCTTGTGGACTGGGGGAAAATGACAATACATTAAATGAGTCTAAGGAAAGCAGATTTTATTCATGTGGCAGATCAGCCTCATGATTTCTTTTCCCCAAAAATATGAACATTAGTTTATCATTTTTTTCCTCATCAACCTTATGTAGTTATTTTATGTAACCAGTGTACTCACTCAAGGTCTGGAACTCCTCATTGGAAGCCCACTCCTTAAAAGATGTATCTCTCACGTCACTGGATGGACCTAATGGATGGGTAAAATAGAGTGAATGATTTTTTTTTTCTCATGGTGATTAATAAAGTATGGTTTCTTTTTCTACAATCATGTATTTCTTTTGTCATTATTAAATCAAATCACGTACATGTTCATAAAGAAGGACAGAGCATCCGGTTTTAAATGTGAAGGACTTCTATCTTGATTGCCCACTTAGATGAGTCAACCCTACAAGTCGTGCATGCACAAAATGCCAACAAGTAAAAATGTTAACTACACGGTCATAAATTACACAGATTTAATGCTCCAGTGAGTCCTGTGTGAAAACAAGTAAGGGGCCATTTACACAACGCCAAAAAATATCAAAATGATCTCCATTCAAAATGGTTTTCTGGAACAATGCTGAAAAACTTTTAATCATCAGTTTTGATTGACACATGTATCATTAACATTATATTATCATAAAATATGTTTTTTAAACACTTTCACTATTGTTGTTCTACTTAGTGTCTGTAGCCAGCAGCCAATCGCTTTCAAGCACGCTAACATCAATGTTTACAGGTCAACAAAGCAGGTGCCGCAACAAAACAGACAACTTTAAATTCAAAAGTTAGCTTTTTTGTGAAGGGACAACGCTGTCCTTGTCTAAACAATAATCTAACCAAATCGTGGGCAGACTGTATGGTTGTGTAATATGTGGCCATCCAGATAATTTGCCTGTGATCAAAAGGATACACAATAAAAGACAGTACCCACCCACCACCACCAAACAAAGTCTGACCCTTTGTTCCTGAGTCTTTCTTTGTTGATCGACTTGGCTTACATCTTACTGATGGTCATTGATCAAGAACTGTGATAGTGTTCAGACAGTGTTTCCTCCCTTTCCTTTTTAGCAGTTATAAATGCTGTACATTGTGTTATTCTTTGAGGGGCACAGCTTCCCACAATTTCTCTGTAAGTCTATTAGCACTAATATAGCTCCATACAAAACAATAAATAGCCAAGTAGCTGATATCTGCCAACATGAACATTTTATAGGTCATGTAATTTAATGAGAATATAAACTTGATATTACAAATAGCAGAATGCATTGTTACTTAGTTCATCTTTACATACAGTCTATATCCACACAATGTATTTTATCCTTTCAGGACCATTATTCTGCGCTCCTGGATTCCATTTTGTAAGGGAATATAAGTCTCTTTAGATCACGACAGGTGGCACCTTAGTCTTCGAACACTGCTCTGCTACAGAACTGACACCACAGCAGTAAGTTTTCTTCCTTTCCTAAGTTCAACTATTTTCTCACAACACATGCCACACTCTGCTTGGAGCTAACTATTACAAATATTTTTCGGGAATAGATCAAATAATTAACTGTGTCTTTAGATGTGAGACTGGGATGTGCCATAGCCAGACAAAGTGCATGTCATTCATTCCGAGGTAGTGTGTGGCATCGACGTTGGTCTCATCAAGTATTCTCACACCACGGCTAAATCTAATAAAACTACATCAGAGAGCTGCCTGACAGAGCTCTTCCCTGCACCGCCTCCGCTCACACTGGACTAAAATTGCACGGGCGCGTTGCCTGGAGTGTTTGGTGCTGAGGGCTGGTGCGGTAAAAATGTGTTAATTACGTGGGAGTCGAAGTAAGCTTTGGAGTATCATTCGTCTGGAAATGTGGCAAAACTGAAGAGCGCAGTGCCATGAAAGGCCGTGCATGTGACTGTAAACTGGAAAAAACAAATTAATACGACCCAGAAAAGACCCGAAAAAGGTGGGTTGAAAGTGATCAGAAAACAATGTGTTAAAATGAACAAAATCCAACTTAAATAAAACCAATCGACCGATTGACTAGTGTTTGAGACTACAGGCGTATATATATATATATATATATATATATATATATATTTAGATATGGTTATATACACTGTATATACTGTAGCTTGATTTGTTCTTGTGATATCAGTTACATTTTTTATATTTTATGAAATAAAGCTTGTTTTGTTCTTGATAAACAACATTATTTTAAGGGTTTTTTCTAAAATAGAGCTTGTCTTGTAGTAGCCTTTTGGCTTATCCCAATCCGGGGGTTGCCACAGTGAAACTAGAATAACTCCGGGATGTTTTTACAGCAGATGCCCTTCTTGACACAACCCTCTATTCTTACTCAGGCATTGCACAGATAGACTGTGGCTGGAGTTGCATTGAACCCCCAATCTCCCACTCCCAAACTGTGTGCACTGACCTCTCCACCACAGAGGAGCTCAGCTTGTGCTTATAATAAGTATTATTTTATTTGGAATGTTCTATGAAATAAAGTTGGTCTTGTTCTTATGATAAACATTCATTTTCAATGAAATTAAGATTGTCTTGTTCATTTCTTTTTGATTTCAATCAATATTACTGTTTTCATCATTAGAAAATATTGAGTTCATCCAAGAACACTGAAGTTATGAGGCATCAACTTATTTTGAAATATCAAAAGATGCCTTTATATGATATCAATGTAGTTTCCAATCCTTAGCTGCCTTTTTTTGTGTGTGTTAAACGGAATATAGTCTCTCTCAAAACAGCTCTTTCTTTCATCTTTTGATCCAAATTAGATTTGTGGTTGATCGCTCTGTTCAAAGTCTCCAGTTGTTAATTATTAAAGATGATGAGCAAAAGGTGCCTCGACACATTTTAAATTTTCATTTCTTTCAAGGACCCTGATGAGGATACAGCCCGAGGAGGAGGGTGCCTTCACTTTTCGGATTGGCTCACTGTTATGACATGTTGTTCTCATTCAACATGTTCATCTGTCTCCTCCACATGGCTCCCCTGTTTACAGCCTGCTCCCATGTCGCCTCACACTGCTTTTGTCTTGTGTTTACAGCTCGGTTTGGGTGTACTTGCAGTTCAGACACGCAGCCTAAGGCCACTTTGGAGAGATGGGTCAAACAGGACAGTTGGAGAATATTAACATGAAATGCTGCTATTGAAAATCAAATGAGCACAGAGTAGTTTTGTAATTTAGAAGTCTAGTCTTCTAAATTACTGCAGGTTGCTGCAGGGTTATGTGTTTTGGTACAGTTTTCTAACCAGCAGGGTAACCCTAAAACTGTAACCAAAGAAACCAGGAGAGCTTAAGTAGACAATAAAACCACTCCCTGTGAATTAGTCTCTTTCTTACCCCACACTGTTCATGTAACTTAAAGGTAGAGTACGTTTTGAAGGCTTTTTGGTGAATACGTCAATTGCAAATCCACAGTTTACCTCTCCATTTTATAGCTCGTGGAAGCCTATGGTAGCCCTGCAGGGACATGTTGTCAGTGAACAAACACAGTAAAAAAAGTAAAAAAATGCTGATTTTACTTGAGAAAACAATAAGCAAAATCTGTTTAGTTCATAAATGCCCAAAACTTCATGCAACAATGTACACTCATTACGAAATATGAATGTGCTTCACCTCCAGTTGTGGTCAGTTTGTCCTCTCTAGGCACCCGTAGGGACAAGTACAGGAGGTAATGGAACTTCCAATGGGTTCCATGGAGCTTCAAATGTCTACTTTTCCAGTTTTATTTTGAGGCAGTTGTAAGTTTTGACTGATGTGTTCCATTTTGTTAAACTATACAGAATACTACAAGCAGGGCTCTAGAAGTGCAACCAATTTGGTCCTACTTTCTCAATGGTGCAACACTGGGAAAAAAAAAATCTGGTAATATATATCCTGATTCCTGTTGATAACCACTGTTCCTAAACATTTGAGCTGAAACTAAATTTTCAGCCACATCTGCCACAAAAATTGTTCGGGATGCAAAAGAAAAACCCACAAATAACAGGACTCTCTAAAAAAAGTGCATGGTCGAGAAAGCCATTACTACACAAATGCCACAAAGCATCCCACTTACAATACGCCAAACAGCACAGAGACAAGCCTCAAAACTTCTGGAAGCTGCACATTGGACCTACTTGGATGTTCCAACATGAGCCTCATCCACAACTACCACAAAAGCCTTCAAGCTGTCATTGATGTTAAAGGTGTTAAAGGTGGCAATACACGGTATTCAGGGTATGTAAACTTTTGATCAGGGTCATTTGGGTAGTTTCTTTTGTCATTATGATTTAAAAAGAGTAAATGACAAGTTAGTATGTAAGCCTATGAGCCCAACTGTACCTTACAAATTATACTGTAGATGCAACCTGTGTAGACTTTTTGTTTAATTCTACTTTGCTAAAGAATTGTATGTCATTTTCCTTGTAAGCAGACTTTTAAAAGCGGTATCAGCAGTTTAAAATAATAGCCAAGTAGAGGTTCTAGACACTGAGGCAAACCGGGGCCAGTGCCCAATTTTAAAACAATTCCTTGCTCTTTGACAGCAAAAATGCTGGCTCCTGGCAAGAAAAACAATACTGAGATGACATCGGCACTTTGCTATTCTAAAACAAAGAACCGCACAGCACAAGTATTAGAGGCTGGAGCCTACAAGACATTTCAGATAAAAACCTAATGTCATTCCACAGGATGAGCAGCACACTGATTAGAAATTTGGTCCACATCCTGCAACACTTTTTTGCAATTAGTCATTGTCACCTGCCCATTGTTATTGTATTTGAAGATAGTCTGGAGATAAAGGGCATGTTAAGAATGATGCAATCATGGCTGCATTGTTGAATATCAAATAAAAGTATAAGATTAAATCAGCTACAAACTGTGTCTAGCACCAGTCCAGAACTATTTCATCCATTCATACTCTGAAATATACATTTGGAAATAACAAATATAGAGTATTACATGTCGACAATATAGTTAAAGCTCTTCTTACTCAGTATTTTACTGTTTTTTTCCCTTTATGCCTTGGATCACTGCTGAAATGGCAATGCTAATCCTGTGCACACATGACTACAAGGACAGTGAGCCACGTTGCTTTTGGGTTATCTTTTTGTGTGCACACAGAGAGGGAAGATGAAAGGGAAATGGTTGTGTTTGGAATGCGAAGGCAAATGCAAGCAGACAAGTGCACCACAAACAGTTGTTTACACTGCTTTGAACCACGGGATACCTTACTGTAAGTGGTTGTGGGACAGCGCTCCGAAAGACTCGTGCACCTGAGGAACTGTCTCCCCTCCAGCCTTCATGCAACATTGATTGCTTCTATTGATTGTGTCTGTCCTTCAACGCCAGGGAGACAACTGCCATAAAACAGCCAACACAAAGAGGGAAGCCATGGCACATGTGCAAATAAATGAGGTAGGGCTCGGTATTCTGGTGCTCTCTCTCGCTACATTTCCAATTGTTTCTTGCTTGATTCAACCCATTCTAAGAAAATGTTTTATATTCTGTGTTTACAGAATTCTCCTGGATGTAGATAGTTAACATTTCTAAGCAGAAATCACAAACAAAGTATACATTAAAAACAATTTAAATGCCCCTTTTCTCTTCAGACAAATTGAGGATAAGGTCAGGTGGGGATGGGTACAAAATATCAAAAGTGTTCACATCCGAGTGAAAACCATTTGAGTTCCAAAATAGCTTAACTTAGAAGTAGTTAATGTGTTTAATATCCACAGAAGAGTTATTTTTACATTCTGCCTTAACAGCTTCAGGACAATTTGTCTGTAAAAATAGCAAACAGTAGGTAATGCTGTATGGTTATATATAAATATACATTTAATTTTGATTGGGGTAAAACAAACGCCTTTAGGTATAAATTGCTGATTTGTACTTAATGTATAATTCACACTTTACAGAATCACTTCAGTTTGGATAATAAGATGAAATGGGATATCGTTTTAGAACAATACTGAAATTGAAACATACTCATTTGACCTCCTCAGATACAATCGTACTTTGCTCATTGTAGTGAGAGATCTCCTAGTGTTGTGAATATTTTTCAAAATAGTAAACACAAATAAAAAAGTAAAGCAAACTGTGACTTCGAAATCTGTGTCTGGTTATTTTATTATACAAAAATTAGGCACTCACATCTGTTCTCCGTATCAGTAAGTACTCAACTATACTTTAACTTCTCAGTCTCGTTTTAGAAAAATAAAAAGGTAATTAAAATGGGTATAAATGATCCATTGGTTGTTTTATTGTTTTTATTATATATGGTCAACCTAGTATGGTACTTTTAAACTAGGATGTTAAATGCGTGTCTAAAATGTGATATAGTGTCTGGAATGGTCAGCTCGATACAGTAACTCTAGGAGATGGGCTTGACCATGAACACCCAAGCACAAAGAAGCAGCACCACACGAGCAAATAAATGAAGTAAAGCTTCCCATCCTTTCTCCTCCATGTGCCCATTACTTCCTTCCTTCCAGGTAACAATGTGCGTCGAGGTCACTCCACAAAGAATCGCGGCTTCCTCGGTTTAATTTGCGCCGAGGACAAGGTGGAAATCTCTTCAGTTTCAATAGCTTCAGCCGTCAGTGTGTTTTCTGACAATGAAAAGCGATCGGATGACCTTGTAAGGCCGGCGACCGAGAGAGAAGGCATAAATATTTCATTCTAGCGGGGCTTTCTACCCTTGCACTGTCTCTCCTGGAGGGGTGTGTGGTGACTGAGGTTTGGAACTCACCTCAGGCTGTGCACACTTCATCAAGCTGCATCCACTAGTGCACCCTCTGGCTTGTTTGCTCAGTGTATCCATATGTTTGCACAATAAATAGATTTAAGCTCTATATGCTCAAAATATAAGGTAGAAGTAAGCATGGGTAGAAAGGAGTAGTTGTTTGTCGGAGAAAAAAAAGGTCCTCACTTCACAAGCGGCCCTTGTTCTGCAGCCTTGATATTTTTACATTTTATATTATCATAAAGGTCTAAAAATAAAATTCTGATCTAATATACAGTAGAGTACATATAAATACCTCATACAATATATATTTTTTAAAAGTCTCAATGCAAACACTTAATATGATATGTAATGAAGTAAATATTACAAGATGCCAACTCTTTCATGAGCACTTTTTATTGGGATATCTATAGATTTATCATGGTTTACATTCATGATGCAGATAGATGATGAACATAATGATGAATGTGGAAATTTGGCTGTAAACTACATGTTGTGTCTATTCACTGCACAAGTGCTCATGCATAACAGCAGATGCCTAACATGCACGTAGGCATGTGCACACATAAACCAACACACACACACACACAAGTGTCCATATGTGGGCCCACACAGTAATGTACGCAGAGCTGCAGTTCTGTTTTATTCAGCTACACAAAACAGGTTGTAATTGTATTTAATTGAAATTTATCCAATAAAAAAGCCCCAGCTTTGCCAAATGACTCCCTTCAAAGATGTCTTTAGGGGCAACTGGAGAAATGCAATACAGCATGTTACAAGCATGTGAATAAATGACCTGGAATTAGATTCATCTGCAAAGCAGAATTACCATATACAGATGTAGCTTGATTTGATTCCATTGGCCTAATTGGTTTTCATGTTCTGCACTGCTATAGCCATAAAACCTGGAGTCCTGGACTTTACGGCAGCTGGGTGTGGACACCATCAGAGTGCCGGCATGATATTAAACCGATATGAGCAGGGAATGTTAATGAAGAGAGCAGTTGTTTCACAGAGCTTGCGATACGTGCACCAATTATCCAACATTGTGGCAGGTGTAGAGAAGCTACTCCGGAATTGTAATGCTTCTATTTAGACACTCAGCGGCTGGTGACACATTGCTAGGCAACTTAAAGAGGTGAGCTTTTGTTCATTTTCATCACCAAAAAGAACTCCCTGCCTGTCATGTGACTGTGAGTGGTCACGTACCTTTGGACTGCACGCTTGTTACATCTGTAGCTCTCACACAGCCGTCACGATTAAAATGTCAGAACTTATGTATGGGTCAAACAGTGCATGTTGATAATTATGTTCTGCCATATGCTGTGTATTGACATGGAAATGAGAGCAGTGGAGCTTATTTATATGCAGTTTTATTGGTTATTCATTTGCTGAGTCTAGCAATAACACTTTAAAATTTAAGATAAGGCTTTTGGATAGGGACAAACCGATACAGAAATTCAATGATGTTTAAATCATTTTAAGTATTTTGTGATATTATTTTTCTTTTTAGAAACCAAAATATAAAACCTTTAAGGTTCACACAGCACCATAAAAGACCTTTAATTTGATGAATTTTACAACGTATTTAAAAGACAGGGACATAAACGTATTGCATCCACATGTACCTGATACAGCCAATAGTTTAACATAGTCATAATGTGTAATAATGAACATTCAAAATAAGTCAATCACATATGATCCATTAAGATTTCCATCAGATGCTTTAAATTGAATTACATCCAGAATACTATCATACATACAGTACATAACGCTTACATACACAAAATACATAAATTGACCCTGTCTTTACTTCAGTTTCTCACACACAGCAGCTACAGTACAAACCTCACAGCAAAGCCTCAAATACACCGTTTTTCACTTCAAGGCCCAGCAGGTAGTTTTTCATTTGCGCCCTCTTTGACCGTGACTAAAAGACCAATGGTCAACTGCCTGTGGAGCCTCTTTCCAATCATTACCATGTTAATATCTGCAAAAGACTTTTCATAGAGCACACTGTGGGGATTATGGGCAGCAGGACTGGTGCATGTAAATCAGACCAAAGTGCACCTCTATTTCTATGTAAAGAGGTGAAAGAATATTCCTGGAGTGCAATGGCTGCACGGTTGACCCAACAAGATCTGCGGTTTTTAATTCCAGATGATTTTCACCATTTTGTCAGGAGCACTCTGATAGAGATAGCAAACCCCCGCTAGCCTCATTAGCCCTCTCCAGCTGCTTTTGGTGACATTTTGCACTTTTTCCAAACCCCTGGCGTCCCTGTGAACCTGCGCCACTGGCAGAACACAGCAAACAGACGAACAGTAATTCAGTCCAATCTTCAACTCTTCTGAATCGTAATGGCGGCCTCCTTCAAACACAGACATCAATAAAATAACTGTGTGTATGTGTGTGTGTACCCACATGTTTTCTTTACTCTTTTTTATCTCACACAGCCATCACCTTCACTATTGTCAATATGGCCGCTGTGAACAAAGAGTTGGTCTTCTATTTGAGTAATTGGTCAATTTAGTGACTGCTGCAGCTGAGGGCGGCGTTATACAAGTGGCTTTTTTCCCATGAATAACAAATTAGCTTTTTTCTTTTCACACCCACTGACTGCAGGTACAACAAGTGGCTTTAACTACCACTCACAGCAATGTAATGTGAAAAGAAACGTACAATTGTAATAGTATAACTCTTTCATGGTGCTTTTATAAGTAATTCTATAATTACTCTGTTTTGTTTATATGTAGGCTACCATATAGCTTGTGTAAAGTTCACTTGAGAATTTCCTATTCCCAATGTGATTTACTATTCTGACATGGAAGACACTTTCTTGAAGTAAATTTCAATGTTAACCTGCATATGTATATCCTTTTTTGAAGATCTGTGAAAAACTGAGCCTGTGAAAATATAAATAACTTTCATACTAATGTTTCTGCAATACTCGGTTTGCTGTGTTTAGAAGGAAATTATGTAGCAACATTGAAAGAATGCCTTCCTAATAAAAAGCTGCCTCCTTCCTCTAAGCCAACCTTCAGACGATCTTTTATCTGTCTGTCCACATGTGGTTAGGTGGACTGTTCTTACCTTACCGATTCAAAGAACAACTTTTGGTTAGTTCAGACTGTGTTTTATTGACTTTACCATAGTGAGAAAGATGTTCCTGTCTTGATTCTCTCATGAAACACTAAGCCTGGCCACATTACATCTGATCAAACAGTTCCTTTTTTAAAGCTAGGTCTTAAGAGGGCCTAATCAAAATGGTGTTAATGATAAAACTAACCTCCCGAAGAGTAAAATGTAACATCATTGTAGGGCTTGACATTGGGTTTTATGTCCCATTCACCACCCCATTCAGTCAGGAAAAAGCATATGATTCTCATCTGCTTTAACGCAGTGGGTTATTAATGTCTATGTAGCTGCATTTACATCAAAGCCAATCTAATGTCAGTCCCGCCTCTCTCTGCTTGGTGTTGTGTTTTTTGATTGTTCATGCTCTCGTGTGATTGGCTGGAGCTGGTAACCTACTCAAATGTTTCCATTAATAGGACATTTTTACCAGTAGCTCCAAATAGCAGCAGAACTACCGCAGGAGGGGACAGTTCACAAACTTAGATAATAATACAACAAATTCTCCAGGTACAGCCCTAGACATGTTTTTCACTGAGGAGGCTACTTTATGTCATTAGATCTATGTGGTGTGTGTCTACTTAAGTTGATGCAATTATTAAATTAGGTGAACCAATGAGGTACTCAAAAAAATTCCCAGTTGGCAGGTCTGCTTGCTACAATTGGAAAATATTGGAAAATTTCACCCTGAACAAATCAAACTTTGTCGCTCCCCCATTTCCAACACACGCTTTCCATCCAAACATATCTCCACAGTCAATAGCAGAGAAGTGAGCGTGGTTTCATGTGTGCCCTGTATGTTTGTGTTTGACCTGTGTGCACACACTTGCCGGGTTCGGCTGATGAGCTGCCAGCGAAAAGGAATAACCTTTCCTCACCTCTCCTTTAGCCATCATGTGCAAAAGGCATTAACCCTTGCGGCTCCTTCAGACAAGCCACAAACAGAGGCAGCAGTCTCTGTATTTATGGTCTGTGGCACCTTGGTTCATTTCAATTCAATGTAGCGCTGATAAGCAACTCCTCTATTTTCTACTATCACGGGGACAGATAACCGAAATAACCCAATGGGACTCATAAATTGCCTTTCACACAAAACAAACCCCAAACAAAGACCAATAAGACAACAACATGTGGTTGTGAATTAAAAACTGCAACTTATCATTTATTTAGTTTTTTTAATGAATGGCAATGTGACATTCTGTTCCAGCTAGCTAGTTATGTGCAAAAATGTGCCTTGAGAATTAATCTATTTTTTATTTGTTTTTTGCAACTTGCATCTTCTCCGTGTCTACAAAGATTGTTTCTGGGTGCTCCGGCTTTCCCTACCACTAAAGACATGTACAAAGGTTCAACTGAGAAATGGTTCTCAATTGACCTAGCTGGTTAAATAAAAAATAAATAAGTGTTCTTGTATTTGTCAAAAATCGTTCACTTTGTCCCATTATTACATTTTTCACTTATCATTTCATTTGGCGGCAGTAGCTCAGTGGGTAGAGCAGTCTCAACCCGAAGGTAGTTGGTTCGATTCCCACTCTCCCCACAGTTCATACTGTCGTTGTGTCCTTGGGCAAGACACTTAACTCACCTTGCCTCCAGTGGCTGTAACACTGGTAATTACTGTAGAACAATGTAAGTCGCTTTGGATAAAAGCGTCAGCTAAATGAATAAATGTAAATGTAAATTTGTGTATTAATTTGTACATTTTGCATGACTTGTATGATTGACAATATACGTCTAAACATTTAGAAATTAATATTCTGGGTTTGTATTAAGTATTTGTTTAGTAGAGTTTTAATTTTTATTCAACACAGCCACACAAGCTGAGTTAATTTTTGTTCTCATTTATTCTCTTAAGAAGAGCTAACAGTTTATTTTGTACAAAAGACTTAAGATTTGGTGGATATATTTTGAATAAAAGTTCTGCTAATGGTCCTTACTGAGTCTGCCTCCTGTTTAGACACTTAGGCCAGCTTCCCCACACAAACACATAACCAGTCTTTGTTTTTCTGACGTCCACCAATTTCTCTTCTTTTCCTATTTCAGCAGCCTTGTTAGCATGTTGCACCCCAAGGACACTGCCACTGGCTTCCTCAGTCGGGCTCCCTGTAACACTAGAGCCTATCAGAAGCAATGTATTCACATGAGAATCGATCCTGGCTCAGCTGGCTCCATCCGCGATGCCGCTGCTCCACAGAAAACAAGTCAATCATGAAACTCTAGATTATTTAATGGAGACAGTGCAACATAAAACTCCAGACAGGATCAGATTTGCTGGCAGCCGCCTGGTAATTATCCCATCTCCACAGCTATAAGGCCATAAATCGGTCTTGTTTGTTTGCCCACACATAGACAGCTTATGTACACAGTTTCCTGCCTGTTGTTCACTCACGACCACCTGAGTGTGTGGCGTAATTGAGTTAGGTAAATAGGCATGTAGGCAGTGCATAAGGAATAGTAAAGAGAATAAAATTCCTTGAAAGCATTGCGTAGTTTGGACAGACACAAAAGGTCATACGAAGCGAAGGAAAGGACTGGGCTGGAACAGGTGAACAGATGATTGATTGGCTTGGTCCAGAATCGATTGATGAGATCATCCCAGTCAGCCAATAATCATAGTCGTCAAGTTGGTGAAGGAAGGAAAGTTGTCTAGGAAACTGCAGATTGGAGTCAGCAGCGGGTAATTACGTTTAGCATTCGTTTTAAATGTCAGAGGTCCTGGTCTGCTCGCATTAAAGGGCAGATGGAAATAGTTTTACATATAAGAAGCAGAAATGCACTGCTATAATGAAGAAATATAGGCCTACTATACATATCTTGTTGGCAGTTACAATTAAAATCTGTCAAATATTTAGCAATGTCACAATATGTTATCAGCTAACAGTAGCCGCTAACTGTAGCAGCAACAACCTATCTGGGATTTAAAACCTTTAAGCTATAAAAAGACCATTACAAAATCTAGGACATTGTAACTGGAGAATGTTAAGTTGAGCATTAGATTTGACATCGATGATAAGTTTGGTTAAAGTTCCAGAGACTACAAAAAGTTGTAGTTTGAATGTAGCTTATTTATCATAGACCATGCAGAGACATACATCAGAGACTGACCATCTCCCCGTCTTATTAGTGAGACTGAAAAGTGTATCTAAACCTAATGAAATGTACCATTTGATCATTTGGTTCTTGATGTCATGCTAATGCATTCACATTAGAGCAGACTTATCTATGGCCTCACAGATGTGGTTAAATTACAGTTCTTATCTAATCTCACCACATCTTCACGGCCCAAACACAAACCCCCCCTTCCTCCAATAGACTGGTGCTGGTTATTAAGCACGTCTCTCAGACCCCCATGAACATGAGCTGTAAATGGGGTAAGTATTAACATCTGGTAATTGTGTGTCGGAATATGGTTTTGTAATGAGCTAAAAAAAAAACATTTTGGGTTGTCATTATGACAATATTAACATTCAATTCTTCAATACTTTAGGATAAAGGAGTGATTTTTAAGTAGTCTATTGTTGCATTGCCTGTAGTAGAGTTCTGTCTAAGAGGGAAAAGTCTGGAAACAACAGCGTACCCCTGTTTATGAGCGGTTTGTCTTTTCTAAACAAACAACCATTTAACGTTGACCCTTCTTACAGTAGATTATCTTTCCAAGAGAAAGGGTATTATTGTGGCTACTACAAATTTATGTCTCAAATAGGTGTATGCAGTTCTTTAGACATCTTTATTGGTTCATAAAAAAAAAATGACACCATGACTCATTTACAACCATACACTGCTTCCCCAAGCCTGGTATCTTCTACAGGCCTGCAAAAGTACCACTTACATCCCTACTTCAAAAATCCTGAAATATCGCTTAACAATCCGCTAAGTCAGACAGATTTTTAATGCTATAATGATGTGGGCTGTTTTCACAGATCAGTGTTTCAACAGTTTATGATATTTTGGAATTTATGAAGGTACGTTGTACATTATAATAATTAAAAATATTGCTGTTGAATGCCCTTCAGTTCCCAAAATTATGGTACCCCCTGATAAAGTAATGTACAGTATATTAAGCAATACATTTGTGTAATAATTGTGCAAAGATCTTGGTTTTAAATGTGACTTTTGTTTAAGAGTGCTGCTTCTCTGAGCCTGGACAGTTCTCCAGACTGTATGCACACACAGAGAAATCTACTCCAGGTAATATACTATTTACAAGGACCACATACAACCCTACATCAAAACTCTCATCACTTTTAGAAACTGTCCCTGACCAAGCCATCTCTGGAACAAATGATTTGGGAGCACTCAGCTGAAATGATCTCACCCCTCTGGCTGATATATCACTTAATTTAGGGAAAATATACATTCAATGTGACACAAATGGACTTGTTGAGATGGAACTGTGTGGGCCCAATAGAATTACAATTCATTTCCTGACACGAATGAACCGGAGGCCCCTCTCTGTCCAGTCATAACAGGGGCCCAGACAGCGGGGAAGAATACGAGTGGTTCAAAGTGAGGAGGGGGAGGGAAGGCTGACCCCTGTTTGCACTGGCCCTTGTTGTACAAAGGGCACACCTCGTGTTGTCAGATGAGGCCTATCAACTTATTAAAGAAGTCAAAATGGGATGCAGTCTGTGGGTCCTGTCCAGATGGACCAACACATGGCCGGACCATTGTCATTCAGATGCTGCGCGTGCCGCGTCGCTCTTAATAAAGCACAAGTGCATAAATTCTAAAGCTTTAAAGGGCAATATGTAAATTTTTATCATCTGTTACCCTCCTTTTTAGGATTTGTGTGTTTTTTGAGAGTTTTTTTGTTAAGCCAAAGCAACTTTCCCAATAATATGTCCCCTCTTCAAATTAATGCTATTCCCCCAACTCTAACTCCCAAATCAAATGTACAGTATTTATAGCCACATTTCTACCAAGCAGTATCTTTTGTTAGTATGGCACATTGGTACCCATTAAGAGCCTTGTATTTCCACTGTTGTGCAGGATAGGAGCAGGATTATCATATTTGAAGAGAACTAGAGTACAGATAAGAGTGCATCCTTGTGCAAAGCAGTGCAAGAGGTTAGAAATATAGCATATGCTGTTGCAATGTACTGTTAAAAAAAAGATTGGTTCTGGTTTATTTATGGCTTTCTAAACTTTAAAATGAAGAGAGCTGCAACAATTTTTCACAATATAGAGACTCAAATTCTGCTTATGTTTAGTGCATTGTAGAAAGTCAATTAAATGTTTTAAATTGACAAAGCAGGAGCTGTTAAGGCAAAAATCCAAAATCAGAAACAGCGATTGTTAATAAATGCAGGTTTCGGTTGAGTTTTTTATTGCACTGTTGTGTTTTTTTTCCCTTTCAATTCTCATTATGGACTGAGTGAGGATTATCTATGCTCCAATTAAAAAAGACTGCAATTTTAAAACTCCAAAACACAGTGAGAATCAAAGCCAAACGAGTTATTAAAGTGGTTTGGTATCTTTATTTGGGATGCTTCACAATGGGAACTGCAACAATGGAAACGGCTCTAAAAATAACCCCATTGACAGGACCAGCACACCAACCTACTTCTTGCCCAATGAGGAAACCCATTAGCATTACATAGTCTGAACAAAACAAAATAAAACATGGCATATCCCATATCTATTTTTTAAGTTAGATATCTAAAATTGTCAATGTTATTATTAAACAAACCTTAAAAGTATCCCCTATAAATTCATGCACTCTTCTTTAGAGAACAATTGAATTTCCAGCTTGATCACTGAGCTGCTACATGTGTGTTTCAGCAGTGATCCCTGTGCTGTATTCTGAGCACGCAGCCCTCTTCCTCACACCCAGCTCTGATCCTGTGGTAAATCATCAGCGGAGCACCACACATATGCAGGAGGTGATTGAAGGGAGGTATTTGTTGCTATTGTTGGTACATGATTAAATTTCTCACCCGTGTTAAATATGAACCAGTGGAGAAAACACAACAGAAAAGACCAATTTACCAGAATAAAATTTGTACTGAATCATAACCAAATTGCCCACTCCTTGTAAACACAATGCTTCAGCTTTGTCTGTAATCTCCCATTCAACTCTTGTCCAGCAGAAATTCTGGCATTGAAGCTCTTCCAAACCTAGAACCACAGTGTTTAAATAAGTAGGAGGAGAAGCTGAATGTACATATTTGATGTGAGACCACGATAAAGCAGAAATTACACATTGTAAGACTGTCGGTAACCTTTAAATTTCCATCAAACTGTTTCTGGGGGCTGAATGTGGCTTTGAGTGTATACTCTGGAAGATCTGCGTCTACAGGACAGAAGCTTGTATTGGCACCATTAGGACACTTTTTACTCCACTATGTTATTATTAATGATTGATAGCTTTCACAGTCTCCGCTCCCACTATAGATCATCTTTGTTTGACATTCAGTCATTTTAATTTATGACCCTTGTAAGTGCTGAAGTTACCACAAAAAACTACACATTTGATTGAATTGTTTGTTCCTATACAGACTAAACACTCATGTTTAAAGTAGAAAGATGTTCTCAACCTACTCGCTGACCACAGACAGACAATCTTGTGCTGAATGTGTGGTGGGTAATGTCCTTTTTGTCTATTGAAAATGTATTGCGCTTTGCTTAACTTCCGTTGCCAAAATGTCAAAATAAAATCATCTAACATAACCAATTCCAATTGTTTCTTTAGACTGCCTATGATTACAATGTTTTTTCTGATATGCATATTTACTAATGCACCCTTGTAGCCTGTGGGTTTAAGCACTGACCACAAACCTAATTTAAACGTTCATGGCTTCATGATCATATCTCCAAATGCCCAGAAAAATAACCCTTAGACTATTTCAGCTAAGTATAGGTTAGCAAACAGTGCACACAGGGCAAGGAATAGATTATTTTTTAAATGGTTTAGGCTTTGTTTTTTAATGTTTCTCTTTAGATACTCAGCAATCTTTATAAATACTGGCAGAGAAATTGTCAGAAACTTATGTCTTATAAATATATTGTAGCAAATATAACGGTTTATGGTTCTTGTAGCTAATGAACGGGGTAAAAACAGGCCACGTTGTGCTGGTTTGGGTCAAAGAATCCTCCAAAACTCCACCTCCCATGAGCTGTTCCAGGTCGCCAGTGGTTCAAAGTGGTGCAAGGAAAAAACAATGGTAAATCAGCAATTGGGCCATGGATTTTCAAGACTCACTGGCGGATAAAAAGCCTCTCAGGTTTGGTCTAAATAAAGAGCTACTGTCTTCCGATACAATATTGAAGAGCCACATACAAATACACTCTGTCTATAGGGATCAATACAGTATTTGTCAAGGGTTGTTTCAGAGCTGACTGGGTAAGTTTGTGCAGTTTTTGAGCAGAATCTGAAAAACATTTTATGCACTCTCAAGAATTCAATCTAGTAACACAATGTAATAACACTTCCTGCAGGATGGATTTTTAAAATGTATTTTTTTAAGGCAAGTTCAACCGAAATCCCTACAAACTCAAACAATTACGTATCTAGTAGTGGAGTCAATGGGGGCACATTCATTTGTCCTAAATGTCCTAAATGGCCAAGAGGCTTACATATGGTTACATTAACTCAAGGCAAGGAACAGGAAGTCACGGGACTTTTTCTGACTTCTGAGGAGCAGTACGTTTCCAATATAAACAAATGCAAATACTGAATTCTGACATCATTTAAAGTATTTATGTAATTATGTTATTATGAATCCGTTTTGACAACTGTGCATCATGTTGTTTAACTCTATACAACTAAATGTTACATACTGGACATTGGAAGAATGTGCATGTAACATTGGAAAATCTTTATCTTGATCTTTATCTTGTGCAGAATTCCATGTACAGTCACGACTCCTGTTCTATAGAAGCATCATATTGGTATAAATCCATGGGATGAACAGTCTCCCTGACCTCAGCAGCAGCTCTCGCCTACAATCAGCCTCATGCGATGGAGGCCAGTGCCATCTCATCTTCGACTCTCCACCCCTTCGCCCACCATCTTTCCCAGCAATCTCACTTTACAAGAGCCGGCACAGCACTCAGGGGCTCTCCGAAGAGCTGCGTCGGCACTACCTGTGGCTGGGGGATTTCCAAAGTCATTATCAGGCCCAGGGCTTGGAACGGTGGATAGTGACAGACAGAGAGGTGTAGAGGTGTGGGGGACAAGAAGAGCAGAAGAATATAATACAACAGCCTGTGGATGTGGCACTGGAGCGGAAATGGAACAGAAGATTGAAAAAGCACATCAGTTTGATGGTTGTTTTAAGATGTTTGCCATTTGGGAAGTTTAAAATGGCTTTTAAATGAGGAGTAATTGATATTTATACAGTGTTAACAGTTTCCTAAGGGTGCAGTAGTTTTCTAAAGGAAGATCAACACATCAAAGTCAGCTGTAATTATGGAAGTGTTACTATAACCAATGCATAATATGCCAACATTTGGTCATTACTGTCCTTTTCTACTGATGCTGAAGGGGCCCTTTAGCATCCTACTTCATTGAGTCAATTGGGTCTCGGTGAGGAGACACGCGTTCATGCTCCAATACCGCACTGTGTTTGTGTCCAGACGTCCTTTCAGACAAAGTTAACATAAAGATGTTTATAAGCTCCAGGTGTACTCACACACAGGTGTGGGTGTTCAAGATGGGTCACCAACAGAGGTTATTTAAGCCAATTCTTGCGGTGTTCGACACACATGCTTCACAGCCGGTCACACAAAAAGGTTCTCCATAGCGTATTTCTACGCAGCATCTCATTCCCGCTTTTTCAGGGAACAGTGTTGAGTAAAGCAACGCAAGACGTTTCCAAGATAAATGTATAGACTGAATTTCTGAACTAATTTAAAGCAGCATTGCATAACTATTAGCCACTAGATGGCACAGATCCCTCTACAGACTGTCTGCGTTGGAGAGGAAACTATCCAAAACCGGCAAGTTTGGAAGAAAAAACATGTCTTCTAAAATCATAGGCTTATTTTAGCGCATTTTGTATAAATAAAACTCTTCTAGGGTCCTGTGTATCAGCATATTATGTTTGCTTGCTGCTTAGTGTGTCACTTGTCACTTAGTATGTCTGCTCGTCCCGGCAGTATTAAATTATATATCATTTATAAAAGAGTTTACTATCCAGCTGAGGGTACTCTGTCGGCAAAATAGTTAAGATTCTACCAATTATGTGTCCAATAAATCAATACAAAAATAATATTTTTGCACTTTAAAGATACATGATGCTACTAGCTAAAATATATTGCCACATTACCACTTTAAAGTAATTAGTTATTATGAATTATGAACTGTGCAACTTTTGTTTAACTCTATACAACACAATGTTACACATGACTCTAGTGACTTTAGGGATCTAGGCGAGATTATGAATTGAAAAAAAGGGATTTAACTTGACTAGTTTATATATATTAATTATGTATGTTAAATAATATTAAGATTTGAGTGGTGACGCTCAAGTAAAAATTATTTTCAAAAGCGGTGCCCAACTGAGCAGCTAGTGAGTAACATTCTTTGGTTGTTACTGAGCTGTTCAGTTCTGACTTTAAATGTTCTGCAAAAATTCATTCTGTGTGACCAATATATACAGCACCTTGTCCATTTGTCCAGTAATGTGTCGTTTAAATCAGTAATTGAGTGTGGATGTGGATGAAAACTAATAAAACTGGGTTTTACGGAGCACATGAACACAGCATAATGTCGTTAATAGTACTTGGTTACTGTTAAAGAAACACATTCAAGTGGACTTTACATTTATCAGTGTCTGTAAAGAATATTATCACTATATTAGCTATATCAGCAAAATATTATAACAACTCCAATCAACCTTTTTAGTTCCACTTAAGTTGATAGAAACGGATAAAGAATTATTAGACCAGAATCTATTACAGCCAAGTTACAGCCTTCCTCACCAAAGCATCAATAGCATCATTAAGAGAATGGGCTCAGGAAGGGGAGCTTCAGAGTGTTCTGACTTAGCCTATACCCCTCTGAATATTTGCTCTGTCTGCATGAGCCAAACAGCTTCCCTCAATCCATCTACAGCAGTTGTAGGCGGTGTGTGCAACTCTGTCCTACCCAGAGGTGTCCCGGTCTGGATTATATGAAGGACGAGGACAGAGTTGTTGAACCACACGTTAAATTAGGCACAGCAGTGGGAGTCTTATAATACATCAGGGCTGGAGCCGTGGACAGTGAGGACAGTGATTCAAGACCAGTGACTTTGGTTTTGAATGAGATCTTATTATAAGTACACATTATCAAAACATGAGGCACAAGAGAAATCACAATAAAGATTAGACAATATGCAAATCACAGAAAACTTAGTTAGTGCACTCTCCTAGTCAGTGCATCTTGTAATCGCTCTTTAAAGGAATACGTTTGAGTATCAGGGTCAAAGTTGAGTATCATTTCTTATGAACTTTAATTTAATGAATGAAAAGCTGAAACTTTCTTTCTTTGAAACACTAATAAGAAATGTGGCTAGAGAAAAGATTAAAAAGATTGTCAAGTGTAATAATGGAAAGGCAGCATCGGCCGAGTAAAAAGTTCACAGTGCCTTGAGGAATTTGGAGGCAGCGATTATAAATTTGAGCGGCACAAACTGAACTGTGTGTTCGGATATGTTTCCACTGAGCCAAGCCCACGGGGAAATGAAGAAAAATAACTTAGCCAACCCGGCCCTCCTTTCTAAAGTCTGCGTTCTCCGCTCGCACTGATCGATACCAATGGCTTCTCAATTTTGCCGCGCAATGAGTTCTCAATAAAAGCGGTGAACGCGCATTATGCCCCCTCCGTCTTGTTCCTGAATCCAATTCCACAGACAACTCCAGCCTTGCACATAATGGATTCTCTGTTTCATCGGCTGTGGCTTGTGTTCTGATGGCACTTGGTTAATATTTCAGGCCTCTGTCTCTCTTCTCTGCTCAGCCTACTTTGTTGTATTGATTTATTTGTGCATCCCCTACAACATACCACCTCTGTGCTGGGAAGGCGATCTATTATAGAATTTAATACCTTTCAAAGAGCTCATTTGATTCTTTTTCCTGTGCTTTTTGTCTAGAAAATGATGTTGTGCACGTGCTGAATAGAAGCGGTCAGGAAAGGTGATGTCATTTATCTGGCTTTACGCTCTGGCAAACAAACAGGAAATGTCTTGTCAGGCAGCGGGTTAATGGTGAAAAGTGTCCCCTGAACTATACGTAGACACAGACGGGAGTTAAATCAGAAGTTGATGGATAAAGACAAAGACCTGAGATGTGCCACATCCTGCCCTAAAGCTGAGTAAGGGCCTATAGGCAGGATGGTGTAAGGATGGAAGTCTAAAATATCTCTCGACACACAACTGTTATCCTTCCTGCATCCTGCCAACACCTGTGTATTTCATTAGAACTTCTTTTTTCAATGTTTCAAGCCTCACGCACACACTTGGACTGAATGGTGTAAGCTCTGAGGGAGTACAATTGTTAGGGAAGTCTGCTTCTATACTCTGCATTAGCAAAGCTTCATATATTCATAGCACCACACTAATGTCCTACATTAATGAGGAAGTACAGAAAATACCAGTACCTCAAAATAAATCTAATCCAATCAAATGGAAGCAGGTATTTTGTGATCTGCTAGGTTTTTACACTAGTCCCTTCCTGACACAACCCTCTCCATTTCCCTGGCTTAGGATTAGCACAAGTGGCTTCTTATTTATTATTGTTGGTTGGATTAAAACTATGTCCTTGGCTAAAATCTAATAAGTATGTGTCTGTCATCTAAATACTGTATATGTATGTTCCATAATAGTTCATAGGTGGCACGCTGTCATGTGATGGCTTGAATCCTCTTGTCACTGAAATTATTAATGAGAAATCAATACTAGACTATTCTGATTTATATTTTTCCTCTAATGTACATATGTATGTAATTAATGGTCTTTGTGGCTGTAGTACTGGATGTGTGGGAGTGATGACTGATGCTGTATCTTCAGCAGTTGTTCATCCCTGTAGTAGCCCAGAGCCTGTCAATACAAGTTAAGGCTGATCTGGGGCATGACTTAAAGGAATGTTTGAATAATACATTTGTTCAACCTAATTTCTGCATAAAGCTGCCACATGACTCAATGATGCATGTCAAAACAGACACATTCATATACATCTGCCAGATCCTATTCTAATGGAGGAGCCCTTTTATATTGCATAAGGACAACATGAGACAACTTTAGCTAAAAGCATCATCAATCACTCCGTTGACACGTATTTTTGGGTGTATGATATAATTACAGCCTCTTATGTTTAATCCAATAATAGATGGAGTTAGGTACTGACAGATTAGAATAATGTAATTACCCAAAAGGAAACTCCAATTTGTCTCCATTGTTGCAAAGGCACTAATCTCATTTCAGAGGGGTCATAATGAAAACCTGTCTGAAGAGACAATGATACATAGATCTGCAATTAGGACAATTCAATTGTAAAATTACAGACACTTGTGCGGTTCTTCACAGCTCTACATAATGGTGCATGAGGTCTGCGTGTGATAATTACATTCTGGAAATTACAGTCGTTCTAAATTAACTTTCAATGGATTATTTAACGGAGCACTATAGATTTTAGAGTCAGTGTGTTTCTGACTTCGAGGCCTAGGAGCAGAACATAAAGTGTTCTCTAGGATGGTTAGACATCATATAATATATTTTTATGTTGGTTATATGTGACTACACTTTCACAAATAAGTGTTGTTTATATGTTTCTGGTAATCCCCAGTGAGGGATAATAACATTTCAAATAGACGCATAGAATGTACAGTATATAAGACTTATGTTTTGCCCCACTTGATGTGCATCTTTTTGATGACCTACGCTGCCCTTGAGTATACAAGAGTATGTGCATTGAGGCCCATTGTACAAATACATAGAGACAACTTGTTAAAGTTTTAAGTAAAAACGTGTTTGGCAACTGAGAGTAGGTCTACTTTTGACTATTTATCATGCAGCTTGTACCAAAAAATGTCATAATAAGCCTCTCAATGCTGACCAACAGGTTATAATTACACACAGCAGTTGACTTCTTTTCTACATTTGTTGTGTTTTTAAATGAACAGGATGAATGAGCCCAGGCCACCTGTAATCAAACGGCAATTGCTGTTCCATTCAGAGCTTTGGTACTGTTTTTCCACTTTGCAGTCGTTTGTCAAAAGCCTGCTGAGCCACATTATAATTTATGCACACTCTATTGACATTTTTCAACATTTTAATCCAGTCTTGACAGAGTTACAAAACAGTCTAAAATTAACAGTTGCCACATGTAACAAAAACAACACCAATAAAACATGCCACATTTAGGAAAGTTTGTTTACTGTCTGATGATTGAGCGAAGAAATAGCAATAACTTAAACTCTATTACATAAAAGTGAAACCAAATTATCACCACATGTCTTTCCTGATGTTCCCAACTCTGCTGACTGCGCCGGGACGCCAAACCGGCCATTACCGAGAGAATAAACCGCAAAAACTAAGCAATAAAACCCAGTGTGGAGCCATTAAATATAAAGCCTTTGGAAAATTGATCGCTAAACTTAAAAGATTACGTGGGTGCAAAACAATCTACATTTCAGATTGATTTCCCTAATCTATGTGGCCCTTTGAGGAAATCTGGCACAAGTACAAGCTCTCACAGTGCAGCCGACATAAATCACGCTCCATTGGCAGCAGCATATACCAGAGCTATATTGCCCTGGCATCGATCGCCTCTCAGACAAGATTGTGATGAGGATTGTGGAATGAAAGCAGAGCAGGGAAAGAAAAAAAAAAAAATCTGCCTCAATATCCCCAACTAGCCAAGCAGCGAGGGGGCAAATTTTTCCCATTCCCCACCCATGTCTTCTTTAATCCATCAGCGGTTGGCTGCTCGCTAATGCACAAGGACAGGCTCCATTTGCAGCAATGGGGCAATAGCATTCAAGTCATGTTCTGTTAACCCCTTGATATTCTAATGCACAAAACCTCAAAAACAGTTGAACTGGCCACCACAGTCACTTGCAATTTAAGCCCCCAATCATAAATCCCAGCAGCAATTCAGATTGAACTCTGGGTTGGGTTATACCTGTGGATGTGGTTTGAAGCAGAGTCCAAAGTGACTGTAGAGCAACACACCAAGATGGAGACCTTTAGTAGTTCAGATTTATCTCTAATAACATATAACAGCCTAACTGTATATAACCCCCAAAAAAAGACTTCTGGTTTTGAAGAATTGTCACCAAATTTCAATTTAGAAAAAGGTCAATTACTTTTTGTCCCACTCTTAAAATGTTATCTCCGACAACACAAGTGGTAAAAGCAGTGATACTGAAGCAGCTCTAATAGAAATCCCACACCCCTTGAATCCTAATCATTTGCTGGATATGCGCTGCAGTTTGTTCTCTTTACTTATGCTATGATAGAATAATTTAATATCCTTGTAAACTGTCGGCAGAAGGCAGAAATTCAGCTTGCGTTTCAAATGACAAATATTCTAATTAAAAGCGGGGGAGTTATGGGATTTAACTGTGAGATAATATGCCCTTTTTATGTGCAAAGCATTTCATCTTCTGGGTTTTGTGAAGCTTACATTTAAAACAGTCCCGTTGATTCAAAGGCAGAGTCTTTCTAAAATAAGGAGCACAAGAGTCAGTTTAAAAGCTCTCGAAGGGTTTACCATTGGAGCTTGAGAGGAGAAGCAAAGGACCCAAAAGCACACAAAATCCATTTAGTCCAGCTGAAACAAACGTCCGTAATGCAAACCCACACTGGCTTGTGCACAGCTGTGGGCATGCACACTGACAGACACTGGATACAAATCAATACCAGAGGAGAATCAATACAGGGAGGTGAAAAAAATGCTCATGGCGAGGGTATATTTAGGTAAAAGGGAAATACCTGGATCTGGGACGTGGGTAGAGAAAATGAGATTCAGAAGCATTTAAGTGACTTTGAGGGAAGGACGGCGCAGCGATGCTTCACCTACATGCATTTACCTACATGCATTTACCTACATGCATTTACCTACATGCATTTACCTACATGCATTTACCTACATGCATTTACCTACACGTATGATTGGCACAAAGCCAACAGCCTGATCTGAGATGAACATATGCATGAAGACAGAACAGATTGGAGAAGTGCAATACCTTGGAAATCTTTAATTCAGTTCAATGAAATTAATGTAATTTCCATCACAAAATTGTACTATTTTACACATTTGTAGTAAAGTAGGTTTAAAAGTGTACTATTCAGATTACTGTTACAAGTATTACTAGACTCAGGAGGTCCTTTAGAATCATATGGTGGTAAATTTGCATAATTTTGCGTGTTTTTCACAATTTTATTTACAGATAATGTTTTAGGTTGTAGCCCTCATTGACTGATATCTGCTATCTGCATGTGGCAGAGTGGTTAGCACTCCTGCCTCACGGTAAGAAGTTTGTGAGTTCAAAGCCTGGTTGCCTCAAACATTTTCGGCCAATCCGGTCTTTCTGTGAGGAGTCTGCATGTCCTCCACGTGTTACCGTGGGTTCTCTCCAGGTACTCCGGCTTCCTCCCACCGTCCAAAGACATGCCCTAGTGAATGAATGTGTGCAAGAGGATTCATCTCAAGGGATTAATTCTCATGAAAAATGTGAATAAAACAGAGAAGATGAACAGGCAGCCAACATTAATGTCTGCGTCATCATTTTTCCTTTCATACTACAACTCACTGCCGTTTTCAAATTAAAATGCAGGTCCGCAGTGTGTTCAGAATTCTCTAATTTAGCTAAAATATGCATTTAAATCACAGTGCATTAGTGTGGACATTTCCAAGGACTAGTCCTTCATACCACCACTTTAAGTAGACTTTTGGCTGGCAGTGATGGATTTATTGAAACAGTGAGGCTCACACTGAGAATCTAAATGACTACAGACCACTGTCCAACAAATACATTTTTGGTGTAAATATATGTCTTACTTGCCACTATTAATAGGTAATAGATATGAAACAAACAAACAAAAGCCATGTTTTCAGTCAGAAGTTGTTTATGCTAAACATTGTTTATGCTACTAAAATTGTAATAAAACATTATTTTGCATTATCTTATTTAGTGGGACAAGGACAGAGGTCCATTTTAATATCTATGGGTAGGTCGAGCTGCTTTTATAGCCACTGGAATAATGGACGGCTTAATGTCTTGAAGAGACATTTGTATTGTTAAAATACTTTATGTTTTAGACAGAATTAGGATACATAATATCACTAAGACAATTTTAGAAGTATTGTGTTTATCCATGCATTATTAATGAAAAAAAGACAAAACATTCTGCCTTCTCTTTTTTCAGAGAGTTTGTTTTCCTAGAAAATCCTTGAAAATGTTTGTATTCTATTGATTTCTCTTCTAGCATATGCATGTCTACAATCCATCATTACTAACACCCATCAGGACATCAAGATTTCTACTGAATTTGTTTTTGTAAAAAAAAATAGATAAAATGCAGGCCTTAGAGAGACTTAGAGACTGAAATCCACTGCAGCTTTCCTCTGATGTGATAATGAGATAAACTCAAAATGTCAAGGCAGCAGAGATTTTTCAAAATACAATTCCATTAAATCGTCTGAATGCATATTCACAACACGCCTCTTTTTCATTCAGTCATATGGTTCCTGCTATGCATAAAACATCACTTCATTTAAATATAACGTATATAGTCTGTTGTGTATCCTGTTTTCCCACCCCATGCAGTGGACAGTGAATGGCCTGAAACACTGACACCCCTGCATGAGCCATGGGAAGGGGGCGTGTCCGTGTGCCACACTAAGTGATGGATGAAGGTATGTTTGAACGCGGGATGGGATGATGTTTAAAACCAAGTCCGCCCCGTCACCTGCCACCACCAAAAAGCACAGCCCAACAAATGTGGCCCAAATGATAAAGAGAGTGCCTTTTTATTAGCATTAATGGACAATAATTAAGGTTTCAATGGTTGAACACTCTCTCTCACACTGTCTCTGAACACACCACTGTTTGTATGTCTCTAAGCCACTGATGAGCAGCACTATAGCTTAAAGGCTTTGGGTAACCACACATAAAGAGGTTAGCTTAGTTCATACTGCACTTCCCATAATGCTTATGTCATATTTTAGGTCATGTTTATTACCAACATGTTATGGCAATTTAGTCAACAAAGGAGTTTAATGTCAATTAGGGCCACACCTTAAAATATCAAATAGCATATCCATATATTAAAATGTGTATTATCAGCGACACAAAATAAATATTGTGTGAACATGTGACAAAAATTTGAGGATGACCCATGACTTAATTACCGTTATTAGTCTGTTATCTAATGCATAGTCTTTGAACAGCTGAACAGTCCTGAAGATCTCTGACGCCCTCTAGTGGTCAAAGCTCAAAACTACAGCCATACATTGTTTAAATGTGTGACAGATGATAGAAAATACAATGCTCTACTCGGCGAGTTGGCCCTGAACAGAAACTTAAAGAATAATAATATAATATACAGTATGTTTGAGACATCACATACTATACATATAAACTGAAAATGTCTGTAGTATTAATGCTTAAAGCAGAAATAATAGACAGATTTGTCACTGCAAATATTTAGTAAATTATGTATGTTTACATATGGGAATAAAAGTGAGAATAATGTGAGAGCTTGTGAGACCCACTGAACAAGTGCTGTAGATCCAACGGTAAATGTGGTTGAGTGATATAGATTTCTCAATGTAATTATTATTTTTGTCTTTGTACTTGATGAGCCATGTGGATATTTACCCTTATGTTGGGCTAAAATACAGTAGTTGGCTTGTCCACACTGTTGTAGTTTGCTGACATCTGGTGGTCCCTGCTGTTATTGCAGTGTCAGACAGCTCTTAGTGAAAGATATTCCCTTGGGAATTCTAAGTGGAATCCCCCCCTCCCATTGTGCTGCCATTAGTTTTGGCCAACTGTTTTACACTCATAAGCTTTAAGAAAAATCCACATACAATGTTAAGATTCCTACTTTAAACAATGCATAGATATATGCTTCAAACTAAGAACAAACACGTAATATGACAATCATGCATACCTGCTGCTGTGAGAGGTTGAGCTTTAGTTCTGTGTCCACTAGAGGGAGCCATATATCCATTACAAACTGTTCATGATACAGCTGTTTTCTGCATCAACTCTTTGATCAAAAGGTCTCGTATTAAAGCTGGAGTAGGCAATTTTAAGGCACTGTAAACATGTAAACAGCACAATAACCATTTTCTGCCATGTTTCAATTTTTTTTTACAGGTTTTACAGATGTTGAAAAACTTAATTAGTTTATACAATTAAAAATACAGAAGGCAAACGGAAAATCTTAAATTAAAATAGTAAACAAAACAGATCAAATTGAAATACATTTTTTTTTAGCAAGATTGCATCAATATTTTACTAATTTCAGTGAGTTGCCACTAGAGAGCATAAGGATTAGTTGTATCTATTCTATAAGTAATTTGTTGTCATCCTCTCATTTGAGTCATTGTCATTATTTTAAATATGATTTTCTGAAAAAAAGGAAAAAAAAGTATAGATTTTTTTTTTTACTTTACAGAGGGAATTGTTTTTTTTCACTTTATAATAAACAAGTAAAATAGGTACTGTCTGGAGTAAAAATTTTAGCAAGAACTGGTATTCAATCATATGTTTTCTTGAAAGCAGTTGAAGCTTATTTAAATCTTAGATGTTAAATACCAGAGAGATTGTTTAATAGCATTAGAAGCATACTTTTGCAGCCCTTTCTGTACGTATTTAGTATAGATTAAAAAGGGCCAATGCTTATATAAAACATAACCAATAAAAAGTATATTTTTTTACTTCCTGTAAACACAGCGTGCAGGTTGCAAACAGTAGTTTTGTCTGAGAACCAGGGTAGTGTTGTGTCTTTGATGCACCGCTGCCAGACGCCCTTTGCCACTGACATTTGCTTTCATGTGCTGGGCCTTTTTGACTGGCACAGCTCTTTCAAATGCAAAGCTCTGGAACGCTGCATAGATTGATGGAGAGGGAGGTATAAACAGAGGGATATAAATGGAACAGAGAGTTGGGGAGAGACACACCCCATGCCCTGCTGCCTCACTAACTCCCCCCAGTGCGCTCTCCTGTTCACCAGGTACGGGCTGCTAATTGGAGGGCTAAACGCTGCAGCATGCATCATAATGGAGACTGCTGAGGTGGCGCTGAGAGAGGCAGCTCAGTGGAACGACTGTGAATATTTTTCACTACAGGTTATTGACAACTTCTACTCGACTGCTTTTTTTTGTTTAACCAATTTTTCTAACATATTCGGAAAGCTACAGATTCTTCATAAACAGGTTAGTATATAATAATCCAATTTAATTTATATTCTCATTGTATAAAGGGTAGTTTTTGGCTTTTGTGGCGTCACCTGGTGGTGAAAGTGCAGACTTCAACTTTAGGAGTATGTGACCAGCTATGGTAGCCCATTAGGGACATGAAGTTTTCCATGAACAAACTCAATCTCAGCAAATAGATCTGGGCCTGATTTCACAATTTAAAACAAAAATGGTTTAGTTTATTAATGTCTAGGGGCTGTGTGCTAATATAACATTGAACCATTCAATATCACAATATTGTCTACACTACGCATAAAAGTCAATAGTCACAATATTTTATTATAATTTTGTCTATATGAAATTACAATATACACTTATGCTTATTGAAAGAAATGATGACAAAATGAATGATAAATCTGATTATGGTGAATGTAACATAATGTAAAAATTAAGAAATGACACATAAATTGAATAAACTGTTGTACCACTTTTTCATTTCTTATCAAAAGTGCAGTACTTTTTTACATTTCATTAAATTAAAAAAAATTAAAAGAACTTGTTTACCAACATTCACCAAAACATAAATAAATTATGAAACATAAATACATCTGATTATTGTTTAGAACAAAGCCACATGTAACAAAGAGAAAAGCTGTTTCATATTCATTCATGCAAGATCTGATTTCCTGTTTTTCATTTACTATTCTGGCATTCTGTTTCATGTTTGTTTCCAAAAAGCCGTGGCATTCTCACAACTGATCAAAAACAAGCTAGTGGAAGTAACAGGGAAACGTGTTTATTCCTACTGCACACACTGTTTTTAGCTCAATTTCTCATTTTAGTAGTTTCACAATTAACTAATAATTAATTAATATTGCTTTCAATATGTTACTGCTGAAAGGCTGCAAAAACCTGTGCTAAAAACATCAGTGCAGGCCTTCACACTTTTATGTAAATGAGCCCTGACATCATCGCACTGACTCACAGTGCTTAGTCTTTTCAATACTACCAGAATAGGTCTATTGTTTGTGTGAAGGTGACCCCAGCTGCTGTACAAAGGCAGATGATGTGATATGAAGCCGTGAGGTCATACCAGTGAGGTCAGATACCTGTCTTTCCAGTGCACATTGTAAATCAACATGGAATCTATTAGAATGGGACGTTAATTGGCTGGAATAAAACTTGCCCCAGTGATATCACATCTTTGAATGAGTCACTGTTTCCATGACTGCTATGGATTTATTGCACACCGAGACTCATTGCTTCAACCCGGATGCAATAAAAGTGACGCATACAGTCGTTACACTTGTTGCAAACTAACCCATATCTGAACTCGGAGCTCGAGGCTAACTGCTGCTTCAGTAACAGAGCGAGTTTCACAGACAGGCCGCCGGCATCGATTAGTATAAATAAGTTATGAGTCTGACAGGGCCGCTGGGAAAGAGAGATGTAAGCCGAAATGACCTGTCACAACTGTACTGTAGATGCAAGCTTTTAAAGTGGTTAAAGCCTGCTGCCTGCTCTTTGTTACTTTAAGTGAGGGATTTGAACTGTAAAGCTAGGGTAGGCATTTTTTGGCACTCTGTAAATTTACTAGTCTGATGTGGGCTAAATTGTTTTGATACAATTAAATTATTATCTTACAACATAAGGTGGGGTGTGTGTGTATATGTCAGGTGGCAAACATGCATACTTCAATTTCAAGAGCCTGTGAACAGCTATGATAGCCCTAAAGGGACATGCTGTTTTCATGAACAAACCCAACAAATAGATCAAATAATGATTTCACAGTTTTAAACAAAGTCAGTTTTAGTTTATAAATGTCCTCAACCTTCATTTGAGTGTGCTCATAAAGGAACACATGCTTCATTTACATCAGTGCTCAGTTTGTCCACTCTGAGCCACTGTAGAAACCAAAACAGACAGTAAAGGAACTTTAATTGAGTTATATGTACATTTAATTGATGTGATTATAAACTACTGAATAATTAAAACCGTTTTAATCAATGTGTTCTGATTTATTGAAACGTTTTACACAATGCACCTTTAATATAAGACACTCTTATCTGTTTGTGAGCCAGCGTAGATTCAAAACACAGTAGAAGTAGTTTAAACACCCCAAACATGATGACTACAGTGAAATGGTTGTTAAGAAGCTTGCACCAACTTTACTTCATGCTGATATCAACAAATGCCAGATTCTTTATGGAAATGCATATTTACTGTGCAGCAGCATCTTCGCATTAAGGGATTACAGTTAAACCTCTGCACAGACGATACAGTATGTAACATAGAAGCATATTACGTTTCTTTAATAGGTGTGTCCAATCGCCATGTGGCGTGCATGCATAACAGATGATCATATTCTCATAAGCCTGTAGTACTGACCTTGTACACTGTTGCTGATTTAATGCGATATGATTAAAAGATAAAGCTCATCTCAGTCGGAGTTGCCTGAATGGGATTATACAGCAGAGGTAATGAGATAAGCTTATGGTTACAGAAAGTGCAGAACAGTCAATGGAAAACAGAAATAAGAGAACATCTATGTATGTGAATAGTCCTTAACGTGTTATTTTAAGAGTAAATGCTTTTAAAGCCTTCTGGAAAAGCAGTTGTGAATTTTGATTATTGATAAGAGTTTGGTTTGGAGGAGAAATTCTTTATATATACTGTATATCAACATTTATGCTTGATTTTCTTGACTGTAGCTTTGTTAGTGAATTACTGTAAATAAACGTTTTGTACAAACCAAGGTTATATTTGGCTGACACTCCCAGCATATAAACAAATGATGTTTATTCTTTTTTCTACCCTAAATACAAAACTATTCACTTTTCGTTTTGCTCCTGTAGTGAACAAACCCCCGAGTTTGTTACTACTACAGTAGGTGGAAAATCGCTATATATAAGAAAAAAAAATTGTATATACAGTTATGTGCAATAGTGAAAACAACTTTAATCTTAATCCACTTTGCAGGTAAAGTTAGAAATTGCAATTGGGGGGGCCACCATACCTTACAAAGCTCTTACAAATATGCAAGAACACGGTAGACCCGGTTCGACTCTTGAACAGGTAATATGCCCAATGTCATCCCTCTCTCTGTTGCCCTGTTTCCTGTAAACCTACTGTCTACTATCACTTAAGGCAAAAAGGCTCCAAAAATATCTTAAAAATAAATATATATATGGTACTATATGCAGCTATTTCTTATCAATTTAATTCTGACTGATCCTAGTATCTCAATTTAAATGTGATCTTTTTCAATTTATATGCCCCAATGCATTATTTTGTGCATTTAATCATTGTGAAGTTACTATAAAATGCAAAGCACATCTGAGTCGCTGAATGTCTTTTAACACAATGACTAATGTCACATTTCGGCCATTTGGTGGACTGCTCTAACAGCTGCAGTTCAAGCCGAGATTACATTGTGCTCTCGTTCCCTGGCCTTACGTGAGCAGTATGATATGTGTGTATGTGAGAAGAGGTGTCAGAGGCCCCCGCTGTGGGCAGCCCAGAGACCTTGATTAGTGCTAATGAAGACCTACTGGAAGTCTGAGCGCTGCGAGGGGGTGTGCATCGATTAGAGCTGCTACTGAGCGCGCAGAGGCTGCCCTAATGACGCTAATTGCATGTGAAATGTGTGCAAACATATGAAATCGGCTTGGCTGCCCACCTGTAGCACCATATTCCAGTGTTATTATGAATATTCCATCAATCTCATTTGAAAGTCATAATCGTATCCATCTCTGACCTCTAACCCCAAACCCGGCACCTCTCTCCAACTGTAAATGATGTCCACTATTCCCAGTCACAATTGCAACTCTCCCAGTCTGTTTCCATGGTGACTCGGTCGTAACCCCCCACCAGTGTCGCCGCGCTCTCGCTCCGTGTTGCTCTCAGCCTGGGAAATCAGCCTAATAAATAGCTTTATGGTAATCAGAGCGCTGAATGGCAAGTTGATCTGCCAATCTTAATACACTTATTAAAGTGTCTGCAAATGTCAGACTCCCTCGTCGCCCTGTGGCCCTCGCCGTGCTCCCTACGCACTTTCACTGCGCCACACTAGCAGTGGTTCAGCTCTGCCCTTATGTTCCTTTGTCATGATACTTTAGGCACTATTTAGTCAGTGTGAAGGGATTTTTCTTCTGTACTGTAAGTTCTAAGATAAGGTACAGAGTATCTTCACCCATTCAAATAGACACCTTTGGACATTGTAGAGTCCAATAGAAAAGCATTTCTTATGCAAGGGTCAAGATTTAAAATTGTGTTCATTATTAAACTTTGCATTTTTTTATCATGGAATAAATGTACCCATAGTACTCAATAGAACCTAATGGAAGCTGTTTTAGTGCTTCCTGTTTCTACAGCTGCCCGGAGAGGACAAACTGAGCACTGCTGAAGGAGAAGAACACTTTCTTGGATGATGGTTTAAGACATTTGCTAACTAAATTAATTTTGTTACTATTGTTTTTAATGTAATGTACAGCTGACCTATTTCCACTGGGTTTGTTCACAGACAACAGAATGTTCCTGCTGGGCTACCATAGTTATAGCTTACTTGTTCGACCAGATTGCCAAAATAGCTAAAAGCTACACTAGACTTTTTAGAATTAGACACAAAAGTGAATAAATCATATTAGATAGGCTCAAAATACTAAAAACTACATTGCAGTGGACTAAACAAACCCTACTAGTAATAAATCCAAAATAAAGTCCTGGTACAATAATATAATATGACTGTATGTTTGTGAAATGATGAATGTGTTGTTTTTGGTCATGCATATCTTTATGTCAATCAGTGATCATGCACAAAATGTGCCTGTTTTCATGAATGATTCATACATGGTAAGGGTAATTGTGTCATAGCCATCAAGGTGTTGTATAAAACCTATAATTGTATAAAAAGATAACATTATGAATGGATCTCTCTAAAATATGATTTCTATTAACTCTATCTTTCCTTCTTTCTTCGAACAGCAGCACACAGTCTTTCTTTTATTATTACTATGTTTGACCAGGTTTATTATATTTGGCAGGACTGTTTCTTTGAAGTCGGTGTAATATCATGGAACCTGTGATGCTCAGTGACCCCAGCGTCCAATGGAAATGGTCAAAACCTGCAGCCTTCTGTCTTTGAGGCTACATTATGTGGAACTAAAAAAAGAAATAAAAACACTGGTCCAGGGCCGTTGCAGTAAGGAGGGCATATCGGGTAATTGTCTGCACCCCTACAGCGTAGGGGACCCCCAAAGATGGCTGACAAAAAAAAAATTTGTAAAACATCTACGACGAGAGATTCACCCTTAAACAATGAGTCAATGTTGAAATAAATCAAGCGTGGGAAGAAAAGTCATGTGATTATAACTGACCTGCTGGGGCTTTGACAAAAAATGGTTGTGTATCTAATAATATAATCTTATTACAGAATATACACAGTGACTTTTATTAAAAATACATAAATGTATTAAAGTACCTTTTTAATTTGCATTGTAAATGCTCATCTTGGAATAGGCCTTGTAAAAACCCCTTGGCTATAAATGCAATAAGGAGTGGCAAAGAAAAGCATTAGTTGGGCTACCAAAAGGTTGAACGTGTTAGAATTGCATTTATTGTTGTAAAATAGAAGTTATGCAGACTATCAAATACAAAGATTGTTATCTGCCTGTGTCTATATTGGAACGGTGATACTTTTATCTGCACAAAACCCCAATGCTCTTTGGGAAATAGTGTTGTTTGCCTCTCGAATCCTCTCACAGTATAATCTCTCTGCTTCAAATTGGAGTCGTCATGGCTTCCGCTTCTTGAAAGAATAGTCTGCGCGGTCTCAATCTGTGATGTCGCCCTGAGGTGCAGCTGCTCCCTGTGTGTTTAATACCCTTATATGATGTGTTCGCTGACCCCTCCGATAAAGAACACCTCATCCCAGCGTCAGGTAAAACCAAGGCTTAGTAAACCATCCCTTTATCTTTGTCTCATCCTTTTTCAACTTTTTGCCCCTGCTGCATGTTCCCTACACTTTCTCAGCTGTTTTTACCTCGCTCGGCTATCCATCATTTCAAATAGTCAGTGACACTCCAGAGCCATTTTTCAGCTTTCAGCCGAAAAAAGCTCTTCACTTCTGTCGTTCAGTGTTTTTTTTTTTTTTTATTTGAAGAGTAAGTGGCTTTGCTGAGGTCAGTAGAGCAGCGGCTCCACTGACAGCAGGGCCGGGCCATCGAAAACCTGATTAGCTCAATCAATGAGCAGCATCACAAGCCTTTTTAGCTTTTACTCACTAAATGAACCTGTCTGTTACACAGAAGAAAACAAATAAACATGTCTTTGGGAAATCAGTGGCACATAATGGGAAAGAAAGCATTAGCAGACACCTATATTACATACCCACTACACTTATTAGGATAATGCACGCTCCTCATTCTACAAAACTGTTCCTGGCTCAAGGAAATCATAGAATTTGCAAGCAGTATCATAATATTTTGATTTGGTTCATACTTTGTCCCATATCCTTTGCTAAATATATGGTTAAGACATAACTGAAGGGCAAATAGCATAGTATAGAAATTATTGCATTTGAAGTAGTCCAACGCTATATACTGTATATAAATAATCACAATTACAATTTTTTATTAGAATAGAGGTCACCGTTATGTCCAACGGTATATTGTATTTTTTTATATGTTACTTTATTAAATCACAACAAAACTATATTGAACACAGACTAAAAGGATTTGGTGTTATATGTAACTTGGAATAAGAGTAGTCCAAAGAAAAAATAACTTAATTGATACAAATGTTTTGAAATATGGCCCTGTTACTTCCTAAAAATATAACACAGCTTAAGACAATACATTATAACTTTAAGTGGTAAAAATATAATTTATTATAAAACTTATTTTATTATTTTATTATTATTAAATTATTATAGAAATTAATAAAAAAATAAAAAAATAATATACAGTATATGTATGTGTGTGTGTGCAATGGAATAGAAACATACTTTCAAACATTAATAAGACATACAAATATATTTATATACTGTGTTTTTAGAAGGTAAAATTAAGGGGGATTTAAGGAAAGTCAATGGTTTCCAATTTGTTTTCTATACTTTAGTTTTTTTATTATTATTGTTGTACAAAGTATAATTGTTGTTTTATTAATGTTAGAATAAAGTATTACACATCTTTTCTGGGAATTTCTATGTCCTCATCAATAAGACGCAGTTGATTTTACAGAAAAGTCTGACTCCAGTCTGACAGTACTAGGCCTGTGACGGGGATCGGTGGGCTGACTCACCTGCCTGTTTACAGAGGCATTAAACCCAGAGAATGAGTAAGACCGGACCATCTGCTCCCGCTGGCTCGCTCCCTGCAGCCGCTCATACTGCGCTGCTCAGGTGTCGCCCTGTTTATTTGTGCTCATATCACAACAATGGCCCCCGATCACATCAATAAACCCCCCTGAAATAATACTGTATGTGCCACTGACCATCTGTCCGTCAGCCCAGGCTTTACAACCTCACTGGTGACTGCTGAACAAAACCTGGAGCGGACCGCTGTAAATTGTTTAGATGTGTTTAAAAGCTCATTAATTTTAAAGCCTACAATCACTATTAACTTCAAATAGAGTTGACAATCAATACAGCCCATCTTTTTTCACTTTCTTTAATTAACAACCTCCAGAAAGTGGGACTTCTCAGATATTACATAATGATTGACTGAGTGCAGCTTCAGCTTT
The DNA here is from genome assembly GCA_024349245.1 of Neodontobutis hainanensis. Classification (NCBI taxonomy): domain Eukaryota; kingdom Metazoa; phylum Chordata; class Actinopteri; order Gobiiformes; family Odontobutidae; genus Neodontobutis; species Neodontobutis hainanensis. Next base: position 75,744 of record JALDNG010000380.1, on the reverse strand, counting down.
CCAAAACGATTTAATCCGAAATGTCAAAATATGTATATTCTGGGGTAAATGTGTGTATTGATAATTAAAACTTTGTTTCATTCACAGGATGTGCCTTAGTTAATTATGCAACAACCAAGATCTTTTGCATGAATCTGTCTAGAGACAAAAGCCTATCGGTGATGATATAAATGGCTAAATTAGCCCAAAGTTGCTCAAGACTGGAGTTCTCTGGTTCTTTTTTATATCTCACTGTATTAATTTGGCCTGGCATTGATTCTGGCAGGCAAAAATGTTTTTAACATTTTAATCTTGTGATAGTGAAATGCATTTTGTCTCTGACTGCCTTAAATTGAAATGTGCATATCCATCCTGGAGTTAATGACAACCAACCATTATCAGAAACATTTAATGAATATTGTTAGGATTTATGTCAAAAAATACTTTACGGTATGAATATGTAATTATATATAGAGATTTCAAAGGATGTATTATTGCACCTGTTTTGTTTTATTTTATTTCCCATACGCAAAAAAAATACATTAAGATACATAGTATATTGTTTGTTGTGGATCACCTAAATCTATCAAGAGATAACTTTTCGTCTCAATTGCTGAACCCCAGTGTTTATAATAATCACATCAACATTTTGACCAAAAGACAATATATTGTTGCTTATTGAGTTTGCTGCCTTTGTGTGAAGCCTAATCACCTACTGGAGTGTAACTGTATTGATTTTATTTGTGGAGACTTCATAATTGCCTCATAGTTATTCCAGCTACAGCCAATAGACAACAGTACACTCTTGAAAAACATACACAGTCAAACCTGCAGCATGACACATACACCCGACCAGCTATTGAGACATGCCTCACATCATTATGAACAAATCAAATCAAGCCCGCGCTTATTGTCATTTTTTTGTCTTAGAATTTTTTTTTTACAGTACGACAAGCGTTGATAAGTGTGGTCCTGATAAGATGAAGCATCTCATTTGCAACGGAGATGAGGCTGATGACAAGAAAAGAAAAATGGGGAAGAATCAGTGATAAGTGCTGCTTCTGTTCAGAGGGATAAAAAAAATCACACTTCCGCTCTCTAATCCTCTCTAATGTGTGGAAATGTATAAGAAAAGAGCTTTTTGGGGGGCTTTATGAGCATTTTAAATGAATGATTAATGCACATATTCTTCATTCTAAACCTATTCTAAGTAACAGGAGTTCAGCAAAGCCCATATGATCTCTTCTCTGCTCTTAGTATTCATAGACATGCATAACCAATTGTGTTGACATTGCAGGGTTGTCAGCACATGTTTGGGATTCAGAACGTAATTGGCAGCCGGATCGTGATGTGAAATGGATTTTGGCGACAGTTATATGTATTTCATTGTGAGAACAAAGAGGTGAGAGATTTGTCATACTTAGATGGCTGATGTGGTTTCACCTGCACGCGTCCTCTATATTGACACTGACACGTTGAAGAATTGCCCCGTCTATGATTTTGCACACAACTTTTACAGCAACATTTCAGCCGTTGATAGATGCTAGAATTAATTTACACAAAAAGCCTCTTTCCAGTTGAGCGGCGTTGCAAAGTTTGTTTGTCTGGCAAATGCAAAAAGCTGATAAGTTAAAGGAGAAAAATACCACGCATACAGATTTTGCTTTTAGCTCGTAATCATGACGCAATGTTAGACTTCAGACCAGCAATGCTTTACTTATGACACCTGCGTTTAATGTCAAGTGTGCCTAGTGGTGGTTAGACTTTGAAATTGGCATAGGAGTACGTTTTATCAGTGTTATGATTATTGTTGCCTACATACATTGGGGCAACAAAATATGGCCAGTTCAGTTGTTTTCTTCTTGACCACCAGACTAAATACCTGAGTAAATGGATCTTGGAGTTCGTGGAATGTATTGAATATGTTTATCATTTAATAGTTCTTTAGTTTAGTTCCTGATCTAAATTGAATTGCTGCACCGAAAGTGTATAGCTATCGTAAATGTTTTAACTTTTGTCTGTTGTTGGACCTTTCCATTAAGACTTTATACTATATTCTTTCTTGATAATGTATGGCATTTTATTATTGGTCAAACAACCACAGATCTGTTTTATTACTCGTTTTTTATTCCTAAGGGGTCTGGTGAAGCCCTCAAACTACAGCAGCCTCAGAGGTTCAAACTCAGACCTAAATTTTACTTGAAAACTATTCTCTAAATTAGCAGTTTTTCTGGTATTAAAAAGAACCCTGAACAAAACCCAACAAAACTATTTGTCTCTTGAATCCACAAAGACTTTTTATCATTAAATAGCAACTTTTGTGGACAACTGTGGCAAGAAATCTATTATAAATATAACATTAACCAAAAGCCTAAAATGAAAAAAACTTTAAAATATCTGTTCCCTTGGTTCAGTGCATCAAAGCAGAGTCTAAATTTGTCAGGGACTAGTATCAGAGTGGACACATCCCATAAGTGATGACACTGATTGGAATAACAATGGAGCGGGGCAGCTGTGCCGAACAAAAGAAGTGTGTCATCCCGCTCAATAACCCGAGGAGCCTCCACAGTGAAGCTGTTGAAGGGGTGTCGTACGTGGGTGAGGGGTTACGACCTCTCTGGCTGACCCATGAGTCATCAGCACACTTAACCCCTCATTCTGATTGACCTCCTCCTTGTACACGTGCTCCCGGATGAACAGCACAGACACAGGCTTAATACACTCCTCCGACAGTTGTTGAGAAAGGAAAGTGTGGATAATTTATGGAGAAATTGATTGTGGAGAGAAAGAGGCAAATCTTGCGTGTTTGCAGTGTGCAAGCAAGCATGAACTATTTCATTGATTTGACCGATTTAAACAACCCTGGTGTCATTATAGCATTAAAGCAATGGTATAATCGCTTAACACATCATTTTATGAACACTGCAGTCATTACATGGATAAATGAAACAATAAATAAGTCTTTGAAAGCTAAAACAAAAACACAATGTTTTCAAATAGCCAGCATTAATTCTTATTTTGTGTTTATTATAGCTAGAGGCTTGCAAACAGATGCAATGCTAACACAATCACTTACTTAGTGTTAGCTACCATAAAAGATTGCAGTTGCCGGTATTGAAGAAGACAAAATTAAACAGATTAACACTGGCTTAATGGGCTGCTAAAAATTAATGAGCCTGTTAGCTTACAAATAACGTTACCAGATGTTTTTTGCTTGTTAGACTAAAAGACAATACCAGATGCAGGCACGACAGTCCCAAAATAAGTACACTTAGTCTTTTTAAAGTAAAGACAGTAAAATTACACTACCTTCTAGTACTCAAAACACTCAGTGGGTAGAGCAGTCGTACTTCAACCGGAAGGTAGGTGGTTCGATTCCCTTTCTCCCCAGAGTTCATACTGTTGTTGTGTCCTTGGGCAAGACACTTAACCCACCTTGCCTCCAGTGGTTGAAACACTGGGAATTACTGTAGAACAATGTAATTTGGATAAAAGCGTCAGCTAAATGAATAAATGTAAATGTAAATTTTTAGCAGCAAGCACAGATGGCGTTAGCATCAAAGAAGACAAACTTCACTGCAGCTTCTTGGTAATATTGATTGGCCTACTTTTTAAATGTGCTTAATGTCTGTTTAATTGGCTGTACTAGCTTGTCAGAATGTTAACACTGCATTTTTATCCCCAGTAGAAATGTTTGAAAAACTTTCTGGGAAACAGAGGTGCTACAGTGGTGTGAAGCAGACATTAACAACTCTGTCTGGTTTTTCCCTGCTTGAAAGGAAAGCGTGACGTGACTGCTATATAAGATTTGTTTTAGTAAAATCCTGTTTCTGCTTAAAAGAAAAACAGGGAATGGTTATATAGTGCGCTGGGAAAGCAGAGCACTGCATTGATTCTTACTTGCAAATTTGGAAAAGGGATATTAGGGGATTTTAAAGGCATAAAATGGGATAATACAATTTTAGCTTCTCTGTAAAAGACACCATTTCCACTGCCCGGAGCTCTATTATCCTATTCTATCATCTTTCTGGTCTATCCTTACACCCCCATAAAATGACAAAAATTGAATACGCCACACTGTGACTCCTGTGATCTCCCTTGATCCTTGCTTCTTTATGTCATTTGTAAATGCATGACACTAATCTCTGTCTTCTTTGCCACGACTAAATCTAACTGGGACCGCAGTGCTCACACCTGGAGAAATCCCAGGCGAGATGGAGAGAGATGTCCGAGCTTCCATTAGCATATGCACAACTCTGTACTCCTTACAAAGTAGCGTTGTCTGCCCTTCTCTCTGTCTGTCTCACTTCTCCTTCCCCCTCGGTGGTCCTCTACGCTGCAGATGCTGCCTAATTTCCATTCCCGCTTGGTTATGTACATAATTCTGCATATTATACAGGGGTAAGAACGGTAAAATGTCAGCGCATTATGAGTTGTAAAAAGGTAGGCTTTGGAGACACCAGGTTGATGAATGTTTTGAAGAAAAGCTCTGAGGCAAAATCACTAGAGGTGGTAATCACAAATTCTAGTCTTGCCAATCATCATAACTTTCTGTTCTGTATCAAGAATAAAGTCTGCTCTCTGTGGATTTGAGTAGAATTTTTGAATAACATACGGACGCAGAATTAACTGACTCTGGACACAACTAGATAGATATACAACCAATCAGAGAAATTATTAATGTGACGGAGAGCAGAGCAACAACCAAACTAGTGCCATTAAAAATATTTAATAATTACTGCATAAAGCTCAGTCTATTTTAGATAAACGATTCTGACTAGTCTGACAGGTAAAGGATACCAGGCCCATTTCTATGAGAGTATTTTTGCTAAGTGAATGGGTATGGCTGGCCAGGCTACACAAGTTCCAGTCCAGTAATTTATTTAGATTTAGGAGTCAACAATAAACTATATATCTGCTTGAATAAAAGGAAACATTTCCTTTCATTCAAGATAAAATCAAACTGTCAAGAGAAGATTTATGAATCAAATTGTATCTAAAAACCGAGTGGACATCAAATCTTACAAAATCTCCAGAAAAATGGAACATTCTTTCAAGGAAGACCGCCATAGTGAAGCGACTGAAGTATAATTCAGAAGACAGGCTTATCAGCGATGCAGAGGGACAAAACCTGATGAGGAGACTCAACTGGACGGCTACTCAAAAATACGAAGAGATGATCTGACAGTAATTGGGCTTCTTGCTGGACGGCCAAGCCCCCTGCGATGCTATTCATGGACTTGACTTGGAACACACTGACGAGGGTTTTTTAGTTTAATGGAAAAGATGGGAGGACAGATGGAGGGATAAGGTGAAGGACCATTGGGTAGCGTTGGAGAGGAATATGCATGGGCTCCAATCCTTCATTAAGATTCTGTGGTACACAAATACACAGTCTCCTTTGGTTATTTATTCAGACTATGCAGCAATATTGTTTGTGCCAATACAGCAAGGTGAATTGAAAATTGAAATGAGACAGATAGTGGGAGTGGGAATAGAGTGAGATCAGATGGGATGAGGTGCAGTGGAGCACATGTGTGGGAAGTGACAGATAAGAAGTGTGTGATGTCATCTTTGTGGGACCAATTTAAATAAAAGAGGATTTATTTGACATTCATTTGTACACCTTTGTGGTTTTGCCATTGTCTTCTTTGCTCGTGATATGAATTTATTTACCCCTAAATTATTCCAAGTCCTAACCGTTTCCTTCCACCAGCATCATTTCATTATTTCCATCATAATTGCTTCGGCTGTGAGGAGCAACAGGTCACAGAAAAAAAAAAAACAGGTCCCTTATTATCTTGGCTCTTCTGGTGCAAGACATAAGTGACGTTTATTCCTGATTGCTCTTTCATTTTTATTGTGCTATCATCTCAGTTGTTGGAAAAATTGTTGCCACTGCAGGTTCATACATGTAGAAATTGTTATATAGTGAAATGGCAATGACATAAAAGTCTGCTAGTTTGTGTAATCTTATCACATATTTGTTTATATTATACATTCCCGTGCTTGGCAGAAACATGTATTATAAATATGTTGTTCTGGAGATTTGCTTTTCACAATAAAAAAACAAAACAACACAAATACTGAATGCAGCTCGTGTATTTGTTCAAACCTGTTTGTAGTTTACCAAGGGAGGCATTTGTACCCACACTTCACTTTTACAGCCTCTGAGATAATGGTCTGCTTTGGTATTCTGCACCATGTTGTGCTCAAAGTTTACATGACAGTTTTATTGCCAGGCTGCTTTTGTTTACATTTTGAACAATGCAGACACAGAGGCAGCTCATTTAGTTCCACTAGTGTGACATCTACATCATGCTGGAAAGAGTATTAAAGTAATAGTGAGGTAGAAAGTGAGTTCTCCAATGGCATGTCCACAACAATTCAGGTTTTCATTTTAACACCTAACTTTTTAAGAGTTGTCTAATATGCACAAAATATCCTAGTTTAACAACTCTGGGACTGTGTGGTTGTGTACAGAGACATAAAACAACCACTGCCTAGAGTCTAGTTTTTGTACCAGAGTAAAAAACAAAAACAAATTCACTGACCAGCTACTTAGTACTGACATGTACAATGTCCCAATCTAGTCAAGGCAGAAATATTTTTCTATTTTGCAATGTCAATGAAAATACATGAGTCTGCATGAGTTGCAAAATGCATCTTCTTTGCCCTGAACATATCCAAACTAGACAAGACCAGAACTCATAGTACTTTCAAACCAGTTCACTGTGTCACTGGTGTAAGGTTGGACTTTAAAATTCTAAAACTGTGCACTGGTATAACTTTCCACGGATCACAAACACATCTTGCAGGTTTTGGTTTTGGTAACAACTTGATCTGAGTTAACTCTGGTCTTGACTCGACTTCATAATGAACTCAAGATAACAAAGAGAAAGCAGGTCTATTGAGCGTCATCTGACATGAAACTGGCAGGCTTGGTGGGAGTCCTGACCTATCAAAATAATGGGTTTGTCTTTGGCCGTGTGCTACCGGTGTGGGGGGTTCAAATCCCCGCACACCCTGCTCTCCAACACAGTTTCCCCAGCCAGACGCTGCTGTGCACACCCTGGTCATCACACATTCTCTTTCTATCCCACTACAAAGTCCCTTCCGCGGCCTCACTGCCAGCACCGGCACTGCCACGCTCGCAAAGGTCACATTTAATGATGTGGCGTCATGCTGCAGCTTTGACAGGAAGCATGGGGTCTGGAGGTGAAGCAGTGTTTGTGTCTGTGACTTTGAATTAGTGTGCATTTTTACAACTATAATATAAGTGTGTGCAGAGAATGTGAACAGAATATTCTTAGTTAGCTCGTGGCGCTGGCAGAGGTGAAGTCAAACGTAGGTGTGACAACTGGTGGTTTCAAATCCAAGCTTGGACATCACTATGAATAAAGATGTTTGGCTTCTCTAATGCGCTCTAGACATCTATTAATAATGCATTGCAACTATGCAGTAAACTGCAGTGAATAAATGTTGAATTACAACTTGCCGAAAACAATGGCTCAAAAATCTTTAGAAAATATACAAGCCACAATACAAATAATAATTTGCAACAGTGAGTGGTCCGTACGGTTTAGCAATCCTGGATAATGAGGGGGGAGGGAGGGGGGATACTGTATGGATGGCAAAAATCTGCTTTTCTTTAATAAAATTGTTTGGAAAAGTCTAATAAAAAAAAAAAAAGAAAGCATAGATTAGGCAAGCCTTTGTGCAATTTCAATTTCAAACCAATATCAAGACATTCTTATTGGCCATGTGGTAAAAGAACCAGTTTGTGCCAGTCTGAGGGCTACTTGGGTCTCATTACTCCATCTAGTGGTACAATGTGTTCTAATAAAATATGAGTGGATTTTGGGAAGTCTTGTTCAATCATTTTACTAAATATTCCAATTACAGCACTTGTAATCCCTTGAAAATTCAAATAGACAATATAAATGTGATAGCCTCTGCATGAACCGTCTGCCTCACCATACGAAAATTGTGTAAATTACGACATTGCACGTTTTCCTCACTCTTCTGACTTCCATAACTGTGTTTCTCTAGGGTCCGGGAGTCTTCTGCAGGCTGGCTTTACACACCTTCAGACTGACAGCACCATTAGCACCTGACAGCACAGCTCCCTTAACAACCATCACACAGTGCCTGGTAAAGCAAGTTTAACTCTCTTCTTAAATCTCCTGCTGGAAATCTGTACACCATGCTGTTTGGAATGCTTCTCACAGTCTCGTCTAAATTCACTCTGGTCTGAACGCACTGATTCTCACTAATAAAGATTCGGTTTGTGTATGAGGAGGTGTACGCATTCAAAGGATTTGAAATATTTTTGGAATAATTAGCAGGGAGATATGCACGTAGACGCACAGCTTTAATGACTCTTTGGCAGATTTATGGTAAAAAGAGCAAAGGGGAGCTCACTTGACCTCTGTGAAGGGACAAATGACTGCATTAGCACCCATAAATTACACTCAAACACACACCCATCTGCTTCAACGAGGAATTAAAGATGTGTAAAAAAACACAGAGCGGTACTCAACGTAAACCCTTGGCATTACACGGGTTCATCTTTATACTAAATGGTCATTTCTTTTGGCTGGCTTCTATACTAAATCATTTTCGATTTTTGGCATGGTCACTTTCCTGAGAGTGTTTTTGCAGTTCTCTGTCCTTGCTTTGATTAAATGTTTTATACTGATGTAAAACTTGTCCAGTGTTTCTGGCAGTGAGAGTGTACTCGACAAAGCGGCTGTCGGAAGACCTGTTGACCCGAGCCAGATTCTGCAGCCTCGTATGGATTATGCATCTGAAATGTCACAAGCTGCTTCCAGAGCTTGAAAAAGGATCTAAGAGAGTTTCTGTAAAAGAAATAACAAAAAAGCTAATTAGACAGATTTTGCAGTAGCATATATTGTTAGAATATGATTTGTGCACTATATGATGTATTAAAGGCACTGTTTAAAGGGATATAGTTCATTGTAACATTGCATTTTAGTTGGTTAATAGTCATATTATAATCTACAGAAACATTAAAAGCTGCCAGATTAAGAAGCGGAACCAAACGTTACATTCTTTTTCATTGTAATTTTTGAGTTTTTTTTACTTCAAGATAGTGTTATATCACATTGTACCACTAGATGCAGATGAGTACCTGCAAATTATCATTATTTTTTTTTGCCATTGTGATGGCTGGTGATGAAGTGTAAACTATAATTACATTCACAAAACTGATTATTTTGCTGTGTGGTGTTGCTACAATACTTTTAGGAATATCAAAAGTATTGATAAGAATTTTGTATGTATTAAGCTACCGTCTTTCAGTTCTAATGTGTCGCTGCCAGTTCCAATAATGCTTAAATACGACATTGTTTTCATTTGCACAACTCTTTCTCAAAGTTGTCGATAAAGGTGTAGAGAAGGAAGAGCGACGGGGACCGACTCTGAGAAGTAATAGATAAACTTGCCAGACCCCAGCAGTCCACTATATCACTGTGTTTGAGTGAATTGTCCATTATTTCCTAAATTGGTTATTGGGCTACATTGATTTTTCCATTGAGCCTCCCTGTGAGCACCCCTTTCGACCCACACAAGCTGTCCGCCCACTGCCTTGCTATCGAGCTTCTCGCCTGGATACCCACGCTTTGACCGCCAGCCCCCCCACTGATGAATCAGCACATAATGGCTGTTCAAATACATCTCTATTATGGTTCAAAAAATATATATGGGGTGTCAATGCAAAGGAGCTTTTTTTATAAGCCAAATTGACTTTTCTTTATTTTGTAATCTTTATTTATCCAGATAAGAGACTTTTTGTAAGGGAAACACAAAAATTGATTGGCATAGCAGTTGAAACTTAGATATCAGCTTTCAGTGTCTGCATTGTGCCAGATCTATATTCCTAAAAGAGAATAGATAGATAACTGATTAGGACAACTATTAGCTGTCCACCCAATACTCATTTACACCAGCTGAATGTGTCGATGTGAACTAAAGATTGCAAGTTTGTAGGAGAGATCGGGGAAAAGAGGACAGAGCACAGAAAATATAGACTGATACACAGGAGGCACGTCTGTCTATCAGCCTGCACCACATTCCTCACAATAGATTCATTGTTCCCTCGCCTTTACCGCCACTTTCCCATTGGCCACTATAGATCTGAGGAGCGGGGCGCCATGCTCAATCTACACTCCATTAGTGTTCGTGGATGAGAAGAAGAAAGACAGAAGAGGGACTATAAAGTTAGCATTACTGATGGTGCTGCCGGCGCTGCAGCGTGAGGCAGGGGGCTCGGGAACAAATCTGCCTTGTCCACTTCAAAAGGCAAAGTCTGCTCCCCTCTGTGACAATACAAGCCAATTACCCGTGCGCACACCCACATCAGGCAGCACAAAAACAGTGGACATCGCAGGAGCCCTCGGACCAAGGCTTGAGGAGCAGCTGATGGACGCATGTTGGGAAGCAGCTGGATGCTTTACAACCAAGGGAAACCAGATACTTTACAAAAGGGAAATATTAACTAGTATCTATTACCAACAAAACACATCAGAAAGATTACATTACTTAATTTACTCCTAAATGTCGCCCACAATGAAAATAAGTAAAATAAGAACGTGATACAACATTTTTTGACATTGGGTACATGCACTGTAATGTTACTCTGAGGTTTCTTTCACTTAAACCATAGTATGTAAAGAGTTGCACCCATGGAATTTAATAAGAATTAACAGTAAAACTAAATTCAACACAAACTCTCTATTTCAAGAAAAACAAAAAATATATATATATTGCAACAATTGATATTTGAAGCTTTTATCAAATGGCAATATTTTTTGCCATTTACTTAAAGCTTAGATACTGTATGTGAATGAGTTATAGATGAACAAAACAAACATGACTTTTCCAACCACTACACAACTAACTAACTAAAAATGCATGGCTGTTGTGGAAATAAAAAAACTGTGAGAGACAAGACAGAACTGAATGAATGAGTCCCTATACGAAGTGAATGTATGTGACAAAACTCTCTCTCTGTCCAGGGTCCATTTGTATGCAGTGACATGGAGACAAAGCCGGCAGCTCATTACTGCGCACATCAAGGTGATATGTGGACTTATCACTGCCTTATACGCATGCACATACATTCCTGAATGTACCATATGTACACACAGTCTATTGCCTGCCATTAGAGCTCAACACAGCAGGGACATCTCATTACACTGCTTTAATAACCCAAGCCCTGCAATAGTAAACAATACATTCCTTCCAGAAACCATTATAAAACACAAGTTGGTGAATTTCAACACTGTGAGATTCTTGCCCTGAGTGATGGAGAGGATGAGAGAAGCCCATTGACAAAAGTTAAAGAGATGTGACAGTGCCGGTCGGTCGTGCCTGACAGCAGACAGCTTCTTTTAAGAGAGTGAGTGGAACACAGCTCGGCTTCAGCAAAATACATCGGATCGTCTTTCTGTCACGTTTCAACTATAACCACTGGATGTAAGAACTGTCAACTGATACATGGGTTCTTTTTCAATCACAATCTCAACACTTAAATGGCTTACAATATTTTTATACAGTGCATTTTCTAATGTTATAGGATTGGACATAACACATAACTACCACAACTTTCCATGTTATTTCATCGTAAAAAAGTCTGCTTAGATCTACTTGTGAAATATAATTAAATCTTTAAAGTTATGTTTACTTGCCAAATGTTGCAAGCCAGTTTGGAATGGACAGTTTAACATAGTCTAACCAATGATGAATGCAGGATTTATTTTTTATTTTTTTATTGGATAGTGAAATTCCTGAACATTTTCTGAACAAATTAAGCAAAATGTTCAACTGCTAAGTTCTTGGTATCATACAATGCCATCCATGCATTTTTAACATTTGAAGTACAGTCATAAGCATCTCTTCATCCAACAGACCCATTTTAACTTTCCTCTACATCTTTAGCATAACTCCATATTATCATTTCAAAATCACACTTTTGTAAGTTTTTGCAGCGTGTTTGAAAGAAAAAAGCAAACATACTCAATTGCTGCAAAACAGACGAAACCAAGAGAAAGATAAACTGCATGCTCTTACTGTTGAAGCCGGTGAAGTTGCCCCAGTCGAGCAGAGTGCTGTTAAAGGAGGGAAGTGTTCCGTTGTAGAAGGGATCAGTGCCGTTAGAGGGGTTCCGTATTGTATCTGTGAATAAGTTCATCTGCAGAAGGGTCTTGAGCAGATAGCGCAGCATGTTTGCCGCACAGAGGGACCAGCAATGCCCCTAAAAGTCTTCTTCAAATCCTTTGAATTCTCGTTTGAATTAGTCCAGATAGAAAATGTTCACAAGTGTCTGAAATGTAATGAAAGTTGGTTAAAATTGCAGTTCAGTGACAGTTGTCAACGTGGTCCTTTGGGGGCCCCTCGCTGTGAGTCCTTCCCAGCATCGGATTGTTCCTTCCACCTTGTTCCTTTTGTTCTGTGATCACATAACTTCACTCTGTGTCCTCCAACAACAGAACCACGCTGTCGCCAGTGTAAAAGAATCCAGCAGTATGGTGATGTGGCCCCCTCAGATTCTCTGCTGCTGCCTCCTCCTCCCTCCTCCTCCTCCTCCCCCCTCCTCCTCTGGCTCCTCCTGTGCCCCTCCCTCTCCTCCCTCTCTCCCGCTTTCCCGCTCTGTGATGGGGTCTCGGGGGTCCGCAGCAGAGGGAGAGTGAGCAGGTGCTGTTGGCAATAAATGTTTAATTATTAGATTAATAATCATCCCAAGAGGCTCAGAATCCAGGTGATGTGTAAAATAGACTGAATAGACTTACTGTCACTGTCTTTACTTTTAACCCACACTACGGTGGGTTCAAAGAAGCTTCACAGGACAAGCAGCGTACCGCTGTGCTGTGTGCGTCTATGACCCAATGGATTACATGAGCTATTTGTTTTCCTAATTTCCTTTTCATTCTAAATTTGACATTTTATCAGTCTGTGCCCACCTCAGAAATTGCAGAGATTTATCTTTGCTGCTGGCAACTTTAATTTAAGTTTTTGTGTATATATTTTGTGTCATAATTTGGTATTGCAGAATTATAGAAGTTGCAGAAAAAAATGACTGCCCTTTTTTGTTTTAATACTGTTCAACATAAAATAAAGTAGTTAAAACTATACTTTTCTTGCGCAAACATCAGAATGTATTTATTTAAAAATAAATAATATATTTATTATTAAAAAAACCTCAGTCAATTAATATCATGGGCAGAACATAATGAACAGAACCACAAAAGCATGATAAGGGATACACCATCCATCATCATTGCACTGTTTAATTCAGCATTTGGTGACAGTTGGTGAATAGCAGTGACCGCAGTCATCCCGTTAATGCAGAAGCTCACAACTCCCCCTGCTGGTACAAAGTGATATGGCTGTTGACATCAGTTGTCATCAACATAATGCTAGCACTCAATAATAGCCAATAAAATGTTAAGAATATTTCAAAATAACTGAAAATAAAAATACATGTAGCCATTTCAAAATAAAGTTGCAAAGGTTACCTATAACTCTCAAAATCTTAATGATCCTTTAAATATTGAAAGTGTATTTATAGTAACTACAGTAGATGCATCTTATAGTGACGTGACACAAATTTTTATTTTTATGGAAAAGCCAAAAAGGAAAGTCTTAATTTCACTTAATCAGCTTTTTTTCAAACTCCTGCATTGTTCTGGGCCCCAGTTATTCTGTCTATTGTATTCTTTCATAAATATGTGTGCATGTCCATATGGATGAACGCAATGTGTTTGCATGCCTTCAATCATGCTCAAGCACGCTGTGTGCACAATGCATAGTCCACTTATCATCACTGACATCCATGTGCTTCAGTTGTGCTGTGGTCACATGTGGCGCCCGAGTGTCCCGCTGACAGCCGCAGTCTGACTCCTATTAACCATGCCCGTCCCCCATGTGGACCCTGTCCTCCTGCTGTATAAGTGGGACAATGGAAGACATCTCCCGACAAAGTTGCCGTGACGACCCTCATGCCTTGCCCTATTCCTGAGGTCTTTTCCGGTCCCTCCTTTTTTAAAAGGGTGTTCTATTCATGAGTTTGACGCCAGTCTCATAGAGTGCTAACGGATAAATGTCCAACTGGACAGTAAACCAAGCAAGCAGAATATGCCTGACACAGCCTGATGTGAGCTCTCTGTATATTCTATGTACAGGAACCCAGATATGTTCAGTAATGATCAATCACATTCAAATGCTGCTGGAGTGTTGCCTTGCATCACACTTACGCCACCCAAGTCCTTCGTTTCAAAACAGTCAAGATGGCGCGTGGGACTGCCATAAGTTTGTTTGCCTCAGTTTTGAATAATCCTCAGGCCTTTACATCATAAATGACAGAAGTCTGGCACTGAGCTTTTCCAGACTCCTTGTTGAGACACCGAGGAGTCTAAATATGTGTGGTATCCAATTAAGAAAAATTATTATAATTTTAAAATCTTTCCATAAACATGGTTACCAGGCGGTCTTCATAGCTAAACATTTTTATATTTTAAAAAAAAATTCTATTCCTTTCTTTTTGTGATGCTTGTAAAGGGGGCACCTTTGTACCAAATGCAAATATATATTCTTTTTTACAATTCTGCTTTTTGGGCTCACGTTTTAAAATAAACAGCACACCGGCCTAGAACATGGCTCACTGTGATCTCCAGAGATCATCAACATACCTGATACTGTAGAGCTAAGGAGGATGCATGTGAGACCTTTTTCCAGTAAAGTAGATGAGTTAGAACAAAACTGGACAGCGTAGATAGTCCTGATCTTAAGATGTAGCTAACGTCACTAACCACAGTTACAGATATAGCAGTTTACCCTTAATAATGAGCAACAAAACATGCAATAAAATGAAGGACACGAGTAAAGAAGGTTTTTTTGACAAAGTTGTTCTGATGACCCCAGTGCTGTCCCATTTTCCATCGGTCTATCCCAATCCTGTCTTGTTTTAAATCTATTTATGAAGATTCTGTGCCAGTGACTTACAGCACTAATGGGCATACGGGCATGTGCTGTGTAAGATCAATACATGCTGACAGCCTGGGAGAGGTGTGGGAGTCAAGTTATCTTGTGCTAGCACTTTCTCAGGGATGTGCCTTAAAGTGGCTCCAAATGGGTGAAGATGTTAAGGCTATGATAGACAAAGCACATTGTTTAAAATGATTTCAGGTGCACTGTACTTGGAAAGTCTTCCACACACACATGCACACTCACACACCGTTAATGCCTCAATCAATCTCCTCGAGAGCAGCCTCTCCACCTCCGCAGCCAGGTCTGGAGCGGGGTGATTAACAGTCTCAACATCTTTCTCCAAACTCGACCCACTTTGACTCAGTGAACCCTGTGTGGGAACATTTGATGGGGATTGCAAAGAAGTGGATCTACTGACAGCCTCATGTTTCACACACAATTGTTTTTCTAACTGACCCAGAAAACGGAGTGGAATTTAAAGAAGTTGTTCTTGACTGTTTTTAGCACTTAGCTCAACTTTCCATTAGCCATAGCTGTAATGGAGATCAGTTACTCATTTTCTAAGGGATGTGTATATTGTAATTTACTTGTATCATGAATGCATCAGGAGAAGCAAGATCTGAGGGTGCATCTGTACATGGCCTGGGTGGCAGGTATGGGTTTGTTCAGATAACCCCTTCAAGAGGCACGCATTTCCACCCTACTTGGCCAAAAAGAGCGACGTCTGCTACCTAAAAAAATTGGCATGCCCCTATGTGACATACAATCATATTTGAAGCAGGATTTTTGAAACTTGGATGCATTGTTAATAAATATTATAAAAAGAGAGTACATTCTTGCAAGCCTTCAGAACATTAATTTTATAGAGCTGTGTCAATTTCCTATAGTTTAGGGACTCAATATTTGAGGCCACAATCTGCTTGGGTCGTAGACAATAAATGCAATGTTTTTATTCACGAAGTGAGAGCCTTACAACTCTGACTATTTAAAACCAAAAACAGCTGTTGCTAATAAATGCTTGTTTTGTTGTCGGGGAAAAATTACAACATTTAGCATGTTTTCTGTTGGAATAGGACTGTTTATCAAAGAACAAGCCATAATTTTGTTCCGTTTATTTTTTCCCATTCTTTATTCATTTTGTATAATCTATTGTCCAGTCAGCTTTGAACAATTGTTTAGCTCTACCTTCTCAAAAGATGACTCCCAGCTGAGGCGTACCAAAAGTGGTACGGTCTGTTTTGGGGACACTTCGGACCCTTTTTGGTAATGAACCCACATCGTACGCTCCAGGGAAAACTAGGCTTATAACTAGCCTTAATGGGTGCGCTCTGTCACATTGAGAGAGCTCCTACATCTGTTACGTTGTATTTTTATTTATTTATTTTTTTTAGCAAAAACACTTTTTTTGCCATGTCAGCCATATACATTAACTATGCAAATAATCTCTTAACAGTAAAACTAACCCAATTCCACCAAAATACAAATTTGTTGTATCAAGCTCTGTTTACAGCATGAGACAGTTCCTCTGCTATTACCTCTGTTTTGTTTAACATTGGGAAAATACACTCACCTAAAGGATTATTAGGAACACCATACTAATACTGTGTTTGACCCCCTTTCACCTTCAGAACTGCCTTAATTCTACGTGGCATTGATTCAACAAGGTGCTGAAAGCATTCTTTAGAAATGTGGGCCCATATTGAGAGGATAGGATCTTGCAGTTGATGGAGATTTGTGGGATGCACATCCAGGACACGAAACTCCCGTTCCACCACATCCCAAAGATGCTCTATTGGGTTGAGATCTGGTGACTGTGGGGGCCATTTTAGTTCAGTGAACTCATTGTCATGTTCAAGAAACCAATTTGAAATGATTTGAGCTTTGTGACATTGTGCATTATCCTGCAGGAAGTAGCCATCAGAGGATGGGTACATGGTGGTCATAAAGGGATGGACATGCTCAGAAACAATGCTCAGGTAGGCCGTTTAAACGATGCCCAATTGGCACTAAGGGGCCTCAACAGAAATTTTGAAAATCTTTCAGCCTTCAACTGTTCAATTTTGGTGAGCTCGGGCAAATTGTAGCCTCTTTTTCCTATTTGTAGTGGAGATAAGTGGTACCCGTTGGGGTCTTCTGCTGTTGTAGCCCATCCGCCTCAAGGTTGTTCGTGTTGTGGCTCCACAAATGCTTTGCTGCATACCTCGATTGTAACAAGCTTGAATCAGTCGACCCATTCTCCTCTGACTTCTTTCAACAACAAGGCATTTTCGCCCACAGGACTGCCGCATACTGGATGTTTTTCCCTTTTCACACCATTCTTTGTAAACCATAGAAATGGTTGTGCGTGAAAATCCCAGTAACTGAGCAGATTGTGAAATACTCAGAGCGGCCCATCTGGCACCAACAACCATGCCAAGCTCAAAATTGCTGAAATTACCTTTCTTTCCCATTCTGACATTCAGTTTGGTGTTCAGGAGATTGTCTTGACCAGGACCAAACCCCTAAATGCACTGAAGCAACTGCCACGTGATTGGTTGATTAGATTCTTGCATTAATGAGAATTTGATTGAGGTGTTCCTAATAATCTTTTAGGTGAGTGTCCATTGCTGACATTTATTCATGTTTCATTGCTTCAATCAAATCTCAATATAAACAGACAAAGCCAGGGCTTTTCCAGTACTTTTTTTTTTTTTTTTTTGGGAGCCATTGATTTTAATGTTTACAAGTCGAGTAGGCCAACAGACAATGGGAATGTTCCTTAAGTCCAATACCAAAGGAAACGAGCAGAACAAAAATTGTCACAGATTGTCGGTAATCCTTGATAAAAAGCTATGCTAATTCCACCACTGGGTACTGCCCGTTTAACATTTCTTTAGATTACATGGAAATTGGACATGTTTCTTAATAGCTCGAACATATATTGTAATGCAAGGTTCGACAGGGGCCTGGGACAGGCATGTTCATTACTGTACATAGTATAAAAGTAATGACGTGTGTGAATGTAGCGCAAATCCACTATAATTTATTCTTCAAAAAACACAGTTGTTGCTATAATCTGGCAAGTTATGGCAGTCATTTGTTAGTTTGAGCACTCAAAACACTATTCCATTGTGTGAATATTCATATGTTTGTAATGCACTGAAAGACACAAAAGACAATAAATCACAGCCCAATCATAACTTTGCACATGGTACTAATGTTGTTCCAATTATTTCCAGCACCAATCTGTCATAACCCAACCATAATGAGGCAGCAGTGAAGTGGCACTACAAAGACATGGGTATAATTGCATGTTTCTCTCCTGAGCCGCTCGTAACTCTCTACAATGATTCTCTGTGGTTCAATAATCCCACCTTCTCAACACTTTTGGTGAATTGTGTTTGTTGTTAATGCCATACAAACACTACATTTTTGGGTAAAAAAAATAATTTGCAAACAGAATATATTAAATTCTATGCTTATCTTGATTGTTCAGTGTTGGTTCAAAGTATGAGGCAGCACTTCAGTTTTAGGTAATCAGATTCTGACAGAAGTGAGTTGACGCCTTTTATGCAAGAAAACAAAATTGAGTATGTACGTATATGTGCTCTTTTAGTAATGTGACAAAAGTGGAACAGAGCATATACTAATGTTTTGCAAAAACACATACAAACACATTAATGGACAGAGTTGGCTTACCTGTCTGTCACTTAAACTAAGCACAAACAAATACAAATTATATTATGTTTTGTTTGTTTAGAAAAACTAACAAAACTAAATTCTTTGCTGTATAGTGCTTATATTTTCCAATACAATTAGCCACTATGGTTGAAGATGTACAGAAGTTGTTTAAGCAGTGTTTTCCAAAACAACCAAAGATTCCATTAAAAATGCAAAATATGTATATAAATTTATTTAGCACACCTGCTATTGTCCATATACTTAATAATCACAATGCACACAAACAATATCCTTTCGTTTCTGCACCTTACAACACCTGGTGGCACTTTTCTTTCCCTTTTTATAGGGGTTAATTAAAACACTACAGCGCCACATATTGGCAGGAGGTGCAAACAGTTAAAATGGCTCCTAGATTAGCTACAACCAGGCATAATAAACATATAGGACAGGATATTGGATCGCATAACGTAGGATGTAAGTAGTCACACATAATAATACACATACTACACACAAATCTAAACACACATACACAACAGCTGCATTACCTTTTATTATTTATCACAGTGCCCCCCAACAGTTTGAGAGTTCAGCATTAGAACAATGTGATCCTGCTATTATCTTGTGCCTCATTAAACATCATATTAATTCATTCACTCATTCCTTTTCTTGGTACAGGGCTGACATTTAGAGACAGACAGTGACAGACAACCATTCATTCTTACATTCATTCTCTAGGGGCACTTTAGAGTTGCCAATTGACCTACACATGTATGTCTTTGGACGGTGGGAGGAAGCTGAAGTTTGATCTTTTTGCTGTGAGGCAGGAGCCCTGACCACTCTGCCATGTGCATGAGGTAATTGAATTATTTATACTAGTTTCACTATCCTTCTCTTTCCTCTATTTATGTTTTTCCTGTTTTCACTGTGACTGTGTATAAGCAGATGTAGCCAGCGCTGAAATAGACACCTTTTTTCTGCAGCCATTGATTCAAAGTTAGCGTGTTGTAGACCAACAGCCAATGGTCTTCTATATGAGCATGTGATTGGCCAAAGTTTGTGATAAACACTGTCATCCATTAAAATAAAGCTTAGAAAACGTGTCATTTCACATAATTGTTATTACAGTATGCTTTTAAATGATTGAAATGTTGTCCTCATAACAGGAGAAAGAAATCAAATATTTTAATAGAGAATACTTTTGCTTCAATAAATACTTTTGCTACTGTAGTCCTTCATTTGTTCAAGCTGAAGACATAAAACTTTTTTCATCAGGGTTTAGAGGTCAAACTCCACATATATGAGGTGTATGCTGCAGTGTAATGAGGTGACCTACAAAACAAGTTTCGATTCATCAAATAGTACAAACTACTGATACAAATATCATTGTAAATAGTGAAAGCAGAATACCAATTGTTTTATGTCATAAAACAACATCGATTGGAATTAATGCAGTGGCGTGACCATAACCATGACCACTCATTGAAAAGGATCTACCAGCATGACGACCTTTTGTTTTGTTGAACGTGCTTTTGTTCTGTGACACGGGGACCTCTGCTGAAAGCATGAAACCAGATTTCATGCAAATCTATCAAACGCAGGGATGAAAGGTACCACACTGAGAGTTTGGCCTTCCATACAAATGGAAATGCAGCAATGGTGGAAGATGAGTCATTAATGTCAATGTTATTCCTTTGTTTCGCTATGACACTAGTTATGAGTTCCCACTAGTCCGACATTCCCACACAATCTAATTAAAAAATCTTTATACCACCTGGATCAATACATAAGCTATTTCAATAAGAAAGCGTCCGGTTTCTAATGATTAGCTGCACCACGTAAAAAGAGACGTTTAGTTATGCAGTCTGTTTTTCATGCAGTCATTTTTTAACATGACATGTCCTAGGAGCCCCAAATTTCTGTCATTTTTATCATTTGTGGACATTTATTAGAATTTCTGCATCAAGAATAATTAACCATGACTTCCCCCGAGCAACGTCTGTGCAGTTTAAAGGTTAACTGCTTTGCTCAAAGGCACTTAAGGTAGTAATTAGTAATACAGTAAAGGACATTGGATTATGGGCGTTCAGGGAAAACTAACTTCTTTTTCAAATTTCTACAAATGAACATGGTTAAACTTTTAATAGAGTGTATTTCATCCACTGATCACAGAGACACTTAGGGAGACGGTATTTAAAAGAGCATTGTTAATGAAGTAGTGTCATATCAAGCCCAGGATATGACTATTTTAGATTCATTGGAAATCAAACAAATGAAAGTCTGTGGTCCATGCATGTTTCATGAATCACATGAAGGGCTTTTTGCACATTTACACTTGAGTACTTTCTAAACTCAAGGCATGATTATGTATTTTCAATTTTTTTCCAGTATGAAGAGCCAAGTGGGCTGGTGGACTGCACTGTGACTCAAACCTCTTCATTGTAGAATAAGTTTTTACCCTGGACTTGATGTAACAAAAAAAAAAGATTATTGCTCTAAAATATGTATTATGTATGTAATATGCATTAATATGTACCTATCCTAACGCACATGGGTCTATAGAGAACGATGTATTGGGTATACATGCTGATTTCTCTCACTTCAAAGCCATCTGACTGTTTTCACTCGTGCCCGACACTGTCCAATGTAGAAGCAAACTATGTAGAATTATGCAATAAACCAAACATTAGCTAGAAGAGCGCTTAAAAACTCAAATTTGTCGACAAAAAAGACATAACCAAAGGTAGTATTAAACGTATACAGCTGCTTTTGATTTTGTTTTTTCTCAATAAAATACTCCTTTTCTCAGTAGAAGGTTTTACATAATAGGGCAGGCACAATTAGCGTTTTCTCTCTAATGACTCTCAAATGTAAAATGCATCATTAATGATCACATAGTATCTCAAGCCGACACAACATCCTCACAGACGTGGTAATATTCATAAATACTGACATAATCAAGAGCTTAAATACTACACTCTTCCTGGTTAGAGTATAGCTAAGAGTGAGTTTGCAGTTCTTGGCTATTTATAGCCTTTATAGCCATCTTAATTCTTTTTCTCTTCTACACAAAGCATTAGTCTGATCCCTTTCAATTCAAGTTTGACTTCCAGGAGGAGAAACCAATGGACTACTATTGCCAATGGACTTTTATTGCAATTGGATAGACATACAACAAATCTGCTTTCAGGGGCGGTACTAACAGATGTAGAATAACCTGCCTCTTGTCCAGCACAATGTTAAAAACATTTTACCAATGAGCAAACCAGAGCACATACAAATACAAATGTTTTTTAAATGTAAAGCTCGTCTATGTCCAAGTTAAGTCCTACTGCTGCAGCTCATTGTTCTGTCAGCCTTGTTCCCCGTCAACATAATGACAGTGTGTGAGCTCTATTCCCATTGATGAGCGTCAGCCAGAATAAACTGCGCTCCATGTCTGACTTGTTCTGAACAGCGACGTGATCGGTGCCAACACCTGCAGCGAGACGGCCATCAGCTAAACTCGCCACATTGCACTGGAGCGGAACATCTGTGCCCAGGGCGGGGCATGTGCACTTCTGGGGTTCACTCCTGCAGTTTGGCCTCATGGGAACTCTGAGCTGGGGTAAGGACAGCCGGATGTGTCTCCATCTCTTCTGTCCCAGCTGGAAAGGGCAAGACGCCAGATTGAGTGCCCCGACCAGGCTGCAGGTGTACCCCACTCCCCCATCACTCCTTCTTCTCCACAGTCAGGAAAGGACAGTAATTGGTGGTGTTTTTTATGCCTTTTTTGGCAATAAATATTATGTGCCACTGACCTAGACTGGCAGGCATTTGGCAGGGTCCATCATTAGAAGGGGGGGGGCGCTGTCCATATGCCAAAGTGCTGTAATTGGCTGGTGATTCTGTCCTATACATTTAGTGCAGAGGCCAGACAGATAGACCCCCTGACTAAAATGGTCAGTGTTTCCCTCTGGGGCGCTGTGTCCAATCACAACTCACACAAACCGGCTCTCCAGGAAACCATGCAGCCTCACGCCTTCTCATTTCCTCCAATTGCCTCATAACTTCAAAGGCCACTTCAAAGCATTTGGGTCTCCCCCTTGTTTCAGTAAAACCTCAAGATTCATGAGGCTTTATAGACAGAAGTCTTATATATTTACTCACAGTGGAAGTCCAATTTGGGTGCTGTTTCTGGTAAATTGGTAGAAAAATAAGGTCTAGTCCTAATTATTATACAAAAACCTACATTTGAAAATTTGCTGTGATTTATAGAAAGGCAGATTTCAAGTTATATCCTTTTATTATTGTCATGGGGAACTTCATTGTCAGCAGATGCCTCTAGGGGGGTAGCCAGGTACCCCAATCATGACACTAACCATGTTTTGTTGTAGTCTTTGATGTTGGTGGGAGAAACTGGAGTACCAGTGCAGCCCAGGAGTTGAACTCTGGACCTTCTTGTTGTGAGGCGTCTGTGCTAACCACTGTTCTGCTATTTGTAAACTCAAGTTTAAGAAACAGAAACACAAATGAAATTGAAACTTAATCATCATTTGAAACAGATCAAACTTAACTGTGAGGAAATATTCAGATGTGTAGGGCTATTCTGTAGGGCTATACATGTTTTTTTTTTTTTTGTCCTTTCAAATTAAGCACATCTATGAGCCTAACCCACATTTTCACGCTTTGTTGCTGGATGTATGTAAATTAACCATGTGCTTTTAGCTTAGAATTTGGTTTGTCATTTTTGCCCTGTTAAAAAGAAGAGCCTTGTGGGGTTAGTTATCTTACCTATGGAAAACAATGAGGCATGACTGAAGCTTTTGTTTTGCTGTGTGGCTTGAGAAGCGTGACTGAGACAAGAGATTTGTTAGAGAAATTATTAACAATATCACCAAAAGGGGCTATTCTTTGATGCTCTATAAATTATCGATGCAGGAAAAAAAGAGATGTTATTTCACTTAGCCTGGATCTAGGTCTGGTAAGATCAGATCAATTAATTTTCTTAATTGTACTTTGAACATACTATAGGCTGGGGAAGACTTTATCAAATTAAAGCCAAATTCAGAAAAATGGTAACACTTGCCCAAATGGGAACGATTTCTGCTCTCCTTTTCTGGCTTTTGAAGGCATCTTAGAAACCTTATGGTTACTGCCCTTAATGGTACATTAAGGAGGTTTGAATGGTTCAAATAAAAAGTTTTGCATGCATCAGCAACAGCCTGATGTGCAGAATGAGTTCTGAATTTGCCTCTGTAAGCCTGTACAGTCAATTAAATGAGAAGGTTTCAGGATCAAAACTTCTGCACTGTTTCTGCGGACGTGACGTGTTCGTTTCTGGTTCTCACTTCCGGAAGTAAACTAAGCAACGCAAACGGAAAAGTTGAAAATGAATCCTGCAAGCACAAGGAAGAGACATGGCTTCAGTGCTCTTGAAACAAGCAGACACTTCTTTGGTTGTTGTTTATTTGTGCTCGTACAAGCGTGCACAATGTGAACAGGCACAACACTGGATGCAGTGGCGTAAGCGGGCCATAGGTGGCACACTAGTACAAAAAAACTTTGGGTTTTACAATAAGCAGTTCATTATTGTGTCTCATCAAGTCTTTATAGAACCAATACCAACACACGATGCACAGAGAAACTATTCAATTTAATATAGCTGCAATTGTGGCATGTTTCTTCGACCTTAAATAGTTGCAGTTACCAACTACAGTCAAATCAGGCAGCGCCACCAAGTGATTCGCAGTAAGTACAACATCCAAAATATAACAGGCCACCCACTGTGCCACTATGTCTATATTAATTACTTAAAGCTAAACTATCTGAAAAAACAGAGATCCAGTCTTGATCTCTGCATTGTTAATTTCCTCGCTGTGGGATCAGTAAAGTCTTATCTTAAACATTGTCTCAGTTCATTAGCAATATTTCACATGACTTTGCTATCCTCTATAGATGTTTTTCTCTTTAGTGCTGTTTCTCTGTGTAAGCGAACATAGCCACCTTTGGAATACTTTCCCTGTGTTACCATTGATTCAGCGTTGACAAGTGCAGACCAACAGCCAATGGGAGCATCCCTGACTTGAGACCTCTCTCTATGCAAGCATGTGATTGGCCAAAGCTTCCCATATGTTGTGAACACTTGTGAAAAATTATAATTCTTGTCTAACTGTTTTTCTCCAATTTAAGAAAACAAATCACGTACTTTCCATTCATTTTTATGTTCATTAATGACTATTTTCCTATTCTGCATTTTGCATTTTTGTATATGCACAAGTCAAAAAACAAGGCATCAAACTCAACCCATTTTAGACCACTTACCAACAGATCAAAGTGTTGATTGTCAGAAATAAGAAAATTAACTGCTATTCTGTTAGTATATTGTTGTAAAATCAAATGGATTTGGTTTAGTTCTATAGAGGCGAG
The DNA here is from genome assembly GCA_024349245.1 of Neodontobutis hainanensis. Lineage (NCBI taxonomy): Eukaryota > Metazoa > Chordata > Actinopteri > Gobiiformes > Odontobutidae > Neodontobutis > Neodontobutis hainanensis. The sequence continues at coordinate 50,691 of JALDNG010000380.1, read as the reverse complement.
CGTTATAACAGGGAGTGACAGAGCCAATATGCTTTCGTCAGAGGATTATCCCAAGATCTCCAGAGACCGGAGTTACATGGAGGCCACTTAGGGAGCAAGTTAAACAAAGCACTAGCCTCCACCCCTTGGTCCAACTCTCTAAACCCTGAGCAAACTCTGGATAATTGCACAACAAAGACACAATTAGCCACGACCCATGGATATTAGTAGTCAAATATGGAGCTGCCATTTAACCCAGAGGACATTTGCATCTCATGAATTCTCCTGCACAGACTTTTCATATCATTTTTTATTCTCTTCCCTCTTTTATTTTCAGATGAATGCAGATAAATGCAAAGTGCTGATTTAAATATGCATTACTATTGTTAAAAAAAAATCCACCCTCTGAAAGCGAAGGTGGTAATTTTGGAGCTCCAGACCACATCTGTCTCCCTGGGGTTGGACTGCAATCCTGCCCATTTCAAGAGCTCCTCCAAGGCTGACCCCATGCACCGCGCTCCAGCATGACTTAGATGTGACCGGACTGGAAAAAGACCCTGGTGCCATTCAACAAGATTGGGTTACATTGTCACAATCAGCGCATGTGGACCTTCAAAACACTGGGGTTCATTCCAATCAGCGCTGGAGAGAGAAAATATTGCGGCGTGGCAGTGAAGAGGCCTGCGTGGTATTGATTGGGGCTATAAAAGATGAGTTATTTGTCAGCCCGAGATTCTGAAGGAGTGAAAAAACTTTGGGGCTTGATTGCTTTCCCACAGTGTGGCACGCAGTGGACAGCAAACTTGAAAGAGGCCACATATTCCACCGGGGGAAATCAATGAGAGCAGCAGTTACAGCTTAATAAGAGGTTCACCTGTGGAGAGCTAACTGTCAGTCACTGTCTTATAACTACAGCATATATCTAATGATCAGGTTAGAATGGTCAGAAATGGTAGAATTTATAAGGTTTTGGATGAATCACGATCAGGGCATCGGTTTAAATGTTTCTTTGTAGTCAAACCTTAAACACGCCCAATCGCCCATGACTGCCAGTACTGCCACACCATTAGTCTGGGGCCAGTCTGAAACTCTTTCCAAATACCCCTTTGTCTAATTTTAAACAGTTCATTATAAGTTTGTAAATAATATAACACATTTTGACACACCACTACAGCTGCTGTAACATGACAAGTTTTACGCTGGCTCCTCTGCTTCCTTTAAAAAAAAGTCAAGATGGCAGACACTGAGATTTGAAAGTCTATGCAGTATTTTAAATTTTGCATCCATTATTGTGCACTTGGGTACAGTATATAATAAATATAACATAAGAAGAGAAGTTGACAAATTGAGATAGATTGCTGGGTCCAAACCTAGAATCAAACATCAAAGCATAGCTGACAAGAATTTATAGTTTTGCGCAACTATAATTAGACTAACAAAATTGGACACATGGATACATTATTGCAACTAGTCAATAAATGTATTTTTATGTTGTATTCATATCCACGAAAGAGCATCGTGCCTGAAATACCCTGAAGGCTGCTAAAACGGCATGCCCCTCCCCTCGGAGTGCCGCTGCAGAGTCCAGCTGCGCCCGGCTCCGTCTCTCTGTGGGGCTGATGAGGCTGCACTGTAACAGGTACCTCCCCAGGTGCAGGGACCTCCTCCTGCCCGGCTAAGCTATTGCCCGCTGCCTCGACAAAGCTGAGCTTAATTAGGCAGAGGGAGGGCTACCACTGGCCAATAATGAGCCAGAGTGAGAGTAATGTCAGAGGATGGAAGGATGAGGAAGTGGGGGTCTTTTTTGTTTTGTCTGTGAATTATGGATTTTAACCATCTGGACGGGCAGGAGGGGCTGCAGTGCAAAATGATACGGTTGACGGATGACTTTAACAAAGATGTGGCAGGAAAGGGGCGTGTCGGAGATCAGAAGCTGAATTACAGCCCCGTGACTGGGCTATTGTGTGGCATGATGGCCTGGTTATTCACAGCTGGGGCAGCCCCAAATTGTTCTTTTATATTCTTTTATTCTCTTTTATTGAAGCCAGAGGGGTTTGGAAAATGATTAACAGACAACACAACAAGATGGACCTATTATCAGCCTTTCCCTCTCAATTTAGCCCCCAACCATTTATTTCCACCACTGGCCCTGTCATGTAAATACAAAGGCTCTGCTTGGTTAACTGTGCCACAACCGGGCAGCCCCCAGAAAATTAGTTAAAATAACACAGCAGGTTTAGCACAATGAGACGTGAGCCAAAAATCATAAACAGTATGTGTTTGTTTCTGGTATTTGGTTTGGTTCTGGTTGGTGATAACTTTAAAACCACCCAAAGCATCTATAATCAGTTTTACAAGTACTAAGTCACAACTCATGAATGAAATGAATAAACATAAAAAGTTTTTAATAATAAATGAATTAATAAACAAAGAACGTTTTTAATAATAAATGAATGAATCAACAAAGAAAGTTTTTTTCATACCTCTGATTGGTCACTTCTTGTGGAGTCAGCTGATTAGTTCCTGGTTAAGTCAGAAATGTTTTTACTTTTTCTTACTGTATAAACTTTTCAGGATTTACACTAAAGGACTCTGCTTTGGTGCCTAGCCTAGCCTCATAAAACTTTTATGTCCTATTATGTATCTGTATTTATCAGATTTTTTGTTCACATTAATAACTTTTTATTTAGTTTTCATTTTGTTTTCACGTGCAAAAATATGTTTACCTACTCACATAGAAAATAAAAATACACAAAGTACAGTTTTGTAAGAGACCAAATAATTCCTTCAACATCTGACTTTGACATATGCCCCTAAAACACACAACAAGGCATCTCACGGCGCTAGCTTTGTGCTAACTCCATCGGCTTCTGGCAGCACATCTCTGTTTTGCTTTTTCCATCTGGTGTCCATTTTGAAGCTCACTTCTAAAAGCCCTGGAGGGCATCAGGAGGCAGAACGGACCCTCTCAATGGGCACCAGTCTCCTGTCTCTCCATAAACCCAAGCAAATGGCGTTTTCATGGCAATTAGGACTCAGAGATGTGGCTCTCTTCAAGCCTCCCACTGGCCTTTCTCTGCGGCTGCACCGGCGCTCTCACATCTTTCACATTGAAGCCTTTAGCACGACTGCCCCGCCGGCGAGCGCTAATTATTGGCCTCTCAGGAAGTGACAGTGGCACTAATGATGATGCCGTCATTTAAAGGCTCCAACGATCACAGTTTACGATGACTTGAAGGTATTCGGGACACATCCGAAAACAGACACATTTTCTCACTTTTCACATGACTTTAATGAATGTGTGTAAACTTTGAAACTGACAAGTGACACAATGACCAAGATCCAGACCAAGTTGTCATCTATTTAAAATGTATAACTTTACTGTTCCCACACTATAAATGAAATGGGAAACAGTTTAAGAGATATTGAAAGCTCCTGTTTGTGTTAAAAGTGTTGACAAAAACCTTTTAAATCAATAATCAAGTTTCCAAGTTAGTAAATTGTGTTGATTAGCTTTCCACTCTGAAAGTCTGGCCAAACGTTTTTCTGTTCTAAACCAAGAATTAGTCCGGTCCCTGAAGATTTACGTTTAATTTCCAGAGGGCAAAACAAATGTACACAGGTCTACTTCTGAATGCAAGTGGATAGATATGCCACTAAATGGAATTCTGAGGCGGTACAAACATACACCGAATAAACACAATTTGAAAAGATCAGATCAACGGTTAAGATTGGTCCGGTTGGATCTGGTCAGACATTGGTTTAAAAGTGAGGGATTCCAAAACCACTTTACTTTAATTAGAAAGTGAATGGGTCTGGCTGGCCAGGCTAGCTCTTCACAGACTGCAAAAAAAAAGTTTGTAAAAATATTTAATTAACTCAAGTAAGGTAACATTATCATACAAAAATATAATAAATGCTCTTATAATAATAATAATAATAATAATAATAATAATAAAAACAATAATTATAATAATAATAGTAATAATAATAATAATAATAATAATAATAATAATAATAATATAAATAAAATAAATAAATAATAATAATGATAATAATAATAGCTTTAGAAAACATTTTAATGGATTTCAGGTCAATATTAAGCAAATGACAGCTAATGCTTCTGCCATATTTTAACTATGTTTGGATAAAGATCAATGTGCAAGGCCAAAATTGTTCAAACTACTTTGCTTCATGTTGATGACCCATATAATGTCAAGTCTGAAAGTCAAAAAGATCATTAATGGCCATTATCACATCAATGTAAATCTCTAATAGCATTTGAAATGAAGACGCATCCATGCAGATTTAATTTTAACCTCATGCTGACTGTGATATTTTAAAACTTCTTGAAAGTTTATAGCCAGTTGTCAAACACAACTAAGCAGCACTGTCGTCTATCGATTTGTTGACTTGATAAATTGTGTCCGCTCTCTGCAGGTCTTTGTCAGCGTTATCTAATAAAATGATACACTTGGCTCGAGAACAAAATGCACCCAGCAATATTGAGTCTACTCAAACACAATAGACAAAGCCCTGACCGAAGCTGCATTGAAGCTTTGAACTCTAAGTAGATACGTTTGGACTGGAAAAATTCTAAATTTAATATTAGATGAGCTTAAAGATGTTTCAAATCAAATTAAACACAGAAAGTTAATTGTGGGCATGAATTATGTAGTGCCACTCCCCACTAGTGGAGTTAAGGCACGTTAGATCTATTTTTTCTATTTGCTTCAAATCTTTACATGACAAAACAATTCAAACAAAAACAAGAAATAATTTTGTCAACCAAACATTTTTATTAATACATGCATTGCCATCAGTGGATTCATATTAAAGGTGAGGCAAAAAAAAAGCAATGCCACCCTGCCGGGACATACTCTTGTCTATGAACAAACCAAATGAATATGTCTTATATGATAGGTCTTAATGATACCGGATACTGTAAGATCTGTTGTGGACCATAAGAAAACATCTCATTTACAGCAAGCTGCACATTCAATACATCAATATGTATTATGCATATAGAAGCAAAACTAACATATGCAAGTTCTAATAAGAGCTAAGCCAGTAGTGTAGAGGTACATTGAGCAGACTATGCTTTCAGACTAATGCACTAGAAAAAAAAGAGACCAGACTCCCCCCTCCTTTTCCCATTCATCCCTTACACACACACACACACACACACACACACACACACACACACACACACACACACACATAGATTTGCACACACGCCTAAGTGGCCCGGCACAATGCAGAGCTCATCATCTAATTAAGTCACAGAGCATTTCATTGAGATCATTACGAGTCTTGTTAAGATTTGACGCTCCTCGACCTAAAACTTGATACTGCCAAGCTCCATGCATACATTTTTCACTATTTATATCTCACACCAAGAACCCCCTGCTGTTTCTGGTGATTTGATTATTTTTTGTCACAATCTAAAAGAGCCTATTGTTTGTCAGTATGCAAAGAGCAGCTTCAAAACAGCAAGAAAAGCAAACAATACCACACAAGTCTTTTATCTGTTCAATCGCAGCAGGTCCTGCCCAAACTGATTCAGGGATGGCTTATCTACATGCCCAGATTTAAATACAGATTTTGTTTTCTTAAGATAATAAGCAAATTATTTGTACTCCCACCCCCTGCTGTGATTGTAATTTGAAGAGTGTTCAGGCAAAACATAACTAAAAAAAAAGTTTACCGCAAGAAGAAGTGCAGAGACCATTTCTCCAAACACAACTGAATATTTGTTTGGAAATGGTTGTGGAGCAAAGTCATCGGGCTAACCTGGCCAGCCATACCCAATGACTTTGTAAATTGACATGGGTCTGTAATTTCAACTGCATTTTTAGCAGTTTGTTGCTTTGTCAGTTTCATTTTGCACTAACCCTGAAAATCCAATTTGGATCCACAGAGATTAATTGTATTCTTTGTATTGAATGTTAAAACACATGGCTGGTTAAGCTTTTGTCTTTCTCTTATTTTGTCTCTTTTTGAAAAGTTGGATGGAGTAAGATTATTCGTATTGACCCTTAAGTTCTGTCCATATGATAAACATACACCAACAGATGTAAAAGGGACGGGCTGAGAGCACAAACACAGAGAGAGAGCAAAAGAAAAGAGTCGGAAGCGGTGGTATTAAATTAAGTAATGTTGAGCATATAACACCTTAATTCTTAGACCATGGAACTGTAAAACTTCAATGTTTAAATCACATGACAGACAAAGGACAAATAAGAGTATTATGTACTATTAATTTTATCTAGGGTTGATATACCTAGTAGTAGTACTTGTACTTGGAAAAAAACAGTAAGGATACATTTAGTGATTTTCATAGGACAAAAATGAGAGGCGAGGCTTATGGCATGTGCTACAGCCACGCAGAGGCCCAAGGGACACAAATGATTTTTATACCAGACTCCAAATTATGTAGATCAATAATATCTATTCTATATCTATTTGGTCTGCCCACACATTGCTAGGTAATACAGGACTGGTCAAAATAAAAAGTTGATTTTTAGGCTCCTGAGATGCAGTGAGTAAGATACAAGGTGTAATGAACATCCACTGACCATTTGAACACTGAGACAATATGAGGCACAATTTATTAGTGACTAGATTTGATTGGAACATCTCCTTATGCACAACTATATGCATCTGTCTCCCTCACACCTAGCATTTCAAAAGTGAAAGCCCATCAGACAGCTTTAGGATCCTATAATAGTTGACTATGTTTGTTTACCCATGTATGTGTAGACACAGACCTGTGAGTGATTACCGTTCAGTGGCTAGGGCAGCCCTTTAATTAGTCAGTGGTCCCCGGGGAGCCATTACCGCAGGGAATCTTGCCCCTCTTTATTAGCCCATTTTCATATTGACTGAGGAAAGAGATACACTGGTCGGGCAATTTGGTTTGCTCAGGGGGGACAATGGCTCCTGTGAATATGCATGGCGTGGTGCGGGCCGTGGGCTGCATGTGGACAGGGGGTTCGGGGTCCACTGACAGCAGTGATGGACGACCCAGATCAGGCATCGTATGGGGTCCCACACATCGGAAACAAAGGAACGGCGAGTTCCATAGGACTCAATAAAAGAATAGAGCAATGTTGTACAAGAGGAGAAGACAAAGGAGGTGGACAGGAATGTGTCTGTTTGAATGTGGTTATCGTCTGGTACCAGTGCATTAAAACACCACAGGGAAAAGTTTGACATGTTGGTTAACAGTGGCTAAAATTTTATTTGCCTATTTAGCTCAGAATTTATTAGCCCCAACTTAATTTTAAATATCTTGTGGTAAAATGTAAATAAGAAAAAAATAGCTCCAGTGTACTTTTTTTTTCTGTTTTTGTATGTATGGAATATTGCATAAATATAACACATTCGTAATCTAGAACAAATGAATAAAAATTTAGCCTCCCAAAAATCCAGCAGATGCTTTGTTCCTTCCTGTTTCTACAACAGTCCAGTTAAGACAAACTAAAGCATGTGCATAAGTGCATTTATGTTTGTTTGTTTTTTAACTAATTTTTTTTGTGAAGGCATAGAACATCTATATAAATGTCACACATAAATGTATTTTATTAAATATTTGTTTTGTAAATTGTATATTGTAGTATAGTAATAGGTAAAAGGGCAGAAAAAAAGTCAATGAATATTAAAAAAGAACTCAGTAACTGGCCCTTTTCTAATGGATTTGTTCATAGATAGCATGTTCCTGCAAGGCTACCATAGTTGCTCACATGCTCCAAGAAGAAGGGGTGTGAGGTATGGATTTACTATCTTCAATTTAGCCACCAGAATCCAAACTACACATCCCACCTTCAAACCTGACCAGAAATGACAATAAACTTTGGGAATTAAATACATAAACGCACCGAGGTAGAAATGGGATAATCCGAGGAGAATGTATATATGCAGACGTTTTGCATTTCCGTTTTGACCTCCTGGCATAAAATATGCACCTGAGTTGCCGTATGGAACATGCAATTAAAAATAAATGCTCCATTTGCAGTTTGCCCCTTCGATTTGATGTTGTGCCTTGGGAAATGTATTACTGCTAGATTTACTGTTCAATTGTGTGACATTATGTTTAGGATGATCCCGCCCCTTACATGCTTATAACCCACGCACATCGACATAGACAAAGGAGCATGGAATTTCTTTATCCCTAAAGCTACAAAGAAATGAACTCATCTCTGAATGAAGTCATTGCTGTCAAAGTCACTCCTCCTTTGTAGCACCTGACTCTGAGTTGCAGAAAGGTGAACCCATCAAAGTGCACACACTAATTCCTGCCAAGGACAAACCTGATCTCTTCCTATTTCTTTCCTGCACCTTTTTGAAATCCACTTTAATTAAAAGTTGAAGCAGAAAAAAGAACACATTTCTCCCAATGACTCCCTCTGTCTGATACTTTGTTCCTCCCTGACTTAATTGTGTATGTCTAGCTTTGTTCCCCAGCTGCTCATTTAGAAGGATGTTAAATCGGGAGCTGCATCATAGAGGTTGACTAATTACCGAGGCCTGATGTGTGTCTTTTTTGCCATCTTGTTTGGGAATATGGAGATTAGAAGTATGGAAGGACATACTGTATGTTACTAAACACCAACCTTGAGACCTGAGACGCATCTTTCGGGGAGCTAAAGTGGTTTCGGTGGAGTATCAAACCTCTCAGAAACATCCTGAATGCAATTACGGCAGGGGATTATGTCCCTCACGCCTCACTCGGATCAACTCAAATTGGCCACAGTGTCTGTTTAAGTGTATGTTTTTTGTGCATGAGGAAGTAGGAGTGGTCCCTACTGCCAGCTGATCCCCCCTCCAGGCCTTTGCTTTGAGGCGGATTCATCAGACGGGCTTGGCATTGAGTTTAGGTTGGTCGAGCCAGACAAACAGCAAAGAGGACATCACAAAAGGCTTCCATATTTAGTTTCAAAAGATGACAGTGGGGAGATTTTGGGGATGTTTACGAGATGAGACTTCAAAAGGGTTTGATCCAGCCACTCAGGAAGTAAATAATGCATGATAATAAAGAGTGAGTTCTCCAGAGAAGTGTGTCCTTTTGTGCACTGTTATAGGTTTACTGTATGGACTGCATTTTAATAGAGCTCTCAGGAGAAGGGCTTTAGAATTGGCTTTGAATAACTGTGGAACATTCTGAACCTCTATAAAACATGGCTACAGCTGCCTTAATAGTCTAAAGTTCAAACTAAGCAGGACCTCTGTGACAGGAATCCATCAAGTTTGGTACATCTGGTGTAACAATGTGGTCATGTGACTATTTCTTATTCTTGTAATGTTAATACTAGCATTTTTAAATCTGCCAAATCTTCCTGCTATTAACAATGTGTGTACTAAAAAAGATTGAAATCCATGCACATTTGCCCAATTTATCATTCACCTCAGCACTCTGTTTTCTTCGTCAAAGTGAAGTGGGTCTGGAACCTTTACAAACCAACCAATCATAACTGTTTATTTAAAATGGGTGGGCTTAAAGCAAAGCTCTGTTTTTCTGATTGGTTGTATGTCAAATGCATTCAGAGGAAGTTTCTGATTCCATTTTTTTATTTATTTTTTTATTCACTCCTGGAAATCAAACTCAAATCAAGAGGGACCAAACTTATTCTTTGTAAAGACTAAAAAAAGAACTAGGCCAAACTGAGAAACTATAACATAGCAAGGAAAATAGAGACATAAGCCCTATTCGCACAGGATTAGTATGGACCCTGAAGTCTGTGTTTTAGTGGCGCATTCGCTCGGGACAAGCTGTGTCTGTGATTTATACTGTTTACTCAACTTTATCTCTGGATATGACATCACAGCCTAGCGTATACCTATATACATCGCACAATATATAGGTGGTGAAGGCTTTGAAGGTGAAAGCGACAATGCTGCCCGTGGTCATCAAAGCACTCGGGGCAGTGACCTTCAAACTGGAAGAGTGGCTACAGCAGATCCCTGGAAGAACACCAGACACCTCGGTCCAGAAAAGTGCAGTACTAGGAACAGCAAAAATACTGCGCAGAACCCTCAAGCTCTTGGGTCCTTGAGGACCCGAGATCGAAGGATGAGACCACCCGTGGAGGGTGAAGGACAAAGGTTTTTTTTTTTACATATATATATATATATATATTTATATGACACACACTGTTGACCAAGAAGAAAAACAGCTACACACACTTGAAAGTCTGCACCATATCCTGCCCTAAAAACTAACAAATGCCTATTTGTTTGGTTTGCTAACTTTTGACTTCAGACATTGTGATAGTCTTGACACTGCTTGACGCTGTGTTTACTGCCGTCATGAGAGAAACTTAAAAAGCACTAACGCTAGGCTACATGTTTTAAATTACGGTTGGCTGTGTAAGGCCCATAATAATATACATGATTTAAATCAAATTAAAATGTTTAAATAGGCAATAAAAATGGTTTTAAACAGCTACAATTCATTCATCCATTTCCTAAGTAGACCCTACAATTTTTTTAATATTGTGCCTAAAACGAGCCAGATGTACTTGTGCTTGTGACTGCAATACCTTAATGTGTCAAAAGCACAAGCTAAACTAATCTGCTCTTTGCCCTTTCTTATCAGATGGGTTTTATGTCCTTCAAATGACACAAAGACAATCTGGTTGGTTTTGTGAACCTGTAGTAAAATGTTGGTAACAATGTAGACACTTATAATGCATTGTTTTGTCGGCAGGATGTCAGAGATTCAGATGGGTTTGTGACGCCACGCTAGGCTAGCGGGCGCATGGTAAGGGGTAGCTGGCGTGTTGGGAGCAAAACAAGGGGACAATGCATTGTGCCACATAAGTTGCTATCTAAATGTCTGTTAAGTAAATGTGTACATGTGCAAGTTTGGAGGCTTTATGGAGCATCAGGTGCAATGGTAAAGCTCCGGGTCAAGTGTAACAGCCATTGTATAGTTGCATACTAGCAGCTAGCTTGTGTTGTAGGCAATAGGTGACGCCAGTTCCTATGCAGGAATAGACCAGTATTGAGTATCTGTTTTGGTTTATTGCTAAATATGTCATTTTAGATAATGTTTGTACAATAATATAAGTTTATTGACAGGGCGGCACGTTTGCATGTTCTACCTGTGTCTGCGTAGGTTTCCTCCGGGTGCTCCGGTTTCCCCTACCACTAAAGACATGTACAATATAGGACTACAGATGGAAATTATCTGTTAAACTATAATCTGGTACAAGCATCTCTGCTCCGTCTTAATGTACATTGTACGCTGTCCTAAAGAAATACTAATAACTAATCTTAATATGAATATGAATTTGACTACGTTTATGAAGATGTTGTAAACAGATGTTACTAAACAATATGACATTGTTTGAATATTAAATGCAGAATAAACCCTGAAGCCAAGCAAAGCACAAGCTAAACTCATCTGTCGCGTAGGCCATTTGCTAAATGAACATAGCGATAAAAGTAGAGCTATATGAAACATAAAACATCCTCTGTGTGTCTTATAAACACAACCGATTGCTTTTTTGTGTGTTTTCTTGTCTGTCACTTCCTGCATTTGGTCCAACAAGCCATACAATTACCAATGATGCAGGTAAAAATAATCCCAATCACATAGCCATGTGGGATAGGGATTCGCACAGGACTATTTTTATCACAGAACCCCTGCGTTAGGCAAAACACAGTAGGTCATTTGTGAGGGCATGTGTACTTTAAATTACAGGCATGGTCTGTATGGTTAATTACAGGTATTACTTGTCACCAGGTTCACATCTGCACTGTTTGGTCCAAACCAAATCTTCAGGTGTGAAAGCGCCAGCAAACTATGGTTTGCAAACCGGACAGTCCTTAGGAGGGACACAGTTGCACTGCACTGCTATTTGGCCCGTAAGCACAAACAACAGTGACAGACCTATACCCGACCCGAAAGCGCAGGGAAGCGACCCTCTCGTTCACCGGGGTGAACTCTAACACATGGCAGCTGAGCCCGAGGGGCAATGAGCTAGCCCACACCAGCCCACAGCCTCTCATCGCAGCAACTCCAGAGTAGTGGAGAGTCCAGCCTCTCTCAAGGATTTTCGTTCCAGAGCCCAAGCTGTGCGTGGAGGTGAGCCTGACTATCTCTTGTCAGTATCTCTCAACCTACCTATGCGGGAGGTTGAGGCTCCTTCCCGCCAGCGAAGTGACATCCTATGTCCCTAGTCCAGATTCTGTGTCCAGGGATTGGGTCGGTGAGGCCCCTGCCTTCGACTGCCACCAAATCCACATTGCACCGGCCCCTTACAGTTCCTCCTGCAGGTGGTGGGCCCACGGGTGGTCGGCCCAACGTTGCTCCTTCAGGCTGAGCTCGGCCAGGTCCCATGGGGAAAGACCCAGCCAACAGGCGCATGCATACGAGCCCCAACCAAAGGGCCTGGCTCCAGGGTGGGGCCCGGGTTGTGCCATACCGGGCGTTTCCATATAGGGTTCTGAACTGCTCTTTGTCTTTGCCTTGGGAGACCCTACCAGGGGCATATAGCCCCCGACAACATAGCTCCTAGGATCGTTTGGGCACTCAAACCCCTCCACCACAATAAGGTGGTGGCTCAAGGAGGGGTTAGCTGTTTTTATTCTATATTAATATGTATGTATGTAATATATGTTGACCTTACATGGTGACTCTAATTATTGTATATTGTAACGAATACTGCATAATAATTTTGTGAGTTCTTAGTGCAGACCTTGGTGTGGACTTTCAGGTGTAAAAACACCCAAAAGTTTCTAAAGTTTCAAGTCAGAATTCTGAGAATAAAGCCACAATTGCCATCTCAGAGCAAGTTAGTCTGCCTGATATGGTCATTAACAATTTTTTTACTGAGCACCAGTAAAAAAGTTTGTAATTATAATATTCCCTAAAACAACAACAAAATTTACACGCAATCAGTCCAATGAGCACACCTTGTCCCAAAGGCATAATGGCTCAAATTGCAACATTCCAAAATTTTGATTAATTGTTTTTCTACATACAGTATAATAATTATAAAACACATTTTACACAGGTCTAGTCTACATTTGAAAGTATTGTTTATACTCAGTCATAAAAATGTGATTAATGTGATGTCATTGTTTTACAATAAATAGGATCAACAAAACCCTTTAACTGAACAAACAGCTATCAGCGTAAACAAGTCAATCATTCCCTATTTACGTAACACTGCTTTGATTGCCTTTTACAGCCGGCATTTAGTAAGAATTGAATTTTAATTAAACATGAGAAACACTTTAGCGAGAAGCAGTCTTTTCCAGCCCTAGCGCAGCCTCACGTAGACCTCCTGGGGGAACGGCGCGCTCTCTTCATTCTTTTGGCTTCTTCCCCTCAGAAGGGTCACATGTGCTGCAGTCTTTCAGGGGGCATTAGTGCTCGGTGGTAATCAAAGGCGCAGGATAGAGAGCCGGCTTGGAACGGTATAAAGAGACTCGGTTGGGAGCCACATCAGCCTCCTCTGCACCCAGTGCCTTTTAATTAGGCTCACAGCAGGGTCCTGCACCGAGACACACACACACACACACACTGCTCATCACACACACGCGCGTGCACACACACATACACACACACGTGCACACACACACACTGCTCATCACACACACACACACACACACTAACACTCTCTCACACACAAACACACACTGCTCATCACACACAAACACACACACACACACACTCACACACACAAACACACACACACACACTCACACACAGTGCTCATCACACACAAACACACCCACACACACACACACACACTGCTCATCACACACACACACTAACACTCTCTCACACACACACACACACACACACACACACACACACACACACACACACTCACACACACTGCTCATCACACACAAACACACACACACTCACACACACAAACACACACACACACACACTCACACACAGTGCTCATCACACACAAACACACCCACACACACACACACACACACTGCTCATCACACACACACACTAACACTCTCTCACACACAAACACACACACACACACACACACACTCACACACACTGCTCATCACACACAAACACACACACACACACACTCACACACACTGCTCATCACACACAAACACACACACACACACGCTGCTCATCACACACATACATCCACTCACACTCTCACACACACACACACTAACACTCTCTCACACACAAACACACACACACTCACATTCTCACACACAAACACACACACACACACACACTGCTAATCACACACACACACACATACATACACACACACACACACACACACTCACACTCTCTCACTCACACACACACACACACACTTACACACACACACTGCTCATCACACACACACACACATACATACACACACACACACACTCACACTCTCTCACTCACACACACACTCCCACACACTCACACACACACACACACACACTTACATCCACAGTTAAGCTGACACTTCTTTACCTTTCTCTGCTTCATTATTCCCAGCGCACATTGTGTTCTATCAGGAAAGAACATATCTACTGTGCCAGAAGTTGTCAAGGAGCAAAAAGTTATGATATTCTATGACCTTCTATTTTGAGTAATGTTGCTGTAATGTCATGGGTGTTTTGTTCCACAAAAGGATTACAAATGATTTAATTGACGCACTTTAGGCTAAATCTGGACCACTTAGGGGCCATTGTTAATTTCTGCTTTAAATCCACATAGTAATCAAAAGTCAGCAAGGTGACTCTGGGGTTAACCCGGGGTTTTCACTTTCTGTCGAGGTAGATTACAGTGAAAACATACACTGAAGTCTAACCTGCTCCGAATCTAGTCAAGCAAGTTCGAGACCGAGGATAGAAACAGTGCACTGACAATTCAGTGATGAGAAACGAGCTGCCGGTGTAAAGGAAACTGCTGCGCAAAGAGTCAAAAAAAAGAGAAAAAAAAAAGTGTCTGCATAAGCAGCACAGCCGACTAGAGCATGAAGGTACAGCAAGCATCAATTCTATCAAGTTGCAACTGATGATGTTTTGAGGTTTATACAAGTGTATGGTGTATAATTGAGATCCACTTAAACATTGATTTTAACTCAATATTAAACAGTAATTACCACATTTCTGTCTGGTCGCTGTGCCATTCATTCAGGCTATGGTGCTGTTCATTTGGCACTAGTTTAGCGTGGTTTAAAGAATGCACCACGACTAAACCCAAAATAAAATCTGGACTAAAATGGGACAAATCTCAAAATTAAATCAGAACCTAAAGTGGACCAAACTATAACTACAGGTGCTTATAGTCTGCTTCTTTTATTTCAGACCAAAACTGAAAATGATCTATCACATTTGGGACTAAACCAGCATCAACCTCAGAAGGAATTTATGTTTAAATCGTGACTGAACCAGGACTAAACCAGGATTTAAACAAGACTGAACTAAGACTCAATAAGGATTTATTGTAAACAATAGTGAGGGAATGTGTTCAGGATGTTTCGCAATTTCAGTTAAAAGACCCTTTGGGGTATTGGTGCCTCAGCCTCTATTATATGGTTTCTATGACTGACTTTTATTATTCGATTATTAAATTGTAAAGGCCAAAGGGGGACACATGACTTGCAATACAAACTCCCATAATGTCATAACACATCATCATTGGCACAGATTGACTCATAAACAGCCTTTATATCAGATTAAATAACTTACATTGAAAATCTAAACCACTGATGTCCCTCGAGGAACATTTTTCTATCAGTGTTGTTTATTCTGTTATGATTCATCTTTATTTAGTTATCCCAACATTGCTCCAAGCACAACTTTTAGTGTCTCTGTTCATTAGAATTATTGACTGCAGCTCACCATCTGCCTGAGCTCTCCAAGATGGTGACATTTGGCCAAAGACCTTTGACCCCACAGAAAAGAAATGACAATGAAATTTAAGATGAAGATAAATAAATATGGTATAATTCGTATTGGTATATCATATTGGAATATAGTTATTGCTTTGGCTCCGCATAAGGTTTTTTTAATAATTTTTTTTTACATAAAGTGCATTGCATCTAGGAGTTTTTCCCCAGAAAATGTTTGCAATGAGCAGGGACTTTAGATGAACACCTTGTGAGTCTGAGCAGGACAAGATGGAATTCAGTGGGTCACAAACCTCCAGCTGTACAAGGTAACGCCTTATTGTTACTTACCAAAACTATTTGGTTACCTCCAGAGACACAGCACCAGCTAACACATTTTAAACTGGAGATGATTAATTTCAAAAATGGACTTTGCCATTTGCCAGTTATACTGAGGAATTTAATATCCTCAGTATAATTCTTAAGGCCAACCTGAACCTAGGCAAAAAACATAGCACCTTTGGTTACTGTTATAATAATTTTAATTCTTATGTTTAGAGTTACTGGGGGCTTATAGTTCTCTTCAGGTCATGTCAAATTCATGTCATGTACTTCGCTCTAATCCAAGCAGGAAGTAGACATAACAAGACTGAGACATGGCTTGTCACGGGACTTTTTCTCCTGTACCATTGTGAACGCCTCTCAACAAGGACGTCACTGTGTTGTATATAATGCCATGTTATGTTTACATCTGAGAGCAAAAACCCAGCATCTGTACACTTGTTACTGTATGTCTGCTTTGCTCATCCTTGCAAGGATTAAAACCTGACCATTGCTTGTTAAATTATAATCGGTCTCCGTGTCTCTCTGGTTAAATATATGGATATAAAATATTCCTATAACAGTTACACTGTACAGTTGCCATGTTGCACTGATGGTGTTTTTTACAAGCCAGCTGCACACTTCATAAAGTTCAGATCAGCTGACTGGTGCTGACTTTACTGTGAATTATTTGCTGATGGGAGAAAGAAATAAGGTCTATAATATCTGAAGGTCAAAAAATGGTCCACTCCTATCTATTATAATTTGAGTTACATTAGGCAGGGATTTACTGTGACTATGGAGGATATCAGCACAGATTTCACTTTACTTGCTATCTTTTCTGAGGATTTTCACGTGGCATCCTGTGGGAATATAGAGTTCTAACGGCTCAGGTAGGCGATGTGGTGCGCCACTTGCCTATTCGTTCATCTGTGTAATTAGAAAAGAGGAGTCTCTGTCCTCAAGGCCACATCAGTTACTCAGCTGTGAGATCGTTCTGTAGCAGTGAGGCAGGAACCAGAGGGAAGTGGGGCATGGGTTAGATGGTTAGATACGGATGGGAAATAAAAACATATAGACCTATAACCTTTACATTGCTACAACAAATAGGACACGCTAGCCAAAAGATATTTCTTATTTGCAGTTTATTGAGCTTTTCAATTAAACAATTCAGGATATTTTTGTAGCCGTGTTAGTTGACACAGCAGTACAACAGAAAGGTGGCATTGAGAGAGGGAGTGACATGCAGCAAAGTGCTTACATAGTGAGAATCTAACCATAACCATTTCTTTATGTTGAAACTTGACAATGTTTGGGTGCTTACACTGCGATTTAAAAAACACATCTGACAAAATAGAGTTGTGACTGAAAGGAATGCTATTCAAAGTGAACTATTTATTTGAAAGACCCAATTATTACGTCATGTATTAATTGATGAACTGACTTTTTTTCATAAATGAATGCTCAGTTCAACTACATCATTGTTTAGGGGAGGTTCTAACTCCTTGGCCATGACCACTGTGTACTTCGTTGTCACGAGGATAAGACTGCACTTCATATTAAAATATTTGAAATATTTAGTTGTAGTTATAGTTGTTTGAAACTATGGGAACAAAGTCCAACAGTGAAATATTTTCCAAGTATCAAAACTGAATGAATTTTCGAAGCTTACAAACCCATCTCTTTGCGGACCCCAGACAGTTGACGACAAGTCTCTTCCTGCTCAGGTCATCCACAGAGGCTAATAGTATATTGAGCTGTGGACAGGCTGCAGGGTCAAGAGGCCTCGGTGGTCCAGCTGCAGGACACCTGGGGTCCGAGAGCGGGGTGTGGCGGTGAATCACATACTCCTCTTCATCGAGAAGAGCTCCATTCATCCCTTGTAACCCCCGCAGTCCCCATCAGAGAGAGCAGGAGACAGTGATAACCATTAGTAGGGCTTCATTCATTTCTGTCAACGCTTCGCCTTTGTCTTTTCACTGAAGCCTGGCATTTGGGGAATTGCTTTAAACCAACGCAGTTTACCTCATATTGCTGACTCAAGTAATAACACAGGCTAATCTGAGAATCTTTGTGTTCAAAAGTGATGAAATAACCCACAAATCCTTTCAATAAAATGACTACCACAAGTACCAGTCTGAGTCATTGTAGATGCACTTATCATCCAGCAATTTAGTAATTAAGCACTTATTTCTCTATTCATGAGATGTTAATGAGCTGAGAAATGTCTCTAATTTAAAAAGCTGTTTCATATTTGGATGTATTATGCTAATTGTACCCAGCTGTTTATTCATTTTAGGTCCCATCCCACGTTGCTTGGATTTGGAAGTAGATTTCAAGAGTGTGTTAATAAGACCCGAGTGTGTGTGTCAAGACCTTTGAAGGACCAAGACAAGCCCAACACAAAGTTCATAAATACAAAGTGTAAAACTTTTTGTTGTCTTGTATTTGATATGTTTATTTACAAATTTTGTAAATACACGTATAAAATAATACAAAATGTAATCAAATCTAATCTAATGAGGAACAAATTATTGCTTGTTGTTGTTTTATTGTCTATAAAAATGTAGGATTGTATAGGGTAAAATGTCAAGTGTGTAGAGGCCACCGGTGGCTCCTGCCTCAGTCCGCTAAAATCTTACTCCTGGTAAGTGCATATAGTTTTTTGAGACCAATCTTCAGTAAGAAAAGCCTTTTTATATAAATATCTATATTATATTTAATTTTGCTTTTTTTCACCAGTGTAAATCTTTGTGGATAAACTTGTATGTTCTCCAAAGACATCCATTGACATTTCTCCGTCTTGTGAGGACGTGCTTGAACTTGGATTCCCTCACAGGACCCCCTCCTCCTGTCCCTCCAGAGGCAGAGAGGCGTGACATGGCTTTGGCCCTGACCCCGCTCTCTACCTGAGTGTTTTGTTTGAAGCTTGTGGAGATCAGATGTTTTTGCTCATTACACCGCCTCTCATTATGTTCCACTCTAGTCCAAATCAACCTAATGAGACAGTGTTTAATGTCCAAAGCCCCTCCCTGCCCCTTGATACGACAGCGCTGTGTGTGTTTGGACGCATCGGGCCAAATTACCCCGGTGTCTCGTTCAGAGATGGCACCTGGGCCCCGGTGTCGCTGGGGGGTTAAGTGAACACAGGGGGAATTTGATGGGTGTAGGGGCTAAAGCTGGGCCCAGCTGGACAAAGTTAAAGAGCAAAATGCTGATTGGGGTGTCCCGTAGATGAGAGAGGCCGATCAGTTTTGGCATCAGGGGAGTCAATGGGGGGTTCTTTTGTTTGAGAACATGTGGGAGAATCCAGTGGAAATGCCTTGAACACCTTTGTCTGTCCAGCAATGTGGAAACAGAAAAAAAATGAGGCTTGTGTTGGCAAGAGTCAACTTTTTTGTGTAAATAGCCAAAAAAACAATTGTTATTCAAACCCACAAATGTGCAGACATGAATATCTTAGAAAATGCAGAATAAACTTAAGTGATACCAACCACAGTTATTTCCCACTTCTTTTAGTAAAAAAAACAAGTTATAACGGCTACCAATACCATTCAGTTCTACTCAAGTATATGTTGTCCTTTTTAAAGTAAACAGCAGATTCCAAACTCCTTTATAGCATTTATTTATTAGGGTCCCCAGTAGTGTAGGTTACAGCATATAGCACAACAGCCACTAAAAACCCCGAGCATAGTATTTCTAAATAGCCCTCAAGTTGTATTTGTTTCTTCACCTAATTTGCATTTTACCTTAGTGTTTTGCAGCTTTAGCGATGTGTCTGCCAATCTCGTCAGGCTCATGTCAGTTTAACAGTCTTTGATGTGGAAGCACAAGTTCTCAAACAGTTTCGTTACAACTTGGTCCTCTCTGTGGTGTTATGTGACCTTTTATGGACGTATGTACACCGCATTCAGTGACTGTTAGCTGGTAGCCTTTATCTATTGTTTCTATATGGAACATCTTATATCACGGCACTTGCTAATGTTCACTACCTACTCACTGACAGCACACACAAGTCCATTTGTCAAAATGATCTTTTTATGCTTCTATCTCAAATTAAAATGTATTGCACTAAATTAAAAAAATAATCCTTCTAAGGTGCTCTTTAGACCTTGGAAGTTAATTCCAAACAAATAAATAGCCATAATGCATGTTCTATTTACATCACATGTGCAAAATAAAATACAGCTAAATATGATTGCAAAGGTAGATTATGTTAGATAGTGTATTATGGTGCCAGTATAACATGGCCTGATATATTAGCTGGATTCTGTGTAACAA
The DNA here is from genome assembly GCA_024349245.1 of Neodontobutis hainanensis. Lineage (NCBI taxonomy): Eukaryota > Metazoa > Chordata > Actinopteri > Gobiiformes > Odontobutidae > Neodontobutis > Neodontobutis hainanensis. Next base: position 30,280 of record JALDNG010000380.1, on the reverse strand, counting down.
AGAACAAGGAGTCCTGACCTCTAACACGCCAGAATGTAACTAGCCAAATGTAGGTCCAAAAGGTCAGCAGCAAGTTCCAAAAGTTCACCAAACTCTCCTCAACATCAACTGATTTCAGATTTTATTGCAGACTTCCTTGTTATTTCTGGAGTGGTTTGCCCATCTGCTGAAAGCCAGGGGGCACCAGTCATTTCCACTGCACTTTTCAACCTGGGCTTTGTAAAATGACATGACGACTGCAATCAGTATCAGAGGAGCAGTCCAGTCTGGTCATTTCACACCTCTCTGGTAATGACCCAGTCGCTGCACTGACAGATGAGCACGAGATGACAGTGGCATTGATGGAGCATGTGAAAAGCCTGCTGTGACCGACTATGGCTCATTCTCAAAACTGTGCGATGAATATAGACTGAATATGGACTCGCAATTATGTTATTTTACTGCATAATGTTTGACTGCGTTTTTAGCACTTCTAAAGTTAATTAATATTTTTTTACTGAAGCACATTTACTTTCTACCTTTGTCCCGAGTAATCATTTTGCAAATCTAAAGTTTCTTTATCTGTGCATTAAAAGTTTTATTTAAATGTTCAAACTGGTTCTAAGACTTATAAGACTTAAAGTCTTGGGCTGAGACATAGAGGCCTAAGGATTTAAAATAAATATCAACCAAGAATGCAACTGGTTTATTTGTCACCTTGGTCTCAGTTTGTGTGGTTAGATTATTGTTTAACATTTAACATAATTTTTCTAAAACCAAAAAAATATCTGAGACTACCTGAGTACCACTAAAGAAAGCCAAAGTACTACCAGTGGAACTCATGGCCTACATCTGGCATTGTATAATATGACATGACAATATGACATGCATGTATTGTTGAATTGGCAAATTTAAACATAACCATGAAGTTTGTTTGTAGGTAACTGTTGGTAATGGTCCAGGGACCTGTCCATCTCACTTTCTGTAAAAGATAGAAAGAAAAGAGAAAAAAGCAGCAACTAATGTATCCTTAAAAACATTTGATGTCATGTGAGGCATCTTTATAGTGATTCATCTAAATGCAAATGACTGAAAAGTATGTTTGCCCTGTTTAAGGGTGGAATATTAGCTCTTTCAAATATTATTGTAATGAGTGTGTGAATTTACTTCTACAACCTTCCAAATACAGCGGCTGATCTGCAGGTGCTTACCCAGTCGCGTGACGCCTGGAAACACCGTCAAATGGAAGTTGACGAGCTGCACTTTAACTTCATGATCACGGTGTCACTCGGAGTGTAAAGTAATGAGCTGGGATCGGGGAGTACGTCCGCGCTCACATCCGCTTGAATGAAAACACTCGAGGGCATCCCTGGCTCTGTCATTAATACTGATGCATGGGGGGGGGAACAGATGTGGCCCAATTAAAGATGAGCACAAAATAAAGAATAAATCAATCTTTCAGACTGAAAGCAAAGAAATTAATCTTTCAGCTTTGAAAGGCTTCTTTTAAGTCAGTACTAAAAACAGTTAAAAAAAAAAAAAAATCCATGTCTTTCTGATCAGTGATGGAAAAAATTTGTCAGTGCAATTTAAAATCGGCAAATAGAAAATCAAACCAAACAAACCTCTATTAAATAAACACTTCACAAATATGCAAAACTGAACTTTAGGAATTCACAATGCAGCTTCTTTAATGCCACCTTTTTGAACATGCAAATGATCACTCTTATAATAAGCCCTAGATCAGGACGAACAAATACGCGCTAATTGCAAACAGGCCATTTGCAAAACCCTAATTAATAAATGGCATCAGACATAGTAGTGAAAAGTGGAGCCAGTGTCCAGAGCATGTGCTAATAAGTCCCACCTCATTACCTTCAAGTTATGGCCATACATGTCTCAAGAATTAAATGGCCGCCTCCTGATAGTACATAGATTAACACAGATCCTTGCCATTTTGTTTGGATGATCTTCGAGGAATACTAAAACAGAGATAAGACCTGCACAGACTTGACCTCTCTGCTTTGTAATGGCACTGTGGAGAATCCAGGCAGCACTCTCAAATTATTCACTATGCATCGATGCATTCCTAAAGTCGCAGGGTAATGTAAGACTATGTTTAATATAGCAATGAGTTTGAAAAAATTATGTTGCTTTAAAGAGATTGCATAATCTAAACCACAAAAAAACAGCTGTGCTTCATACAGTATGGCTGTAATAATATACAGTATATGGATATATTGTCACGCTAAACATCTTTACCAATCTGTAATATACAGTATAGTATAGGCTACTGCACACTAAATTATCTAGTGCTTAGCATGTACTTTTAGAATATGGATGCCTAAGATATTGTGCAATATATAGGGCCAAGTTTGTTGTTCATTGTTTGGAAATGGCCACATAATTGCTCTTTCTTGTAAATCATGGCTGCCACATCTAGACATGCACAATGAATGATGAGAGGGCACACTTTGTCTCTATGTTGCAGAATCATTAAAGCAACATTGCATAAATTTAAACGTTATCTAAGCTTTGTTTCCTTAGCTTATTTGCTTAACTTTAGAAGGATTATTTATAAATTAAAATATGCAAAATTATTATGAAAAAAGAAGAATCTCACAATGAAAATCCCTTTTATTCCATGTTCCTCTGGAGCAATGTGGAGGTGTAAATGTGCATAAAATACAGCAGATTCAGCAGAAACATAGAACAGAAGACTTGAGCTCAACCCAAAGCCATGATAAATCTGTGTTTGACACTCTGATCAGAAATGAAAGTAAATAAGGATATGGATAGCATACGTCAATCTGTTTCTGACAGCAGGTGTTAAGGCTCATCCCATTCTTCATAACAACAGACATAACGACTCATTGACAGCTGCAGCGTTGACATGAAAAGGTTAGACTGTCCAGGCTTTTCCCGTCTTTGACCTTTTATTGGACAGCCAGCGTAACAGACCTGTTCCAAAAGGATGCTCCCACTCCTCTGGCCAGGTCAGGACCTCCCTGACCACAGCCCAACACTGCACAGATGGCAGAGGTGGCTAAGAGCCACTGTCGTCCCAGAAGAAAGCCAATCAAACACATCGTCAAGAAAAAGACGAACTGAGCAATGACACAATCCATCAATTCAACTGTCAACTGACCAATTACACACTAAAAATCCAATAAAAGGTCTGCTTCCAAAGCCAAGAGATGGGAGTGGACTGATGGAGCATGCCTTCTTGAAGCAGTAATGAAACAGGGTGAAATGTCATATGTTCTTTGTATAAATCAAAAACGAGTGTAGTGATGCAGCTAAATGATAGTTCCACATTCTGAAGAAGTCCAAAAGTTGGTGTAGTAGATGTAGTATTATTTTGCCTAAAAACATTCCACATTAGAGGCTATGTCTAGATGCTTTCTTTTGAGCTACTTTTAACACCAGTTCTTTGGGTAAGGCTACAATACAGTCACTTCAGTCTTCACAGACCTGCGTTGCAGTATGGTGCATTGTGCATCAATGGAGCCAAGAAAGGAGGATTCACCATGGCAACAGTAATCAAACAGCAGTTGCCATAAGTTACTTTGAAGAACCTATATTCAGGTATAAATTAAAGTGTAGCAATTTAGCTACACAAATAAATAGATAAAAAAAACTAAATATTCTTACGTTTATATATATATATATATATATATATATATATATATATATATATATATATATATATATATATATACATATATATATATATATATATATATATTTATTACATTACCATTTATACCATTACACTGATATAAATGTGCTTATATGCACATTTATATCAATGTAATGGTGCACAATGCTTTGAAACTTGCATTACAGAGTAACCATGTGGAGCTTTTGATAACCTGACACCGACTGAGAAAATGCATATTGCTCCAAAAGAACTGTATCATAATATATTAATATGAATGACATTTATTTATGTAAGCATTAAAATTTGTCATTTAAAGTTAAATATATAAAACCAATATAATTTAACTCATTATTTGTTTAAGTTTCAATGTATTAAAAGGGTATTTACAGTTTCCCTGAGAATAAGGAAAAAAATCATTCAATTGTTGGAGACTTTGTGTTAGAGAATAAAACTTGCTACAGACCAGGTTAGGTTTACAGAGTAGGTTTCCTCATAACTGACTCAGAGTTTAGATTAACTCTCTCTCGCTTTCCTAAAACGGACATATTTAGTGCTCAATATACACTTTATCAGCAGCTATTAAACTTCCTGGAATGTCAAATGACAAGCTGGTGTCAACCAATGGGAGTAGGGATGTAACGATTGACTCCACTCACAATTCGATTCAACTGACAATTCTGAGGCAAATTAAAACTGAACAAATGCCGTTTTATTATTTTACAAATCAGGGCGCCAGACTAACTTTTTACATTGCCGTCCCAGTACTGTCCCGAAAGCCAGTTCCAACAGTCCCTAAGTAAATGTCAAATGTTCCGATTACAGTTTAGCCTCTTTGCTAACACAGATTACTGCTCACATTCTCTCTGTTCTCCACCAGCAGAACAGAATAGTGGACTTCAGCAGAAACAGCAGAGGGACTTCCATCCACTACACAGCTCTGAGGTGGAAAGAGTGAACACTTCTAAATTCCTTGGAGAGTGAACATGGGGCGGCAGTAGTTCATTAGTAGAGCGGCCGTCCTTCAACCAACGGGTGGGCGGTTCGATCCCCACTCAAAACATCATAACATCCTGCTCTCCACAGTTCATACTGTTGTTGTGTCTTTGGGCAAGACACTTAACCCACCTTGCCTCCAGTGGTCAGCTGTAACACTGGTAAAGTGCTTTGAGTGCCTACTAGGTGGAACAGCACTATATAAAATAAAATTTAAAAAACTTCTCACAGGACCTGTTCTGGATTTACGTACACACTATTGTGAAGAAGGCCAGAGACCTCCTCAGGCGCCTCAGAGACTTTAAACGCCCTCTCAAGGTGCTCAGGAACTTTTTCACCTCATCATCAAGAGCATCTTGTGTGGGAGCATCACCACCTGGCTGTGAAACTGCTCTAGACAGGACTTCTTGGCCATTAAAAGTGTGGTCCTTTCAGCTGAGTGGACCATCAAAACAACTCTCCCCAACCTGCAGGACATTTACACCCAACGTTGCAGGTTAAGCGCTAAGAAGATCCTCAAACACCTACCCCAGACACACTCTCTTTTCTTTGTTGGCATCAGGCTGGTGTTTCCGCTGCCTGAGGACTAGAATTGAGAGGTTGAAGAGGAGTTTATAACCACAAGCCATCCGTCTGCTCAACTCTGAGCATTAAACTGGACTTATATTCATATGCACTACTTCTTCAATTTACACCTTAATGTCTATATCACACATACGGCTTCATTTTTGCATTTATATTTTATAGAGATATATTTTGCATAGCTGTAATACAGTTACCTCAAGGTGTCTCATTGAGACTTCATCTGATTTGTTCAGGACACTGCTGGGGTTCAAAAGACTCACATTTTACAGATATATGTTGTAAGCTGTGATTGTAGGACACTGTATATTGTGTTTCACTTTTGCTTCCTAAATGAACAGAGAAAAATAGAGAATATAGAATTTACACATCAGTAAGGTAAACAAACAAAACCTGTGTGCTACACAGCCAGAGTTACCTGGGCCCAAGTGACAGAGACGTGGCAGCTATTTTTGAGCTACGGCCCTTTCCGACCACCACCAAACATTCTCATACATTCATACACCAGCACGGAAACACTGATGCTCCATGTTCTGTCCAGTAGAGGATACAGGTCACCATCAACAGCAGCTGGACACAGAAAAATGACTCTAGGCCAAGGCTAATACAGTAAAAACACACTGATAGAGCTAACATTGCTGTACAACAAGGTGCTCAAGCACCAAGCTAGTTTCCTGTTTGTGAGAGTCTAAAGCAGCCTCTGAGCACTAGTTAGTGACACAGACAGATCTCACAGGAGTCTGTACTGTCTGCACTCAGATTTATTTTTCTTCTCTTTAATTAATTATATTTACAACGTTCCTTAGTCATTTTGCTTATTATAGCCCATAGAAAAAAACAAATATAATTTTGGCTGTAGTTTATACAGTGCTGGATTAGGCTTAATGAGAAATAAATACGCCTACCTTAAACATTTCTATTTTAAGAATATTAATTACAAGAACATGTTGTCACTGGGTATAGTGTCACATAACTGATATCGTCACAATCAGAGGGTGTAGCCTCATGAAAAATGGAATTTAGCTCTAGTTTAGTGCTTCTAGTTTGATGGGAACATGAGAACACCGTTTGCTGTTTAAAAAACACTAAATATCTAGCTTGATATTTAATTAAATTATTTAACTTTTGATACTAACCTGAGCCTGTCAAGTACAGATTTGTAGATTATAAAGTTTACAGTTTTTTCAATCTGATAATTGTAACTTTGAGGTGAGCTCTCACATAGCTCAGCTGGGATCAGAGGGAAAGGTTTCGAGGACTACAGGGAATATTCAGGTGTTGACAAGCTCTGTCAGGAATGTGATCTTTATAAATAAAAATGTGCAGTTTATCTCAGAATTGTCCTGTTTAGTACCGTATTCTTGGTCAGTGGCACAGTTTTACATCACATATTTATGTGTTGCCAAAATTAATGTCAAAATTTAGGTTGAGGTTATGTTGTAAATGAGCGTCACCTCTTGCCTAAAGGACGTGTACTAATGATGTAATGTAAGGCTGCTACTGCTAGTGAGCTGGTGAACAAACTGTATAGAACCACTGTCTCTATACATTTATGGTGAGGCAGGGCCCACATGACCTATCCTGCTTGGAGCCCTCAGATAAACAAGGTTAGTCAGGGTCCTGACAAACATACATTTACTTTTTTCTTTATAGGCATCTTACCTTTTGTTATGCTATGAAATTGATTAAAATACATATCTTCAGTAAAAGATTCAATTAATAAGGGCTAATCTAAGACATAAAATTCCCGGACTGAGTCCCTGCCAGTGGCCAGTTAGACGCAGGGCTCCTGCTATTATTTTCATAGATTTAACATTATTTCAGGTTAAAGGTGTAGGGGCAAATTCAGTCCCCTCATGTTTCCCATAACAAAGGGTGTAGTGCACATCGAGATGTGTTTAAAGTCCAGTCCATGTTTTCCTCGCGCCATGTAGCGTAAGCCCCTTACGTCAGCTTCTTTCCCCCTCCCCTTAGCAACAGAAGCAAGATGGCGGCGTCCAGTAACTCGGAGCATTCTCCAGAGATAACGGCGCCCTTAAAGACCCCGAAAACAGAGGTGCCATCTCCTGAGTCGGAGGATTTCAGTGATAGTAACCAATACCAGTCCAACCCCTCCACCCCTAACCGCTTTTCTCCTCTAAACGTCGGCTCGGGCAGCGCGGGCCGGACGGCGGCCTCATCCTCCACCAACAGCTTCACCGCCTGCCGAGGGATGTCCTGGACGCCGTCCGAGACTAACGCCCTCATAGCGGTGTGGGGCAACGAGAGGCTAGCGGAAGCGAGGATGCAGCAACTAGAGGTGGCAGGTACTGTGTTCTCCGGGAAGGCTCCTGGTCCAGCCATGTACGAGCGGGTCTCTAGAGCCCTGGCGGACCTGGGCTATGAGAGGACCCCATCCCAGTGCCGGGAGCGGATGAAGGTAAATATGTCAAGACAGGTTCCTTTCATCTTTAAAGGGTCCCACCTGTCACCTGCTTAGACGAGCTGAGCTGGCAACGCTAGTACAATACAGGACTAAATCAAAAACAAGTCCAAACACACTATTACAGGCCCTGCTAATAACCTGTGGAATTCCACAGGCTTAAGCTAAGATGGCTAATTCCCTGACAATAATTTAGGAAGCAACAGAAGGATTAAAACAGGTCAGCTGCCACCTTTCTAATTTTTTTTATATGAATTGATGTTTTAACATTCCTTTTACTTTTTATGTTTCAGAACCACATCTACTGTATTGTCAGTCTAGTTAAAGTCCAGTAAAGTCTCGATCCACTACATTAAATATATTAAAAGCAAAACAGTGATTGGCACATATTAAGATGTAAAATGTCTAGCATGAGAAAGCAAAATGTGTCCTGTTATTATTCATTTATTCATTCATTTATTTTCTACTGCTTAATCCCGTTAATGGTCACAGTTGACTGGAGCCTATCCCAGAAGCTTTGGGCCTTAGGCAGGATACACCCTGGACAGTGGCCAGTTAGTCGCAGAGCTCCTGCTATTATTACCTTACACTTCCAAGACTAATACTGCAAAAAAAATAAATAAATGTAATGTGTACACTATATAACAAACACAGACCCTGCGGCGCTGCTACAGTCGAGTGAAGGAGCATGGCATTGGCAAAAGGAAGAGCAGCTACACAATAGAGCAGCTGGAGAAGGTGTTTGGCCAAGGAGGCTGGGACTCCCAGAGCTGTGCCCCGGTGCTCATCAACAGCAGCGGCCTCTACCAGGAGATGGAGTCTGACAGCAGCACCCTGGAAGACTTCTCCCAGGAGGACTGGTGCAACCAGGTGCTGGATTCTGCCTTCCAAGAGGGGGATATGGAGACCGGTCAGTTTGTGTCTGCAATTTGATGACCGATAGATAGCGATAATTAATCGGTCACCTTCTGATAAAAATTAAGTTTGTTGGCTATTTTCTTCTAGAAGAAGTCCAGGTGTCTACAAATAGAGTTCTTCAGATTCAAGCAGAACTGTTAGAGCAAACACAGTGAGTAAACAAAACATAACAATATGAACCTTCTATTTGAATAGAACTATGTGCCTGAAATAAGATACAATGCAAATGACCTTTCTGGTGTTTATACAATGTCTCAAATATATAGTTGTTAACTATCGTTTTGTAACTCTGTATAAAAGAAAAACAGATTGACTAGTATAATAATGATAAATCTGTGTTTTCTGCAGAAGAAGGGACACAATGCAGACTGTGATGCGCATCCTAGAGTCGGTGCAGCTAAAATGGGAGCATTTCCACACATGGACAGAGTTCTCACGGCTGCATCTCTCCAACAAACTGGCCATCTTTGGAGTGGGCTACAACACTCGCTGGAGGGAAGATGTGCGGTACCACTATGCTGAGATCAGCTCACAGGTGCCATTGGGGAAGAGGCTTCGGGAGTACTTCAACCCAGAGAAGCCCGAGGGACGCATTATTATGACTAAGGTTCAGAAGATGAACTGGAAGAATGTGTACTACAAGTTCTTGGATATAACTATCAGCGAGGCACGCTGCTTGGAGCTGCACATGGAGGTGGACTGGATCCCCATATCCCAGTCCAGAGCGGCCGGCTGCAGCAAAGGCACATCCCACTACCTCCTCCCAGGGGACCTCCCAAAGTCTTATGGACTCTATGCTATTGGCTACGAAGTAATGCCATCTTGCAACGACACTGCTCAGACCTCTTCCCAGGCTGATCATCAAGACAATACCTTACCTCAATCAGAAAACGGAGCACAAAGTGGTCACGAAAAAAAGAGTGACAGGACTGGTGCGAATGCCACTTACTGCTACCTCGGCATAGCAGAAGATCGGACAATTCAACAGTGTGTCTTTCAACACTTTCAGGGCTCAGGTAGGCATTATGTCCACCGAGAGCCGTCCGCTGTGACCCGCTTCCTGCAGGAGAACTGTAGCGGCGGCGTGACGAGTCAAATTGACGAAGGAACTGACAGCTCTGTTCAACATTATTCCATTTACATAAAATTTGTGGAGGTGGAGTTGGACTTCCTTTCAGCAGGCTCTCTGGTGGAGTGCCTAGAAACTGCTGTTGGTTATCCCTTAGAATTTAACAACAAGGTACCACTGTAATTGACACCAAGAGTCAGGTTAAAGCCAGGAGGGGGAAAATGACCAATTTTATTTGCAAGGATGTGTGCAAGAATCTGTTGTAGTACCTCAACAGTTTGGCTCTCTTTGTTTCCATTACACTTAAAAGGAGCCTAAAAAGAATCAAATGCACAATATGGTTGACATATTGTTTACAAATGTATGTAAATTTCAGATATGTGACATCTGAAAAAAACCTTTTCAGGCAAATGTGCACTACACATTTCTACTTCTGCTGCTTGAGAAGTATAGATTACTGTTGCCTCGTCTGGGAGTGACAGGTTTGCAAGGTGACTACTGCAGTATGCATCTGTCTACCTCAGTAGGATGTAGCAAACAAGGTATGGCATTGAGACCAGGATGTGTATTTACTCTACACTGCCTTGACGTTGACTGTTGAGGTCTAGAGCTGAAGTTCAAAGCGTCTGATAATTACAGCTACGTTATGCTTTATTTTGCACATGCAACTGGACTGCAACTGGAGATGATGCAATGCAAGTGGGAAGGAAAAGGTGTGTATTCTGTGCTGCTGTTAGCCACTGCTGCTGTTTACTGTTTTTGTTTATACATTTCACCGGTATTATTTGTGTTTTGTGCTGCAAAAACTTTTAAAGCGTAGTTGGAGTTTCTTAGTGGAGCTGTGTGGCGTACTTATGTACAGTGTAGCACCTCTGTTAGATGGCGAACACCTTTGCTGCTGTTTTTAGAGATTGACAGAACTTCACATACAATTGTATATAAATAACTGAAGGTTATTTAGTTTAATGTCAGGTTAAATTAAATGTACGCCTTACAATCTCATTAAAAACACCAACTATTACTTAAATACAGTTTTAACTTGCACATTGTCGCTGTCTTCAGCTGTGAAGCATTATATTTTAGTGCCATGGTATGAGCCTTATTTTACTTGAATATGTGAAGAGTATGTATGGATCATCTCTAGCTGCACACATTTGCAGCTTTGTGGTTGGTTATAGGGTAACTACAGAGCTCTGTTCACACTTAACCCACACTTAACCCACACTTAAGTCACACTTAAGCCACATACTGGCATCCACCGATAACACTTTGGTTGTGATTATTGGTTTAGTCATGGTATAAACTACATCATTGATCCCAGAAGTACAGTCAGGTTATGACTATACTTCTGTAATCCTCATTCTCAGCTGTGACAAGATTCCTGAGTTTATGTGCAATGTGCCAGAGGAGTATGTAGAGGAATTCAGTGGTTGAAGAAATGCATAATGAACGGTATTGTATAGGAAAACTACGTTATATATCTAATATATATATTTAAGAATATTGATGTTCTTGAGCATTCCAGCTTTCTTCAAAGTTGCTAAATTCCTTTGTTTGGTTATAAAGTATAATATATTTTTATTTTATTGGTTGATACCATGTCTTGTATGTGGTTGTTTTGAGGTCATTGTCTTGTATGTTTACATGTTTGAAAAATGAAATAAATGGGGCAGTCACTGCTATGCCCTCAATCAATATATCTTGCAATATTTTGTTTCTCTTTACTAATTAAATACTCGATAAAAGGCGAAGAATGTGAGAGCCTGCAGCAGCCTTCTCAGAAAGTATAGGTGTTAGTCAGACTTTTTAATAATGCTGGCCATATTGGAAGTTAATATGAAGCCATTTATGATGTCCACATTAAGGTATTTAAAGGTAGACGTAATCACCGCAGCTGTTCTTCTGATAAAGAGAGAAGGGTGATGTGACCATTACTCCAAAAACCCACTGCCATTTTTTGGTATTTTCCACACTGATGCAGTGGTTGCTCGCCCTGCAGAGGTCCACAAGATTTTCCACTTCCTGCCTATACACACTACAGACCTGAAATCAGTCCAACCACAGTTTTGGTAGAAAATTTTAAATGTATTTGTACTCAAATATCTATTTATGTTATTCATTTTACCCAAATATTTTTGTTACCTCTACTTTATAATTTTATTTTAAAGTAACCCTACTTGAATACAGACTTAGACCACTCTTAACTCTTCTCTGTGGATAGTGTCATTACCTCAATCACACACAGAACCTGAAAATTTAATTGTATTGAATTACAATATAACTGTAGAAGTTATATACAGAAGGGTAGATATTTCTATTTTCAATGGTTATTGCAATATTGTCAGCCCATCAAGGAAGGAAATGAGATGTAGTTCAACCTATTGGCCAGGAGATGGCGACAGATAACTTTGTTTTAGGGCAGTTTCCCATCACGGTTCAATTATTTAATGAAATGAGAAACATTGATGTATGATAGGTCTAAGATGGCAAAATAATTAAGATATTTGTGCAGAGAACCTGCTACTGACTCTTGTGAAGTCCAAACTGTCAGACCTATTTCATTTACGAGGGCAGTGTCTCACGTGCAGCATTTCACTGACAGAATAGTCGCTTTACTCAGCTACTTTACTGAGATAAAAAAAATAGTCTAAGTGCATAGCAATTATACTTAAAAGTCTATTGTAAATTTATACTACTGGTTTCCTTATTTTCTCTTTATATCCCCGCTTAATCCTCAATTCATTATAATGTATGTGTTTGCAATTAATGTGCTCCATATAATGTTTAATATCAGGTCCCCCTCGGGTTGTTAGGTTTGCTTACTACTGTTGGACTTTTGTGTGTCTGCATCCAGAGTCACTGCCCCGCTCAATTTATGTTGCCCCCAAATAAAAACAAGTCCGTCTTGACAGCTTTTCACGAATGCTGTAGGTTTCAGCTTGAGGCCCTGATGCAATTTACAACACCACAAAACAAAATCTCATCCCCATAAGGATTGGACCCTGCTTCTTTGAATTTAATCACAGGAATAACCCTTGTTCACCTCTTATAATTGAGCAGTCCTCCCGTATTAGCCTCACCGTTGTTGCTGAGGCAACTGGGCAACCTTAGAAAATGAAATAAAGGGGTCTGAGCACCTAAGAGAGCACAGGTCAGTCCAGATTTTTTACATGAGGGGGGGTGAGCTCACCTTGGGAATTCACGTCAAGCTGAGTCCAGTCTGTTTTTGTGCTTTTATGCCCACCTCGTCACACATGATAGAACATGAAACAGAGATTTTTCCAGGGGAGACTAGGAAAGAGGATGGAGATTTTCCTTATGGGGGTTTTGAAATAGGTTTACTGTTAAAAACGCTCAGACTGTGGGTTTGAAAAATGAGCCAGTTGCACAATTTTATTTGGTTATAATCTATTAAAATTGTGTTTGTGCAAAATAAAGGAATGCCTATGTTTGATATTGTGTTTTAAATAAACACTGTCACTTTTAAGAATGTATACCAACTAGAGAAGAAAAAGAGACTCTAATGGCACTGTTCACCCTAATAATTATCCAGTAGTTATGTAGTAAATTTATTTTCTGTTCTGGCAAAAACTGTTCCCACAAGATAAAGTTTATTTGTGAAATATTTGTCAAACCAGGCACACTTTGTGTAAAAAAGCATAGTTAGTTTCAGGACACTATAAAAATGAACTTGAGGCTACTATGTGTTGATTTTTAGCATAGCCTTTATATTAACAACGGATAACAAAACTTGTATTTTTGTAATGACTTATAGACCATAATAAAATGTTGTTTGTTTTCCCATTTATTTGTAATGTGGCAATTTATGCCATGTGTGCTAAACTGTGTACCTAGTAAGTTACAAAAACAGTTTGCACCTGCACTCAACACTACAAACGAACAGGTGTACAAACGTTAAGCTATAAGCTATGCCCAGCAAAAATGGAAGTAATAGTTGTCAAAATAAAAGCAAGTAAAATTTAGCACATGTTAAATCGGTAAAAGGAGTTTTAAGCTGAAATGCTGTACCGGAAATACAGCTTGTTATTGACGTTAAAATGATGCTGCTCCGCTCACTGTTTCTGGAGCGCTTTCTCACCGCTTCTTTAGCCTAATGTCTCTCTGCCTTCCTCCCGCTCTCTCCCTGAAAAGGACAGGATGACAAGTTGCGGAGTTGTAGGCGACTCGCCACTCTCTCGATAAGGAGCGGCTATAATCGTATGTGGAGCCAAGACGAGAAGTCAGTTTACCTGAGAATCACAAGGAGGGAAAGTGGGCAAAGCGGATTCCTGGACGCAGACGGCTTCCATATTTTCTCACCTGAAGTGTCCCTTAGCTTTGCGGGCTAGCGTCTCTGCTAGGAGGAAAACCACTTGACAGACTTCAAGAGCTTTGCCCGTGGCGAAAAACGAGCTCCTACATAAAGCTGGGCCAAGGACGTTAACGCGTCAAGAAGTGGCGACTGTGGCGGCATCCACCATGGAGGTCTATATTACTTGGAGGAAACTTACTTTGCTCGCTTTTACTTTTCTCTGTGGGCTCCCAGGTCAGTAAAAACGCTTTTAACTTATTTCGCCCATTGCATAAACTATCTTTAATGGCGACTGTTTTAATGTGCTCTTTCATAATTGACATGCACACGTTGAAGGCGTCATTAAACATTTAAGCTAGTCTATGTCAAGTTACATGCCTTTTCTAATTACTTTATTTACACTCTTTAACGTTTTTAGATACATTATTATATTAAGAACTATTCACAATTGTTGAAATATGAACCATATATAAATTATTAGCATATTGTTTTTATGTTGTACAGTTGTACTTCTGTATGTGTGCCAGTGAATAAAGGTACGTACGGAAGAAAACACCTGTTTGTTTTTCACAGGATTTGAAACAAGTGTGTTACACATGATTATGTCTTCCAGGGAAGAATAATCCCTTTATAGCTGCTGCTACGTTGCTAGAGAGAGTGAACGCTGTGTATTAAACTCCTACTTTGACCGGTGGCTGTACTGTACAGACAGCCTACTTTCACCACTGCCATCTTTTTGATTTGGAAATTGGGGCACGATGCAGCTGAATTCTGCTAATGTTTTGAGGAGTTGTGAATGATTTATTAAGGTAAAAGTTTAAACCAATGTATACAAGAGGGATTATTGAAATTAATACAGAAAAATATATAAAAAAAGTGATGTGGTTTTGAGAGCATGTTTGGTCTTTAAGGTTATTTTAAAATGCAGTGGTTTGACCTTTTAGCAAATTCAAAAACAGCATTTGAGAGCAGTTCCAGAAGCTTTTAACTCTCAGTTTGAACTTGTCTTCTCACAATCAGTCTCTTGTAAAAAACATAAAATATCTATTTGAAGTAGTGCTTCAGGTGAGTATGTTTTCATTCCAGGAGACAGGCTGGTGACTTGCATTTTTACCTGGGAGCTGTGGGAGCTGTACATTTTGGCTGATGTTGCTCTTAACTGCCCATAGCCCGTGTGTGCTGTTCTGCACTGTTACCAAAACAATCACATGCACTGACACTGGCAATCTCAGACTGGCTGGTTTCCCTGAGGGAGGTGTATTTACCTAAAAAATAATACGTTTACCACCCAGTCACATTAAGATATGATTTAGACCGCTTGAAGTAATTTTAGAGCAGAGGTCACAATTACATCATACATAAAGTGTCTGTCGAAGTAATTCAGCACATTTTCTCTCATAAATGACCTTAAATAGCTAGGACTAAGTTCCTGAATGAGGATTATTTTTTACTTAATTGGTCATCATTACTTCAGCTTCTTAAATTGAGTTAATGGCTCTACTTTTACATGCTACTCAACTAATTTCTGTGACTACTGAGTAACATTTAACAGGAGGCAGTGATTCATCAATTCAAACAATAGGACAACACAAACAGTAGCTGCCCTTGACCTTAGAGCATGACTCTACATCAGTCAACTGGCAGGTGTGTCCTAAAAACACAACCATCAAGGTGCAAAAGGAAACACGACAAACAGGAACAGGAAGTGCCACAGATCCTTGAGCCTCAGCTGTTTAAGAGCAGGAAGTGAGCAAACGGCTCTGATATGCAACATAACAGTTCGTATGAAATCACAGTGTGTCACAGCGCTAGTGTCAGTATGGACATTGTGCTTTAGAAAAGAACATGATGCAGGGTAGACTGCAGGGAGGAACATTTTGAGCAGGTCATGTTTTTTGAAAATTTAAAAACAACTGAAACATCAGGCTTTAAATGAAGCATTTTGTGTTTTCCGAGTAATTTTTCATTCATAGGACTCTTACTTAATGTGAAGTGTAAATCTTTCTACTGGTTTAGTGACATTTAGTATATTTTTTTCTAGATGGATTAAACCACAAACTTGTGTTGTCACAATACTTAAATTTTGAGATTTTGGTTCGATAACCGGCTTAAGTATCACGATATCGATACTTGAACAATACCTTAACATCAACCTGAAACATAATCATAGAATCAAGAAATAGCTAAAGGTCTCTCTTTATCCTGCTCCTGCTAGGCTTTTGAGGTCTGACTTTTTATTGTCTAATATGCAGCTTTTTACTTCAGTCAGGGATAACAAGTAAATATAAGTATTAAGAATAAGTATTATTCCCCAAAGGCAATGTTCTGGTGACCGTCTATAAGTGTACATTATAATGCACACTACAATGAAACATCTAAACGCTTTAACGTCTTTGTCAGTTTTTGACTTTGCTGTTGCATTGTTTATTAATATGCACATTGGCATGTGGCTATACGTACACTTACAAAAGCCTAAAGAAGCCTGCATCACTGCAGACACTCTCAGGCTGTACACTGTCAACTCTATGATAAAACCAACAAAGCTTTGTGTGTAATACATTACCTCTTTAACAGAAGCTTGTTTTCTATCACTTGCCCATTCTTTGAACTCCATTTACAAATGTGGCTTTTTCTGTATTATCCCTGTAAAGTTTAGTTTGTCTGTAATCACAGCTCTCCTGAGGGTGAGCTGGGGTAATGTCACAGTTTTATCAGACCCAATTACAGTCCTGGTGTGTAACTCTGCAGTGGCAGGCTACAACTCAATTGTTATTACAATAATACAGACTTTTAAGTCAAATATGAGCAATCAATCAATACAAGACGTGGTTTTGATTTTTGACACAGAACACTGATCGCGCTAAAGTCCAACATCCATTGCGCTTACACCTTTCATTCAGCTTCAATGAGACATGACACAACACAGGCTACATGTGAAGTAATAAGGAATAAATATCTTTTTCATTTTTTTTAAGAATGATTAAACAAAGGGATTTAGACCATATCTGTCTGTGGTTTGCCCTGTCTTTGTTCATAGTGTGCTGGCTGCAGTGCTTCTTTTAGTGTGGACTAAAATAGGAAATAATCCATTTAGTTAAATTTGCTAACAAAAAGTTTGACTTGGTCTAATTTGTATTCATTGGAAGGTGAGGGGACAATTTAGTCTCTGCTTGTTTTGGTTTATTCCAAGAGACGCTGCTGTTTCAGTGCAGCAATTTATCAAGTGGCTTGATTTAGCCTATCCTATGTCGTCACGCTCTTCCTGTTTTTGGTCTGTTTAGATGTGTGTGAGCCCTGAACAATACCAGAATTTAGTTGAAAATGGAAACCAAACTCAAAAAGTTTTTTTGAGTTTACAAAAGAGCCACACTAATGATGCCACCTCGTCAGAATGTTTTAAATATATGTTGTCTGTCAAACATTTAGCGTATGTGCTGAACACTTTTGTGTGTGAAGTGTTCTAATTGTAATGTGTTGTTGGACCTAATGCTTGTATTGTAACTCTTATCTGTCATTTTAAAAAGCACAATCCCATTAACATTGTCTCCGTAAAGTCATGTTTGGATCAGCTAATGTGATTACAGTGGCTTTTGGGTTTAATAGGCCACACCTAATTATAGACTACATCTTAATTACCTCAGTGAACCCAGTCGTCATTTAGGGCAGTCAACATATCTCGTGAAAGTCATCATTGGAATTCTTTTCACACTTCTTTTAACCTACATGCTGTTGTGTTTTTGGATTATATTCTTAACTTGATTGGAACAATCAGCTAATTGAAAAGAGAAAAACATGACTCCTTTTAGATGCAATTAACATACAGTGCAAAAAAAAAAATAATGATGAGATTAAATAAGGAGACATGAATATTCTTGCACAAGATCTATTTTACACATCTCATATTCATTTGAAAATCATACATTTGCATCAGGCATGGAGTGCAGAGTGGTGTGGTTTAGGGCAGTTGGCTGTGACTCCTGATCCCCCCACATTGACATGCAGGCAGGTTCTATTTTTAATGTCCCTTGCTTCAATAAAATGGACTGTGCGCTTCAGAAAGCTCCATTTCCACTCTGGGCACTGGTGCTGCATATAAGTTCCAGGTGAATATGTGTGTGACGTAAATGTATTTTCATGAGCCTGTGCAGTAATCTAAGGTCCCTTATCAAAGGCCACTTGTTCCAAGCAAAAACATTTAAGCTCAGCCTTATCTCTGCACCAACATCGCTCTTCTATTCCGGACACACCATCGGGCTAAAGAACATCTTCATTTGTTTTCCAGGTGGGTCCCACAATGGACTTTACTTATTTAACAAGGTCAAGCCATGCGAGCTTCAAAGGCTCCACTGGGACGGGGAAAGGAAATATGCGCTCCCACTGCTGATTTTCACTGGTAACTGGTGATTTAGCTCAGTCAGAGACAAGTTCGCATGTGATATTTTTAGCCATATTTGAACTCGGGGGCCACTTAGGGCACAGATCCTTCGCCAATTATACTGCAAAATGTTTTACGCTTGGCACATTGGCACACACATTATATGACTATATATATGTGACAACACTGGTTTATTTCCGGTTCCTCTCCCTATTGTTACCCTGACAACACTTAATCCGAATATATATTATATGTCTCCTGTGGCTGCCAAAGAGAGCCATGGAATGTGGTTTGTCAAACTCACCGCAATAGACTTATCTGTAATTGCCTATTTTAGAATAATGCCAAATGGATGTGTGGTAAAGCCCCTTTCCAATCGGAGCTGGGATTACGGTCATTTGAATCCCGGAGCCTTCATGTAGAGTCCCCAGCAACTGGTGTAATTTTGATTTGAGGAAGGAGATTGAGGGATTTATGGGTACATACATAATGATGACACAGAAATACAGCCCTGTACTTATTTCCCTTTTGGTGAAGGCAGTTTGTCGTCCAATCATCAGTAGATCGTCTCGTATAATCCTATGTATTTACACCCACCGGTGCTTTGTACAGCGACCTGGAGAAGTAGAACCTGCAGCAGATTAACCTTGCAGGGAGGGAAGAGAGAGCTGTAATTGTCAAGTTTGTTCATTTTTATAACAAATTCCTAACACAGTCTTAAAGATTTTGCTGCTATTGTACATTTTAATATTTCCTAGAATGCCCAGTCAAATGTTTTCAGCCCATTTTGATTTATATTGTTTATGTGTACATTAGGAAATAAATGTGGTTGCATTATATTCAAAGTGCAGAGCATTCCCACAGGAGAACGGGGTTTGTGTTCGTAGAGTTGACTTTTTGCTACAAAATACCACATTATCATTAAAACATATAACCCAAATTTCATGTTGACAAGTCTGTCAAGATACTTTAAATAGGCACAGAGTGGCCAGTTTACCATACATAATGGCACTATGTAAGTGTGAGTGACAGGCAAGTTACCATGAAAACCACATTTCTTGCCAAATCTACAAAACCTTTTCACAAATATGCCATACATATTAAGTCTCATTTGTAGCAGTTTAGTTTATTTCTGAGTGCAAAAAGATACATAATGTTTCTTTAATTAATAAGTTTGCTTAAACACCATTAAAGTCATTTTATATTGTTCAACCTCATTTACTGCATCATATGTTGTTAAGTTTTGATACCACGTTTTTGAGAATATAAATGATATACACAGATTTTATTTTTAGATAATGTATCAGTGAATTTTAATGGAGATGTTGTTTTGTGAATCTTAGTGACAGGACATTGAAGCAAGGAGATTACTTGTGTCAGTATCTGAGAATATGAAAAACTATAACGAGTACAAGAAGATCATTTGTATGTGCATCTTATCTAAAATTGTTACATCTTCACCAAGAAAAATCAACAAACACATTTTTATTGTGCTGGCCTAAAACCCTAACCCTATTGTCCAAACCTTTTAATTTGTCATAAGTCTCAAATACTGCAGTTAAACAAGGGTCATGTAAACAGCCTGATCCAATTATATTACCTTAATTAAAACCATACCCTCAGGATTAATACCGTAATTAAAGACGGTGGAGCATCAAGGTTTTAGCTGGAATTTAAAACCCTCTGACCTCTAAAGACCACATGTAGACTCACTAACAGAGGCCTGACAAGTTGAAACTCATGCCCCACATTTGTAATTTACTAGCACCTTACTATTTTAAGCTCAACCAATCTCACAGTGTCAGCATTGGAATTAATTGTTGCGTGTTTGAGCTTAAATTTGCAATGGGAAACATAAGAAATAGAAACGTGTGAGCTGGGAATGTGTTGAGTTATAAATGTTGGCAAAGTCTGGCTAGACAGTAAAGCCCACTGCCCCAGTACCAGCTGTGACATACTGAGTGTACAGATAAGCTAGTTGTCCTTTTTCTGGGCTATCTGTGACGTCCCATATCCATCCATGGACCAAAAGGAAGAAGGCCTCTTCTTAGAGGTCATGAGAAAGCCACTGGGTGACTTTCCCAACGGCTCTGGCCTAGGGACTCTCTTAAAGGGACATTAATGTGGAAAAAAGTTTATCTTCCTACTTGCTGTTATGGTTGCGTTTTTAAAAACTAGGCCACACTTTTTAGCTTTTGTGTTGACATTTATGAGGAACAAAGGAGCGGTGAACTTCTGATCTAAATCTTGTGTGGACAGTTAAACGTGGTCTGTGTATTGTTTGGGTTATAGGCTACATAAACACTTATTCCCAACTGATGTTTACCCTTGGTTTTAGCACATACCATCAACGGGGTACTTGCATTTGTCTAAAGAATGAGAAGCATATAAATATATTTATACAAAACACAATAAAAAAGTGTAGCTCTAATAATAATGTAATGTGGTTGAATGATATAGACAGTGCAATGGCAGACTCTAATTTGGGAATTGTCTGTGACGTTACAGTGGCCAGGCTTTGACAAGTACTCTGCTAATGACTATTTACAGTCAGGGAAGCCACAGGAGGCTTATCAGGTGGCTAGTCTTTGCTGGATATTCTCCATCTTCTCTCAGCACCTGAAGTTTTGTCAGACTGCTGATGTGTATAAAATCTTCCTTATCTGCCTCTAGATTGTATAATCAGCAATTTTTGTTCAATGCAACAGTGTGAAAATGTCAAATTCTAGGTACAACTGTAATGTGATAACAGTACTGTGGCTGTACAAGAAGAATTGATATTTACTGCTTTTCACACTGTACTTAGTTATAGAGTTACAAAAAGCACATGGCCAAGTACTGAATATGTAATAAACTAAAACATATATTATGCTATTTATATAAAACCATTTTTTGCTTTGTGTTAGAAAAAGTTAGTTAGTTCGGGTAAATAATGTTTGCTGTGACACAATCAGTTTGGGAACCAGAGAGCATTTGCCAAAGAGACAACGGCATGAAATGCATTAAGTGCTGGTTGTTGCCCAGTGTCACATGTAATAATCATAATAGATGGAAAAATTGCACTGGAGATAACTATTGCATTTCTCCAGGTTGTAGTGAAGAACATTCTAAAACCTGACTGTCCTTCCCATGCTGAAGTTATAATTAAAACTCTCTTGCAATACAAGTTAACGGAGATGACTCCAATATAAGCAAAGAGCTTGCTTCCAGTCCTGCGGACAGATGTTATGGGCAGACGTCAACAACCACAGCCACATATCCTTGTGACCTGTCCTTCAAAAAAAAAAGTTAATGAAGCTGTGGACAGAAGGGAATTGAGGGCACGGGCTTACACAAGATAGGCTGTATTAAATTATTCTTTCTTAGGTGGGGGGGTGGGGGTTTGGTAGAGGGAGTCTCATGCTCTTACGACTTCAGGGACATTGACATAATCCCGGTTTGGGCAGAGCATGCTGAAAACCAACCTGGCCTGTTGTCAAACAGCTGATGGTAGGTTGAAACAGACTGAGCAACTGCACCTTCAAACCCAAGTTAGGATATGACTTACGGCTCAAATTGGGTGGAGTGTGTTTTCCTGAAATGTGACTTGATTTGTGATAATGCGGTAAGGCTTGGAGACACTATAATGCCGTAAACTTGATTTATATCTGACACATCACTGACCACAATTCGTCACAAGAAGCTGTCACTTTTTTATTTAGGGATTGGCTGTATCTAAGGACTATTGGAAATTACTTAATGTGCTGCAGTTAGGAATTTAATCATATTTAGTACTTCTGGGGAAATGGAGTAACAAACCTACATTATGTTATTTAATGATTATATAGACTTACTTTGAGGGTATTTACACCTGGCAGCAGGCAGTTCTGTGGAAAAAGTCATTATAGTGGCACTATTAAGCCATAGCCTTTAGGGCATCAGAGCTGTGTTGGTGTTGTCAGTGAGGCAGAATAAGGGAAGATGCCAGACCCAGCAGGAGGCTAACAGTGTTCATGACACTAGTGTCTCTTCCCGCTCTGACACTCATCTGCCATTCATTCAGAAATTATGCTCCCTGGAATTATTCCAAGCAAATGCATCATACAAAAATTGTCCACTGTTTCCTGCATTTCTGTCCTCTATATAGGTAAAAGTAGATAAATGATTGTGTTTGCGCTGATGTTTTTTCTTGGACAGCAACAACAAGAAACTGCCTCTGGATAGTTGATTGTGCGTATGTGTGTTCTTCTCTGTGATGCATAAAGCCCACTCATTTTAGACAGTAAACAGTTATGATTGGTCTGGTCATTGAGCTTGGTGGAAGACGGGTTCAATGTAAGAAGTTCCAGACCGACTTCACTTTGCCAAGAAATTGAATGGGTATACCATATTGATTTCTTCTTGCTGACTGAATCAGAAGTACCAAAATGTGAATAATAAGACTGCTATTACTGTTTTTAGAAGTCTCTTTTTCTGTGCCCATATGTTTTCAGGAAATTCCATTTAGTGCAGTTTTTCCTCAACTATTGCTCAGCAAATGTCTATTTTTGTTAATCGAAGGTGGAGCTGAGGTGTATTAAGGAGAGCTCCAGTAATGATCAAGCAGTACAGTGAAACTTAATGTCAAGGATTAGTGAGATTTGCTCAGAGGTTGCTCTCTTACTCAGAGTAGGCCAGAGGCATCCAGAGCAAGAGGAAGTCAAATATATGTCTATTTTTATAACAGTCCAATTAAAGTAGAACATATTAAAAAGCTTAGTAAGCTTTTTAGAAGCAATGTGGTAATTAGAGATTTCTAGCATAATTTATCAGTACAACTCTCTGAACAGAATACCACAAATGTAAATCTTAAATTTTAAAAGCGGGGGAATTCATTGGCCATTTACATCAAGATCCACAAATTGCTGTTATTTTAAGGATTTAGGATTAATAAAAAACAATGTTTTCAACACAAAATTGGTGGTGAAATAAAAAAAATCGGAATATTCTCAATCGGCCTGGGACATAAAATACGTTGTTGCACAAAGCAAGTTCAACAGAGCTATTTAGGAAACTTTTATCTTTAAACCCTAACAAAAAACAACTGGGAATACAGATTAAAGTCATTTAGAGTGAACAGCAAATAACATTGAATGCCGGTTGTTGAATAAAAAGCTTCACAATGTAGGTAAAACCTTTTAAAATACTCACAGATGATTGGTCCAGTTAGGTTTTGCTGTCTCTTTACCAAAATATAACCTGCTCCAGAGTAGAGTAACCGTGTAGTGCAACAGGGCCTTGGACTGTCATGAGGGAGACAAAAATTGTCATTTTTCTGTTGTGTATGCATTCATCAATTCATCCCAATTTCTCAAGAAAGCAAATTAAAAGCATAATTATAGTGGAAGTCTTGAGAAAACCCTGCCTGTCTTTGATTATCACCTGAACAGCCCAACCAGAGCGGTGGTCTCAGCACCTTCAGAGCTCAGCCGACCTACATGATGTAAGGTCCAGGTGAAACTGGAGACTGTGAGATAAATCCAGGGTCTTCTCTCCTTCAAGCCCTGTGCTTACTGGTATAGAAAATTCACCACTCTATCGATCACATTATTTCACAAAGCCTCTGTCTATGATTTTCCAGAGGGGACGACCCCCTGAGATCATGGGCCCCCTGTTCCCCACTGCACCGCAGCCCATTTCATTAGCAGCATTTTATCTTTGTCACAACAATTAGACTAAATGGATGCCTCAGCATGCGGTCCCCTTTTAACACTGGTTTCCTTTTCTTTGTGTCCTTAAAGTGTCTTTTATCAGTATTATTACTCTGACATTAACCCCTCCCCCACTTGGCCTCTTAATCTTGTTGTCCATCCTCCTCCTCCATGTGTTTTCCTTCATGCTGTGTCTCCTGAGGCTCAGCTCTAGCATCTCATCAGCATCAGTCTCAGGTCGGCCGCAATGTTAGTGAGTGTGTGCACAACATGTTGGTTTGTCCACTGATGCCACAAATTCAAATTCCTTACCAAGGAAAATGTATTGTATGTACCCTCTGGATATCTCTTGGATACCAACCTTATTTCCACATTTGATTTATTTTACATACATTTATTGGTCACGTTAGTGTCTGTGAGATCTACCTCTAGTTTATGATAAAGAAACCAGATATTAGGTTTAACAGTATCATCACCGTTCAAATGAGGATTACCATCAGTATCACCAACAGTATCACCATCATTATGGTAGACATTAGATATTATTTTATAGTCATACACACATTATACACATTTGCTTTAGCTTAGACAAGGAAAGCAACTAAAAAGTATCTAAAAAAACAAAGTTACCCATATCAGGTGTCAAACCAAGTCTTGAGAGATGAACTCGGGCTTTCCCATCCATGGCCCCAACCTCATATACAAATTTATTTTGGCTCACTCTTTCGCCTCCCCTCTAACTGTGGACTTGACTTGACTTTCTTCCAAATGACTTCTCTTCCCTGGCTCAATGTTGTATATGATTATAAGTTCTTATCTATGTTTCTGTCACACGCAACTAGAGAGACAGCTTGATATCATTATCTGCAATAATGGCTCTGGGGTGCTGTCACCCCAGGCCTCCAGCCGAGCCTTACACCACTCAACCATGTGTAATTACAATTTGTTGAAAATGTCTCCCACATTGTCGGCTCGCCTCAACTCTTACCTGGTCAATTCACTCCATTACAGAGAACAGATATGGAAGATAATGTGGCGTTAATATGTCATTATATACAGGTGGAACTCTTCTAGCACTGTCATAATTAGATTTGGCTTTGTTCATTTTCAGGCCAAATTACAGCAGCCTCAAGAGTCTTTATCATCATTACTTTAAGTGCTTTTACACAACACTGTGTTTTTTTCCACATACAAAAATATTTTTCATATTTTTCTCTCTGGACTTGTTCTCCATATAAAAAAAATATTCTTAGTTCTTAGCCCACAAAATGTTTTTTAAGAACGCATTTGTATCAGTTCTAATCTCATATGGTAGAGACAGGCAAAAAAGACCTTTATCTATAGCTCCTTATGCAAGCAACAAAAAGATAAAGACCCAGAATTGAAAACAATTGCAGCATTTAATATTATTAATATATATGATAATAATAATACTAAAAAAGACATTTGTGCATAAACTTGACGTCACATGTACATTCAACATATAGTCAATAATGGACTTACATCCTACTCATGTAGGTTGGCGCGTGTGTTACCATAGCACATGGAAAAAGAATGCTGAAATATTTGTATACTGTATGTGTGTTACTTTACCTAATGCGTTAATGTACTTGCAATGCAGTCCACAGTTTCCCACAGCAGTCTATAGTTAAGGTAGCCATCTTGGCAACAAACACTGACCACCTTCACTAACATTCACTAGGCTACATGAAGAAATATATCATCACCTAGTGGTCTGGCATAGTTCTTAGATCAATAATAGTGTAAATGTTGTGCCCTCATTAACAGTTTAAAAAAAAAAAGCACAATTGTTTGACCGTGTCTGTCCACATTTTTTTTTTTTGTGATATTCCCTGCTAGACCAGCTGTCCCCACATGCAACCATTGTTCCTTATAAAAGTCACCAGGAATCGACCACACAAAGGCTAGCCCAGTGTCCTGACGTAAGCTCTATTTTTTGCCTCTTTATCAAGAACAATGGCACACATGTATGTCCAGGAAACACTGACTTTGACAGAATGCTATGGACACCGTTAAATGTTAGCCTCTTTCTAAATGTCACAGTTTGCTTTGCTGTGTCCCCTACTGTCATAAATACACAGTCGTCCTTCAAATCCTGGTCTCCCATGTTTCTATATGAGGCAGAACTACTGTACATGAGCTCTAGATGCACAGAAAGCCCCTATAATCTCCTCGCACATGTGTTTGAAGAGGTGGAAGTCTCTCAAGTGAATGCTAAACAGGATCCATCAGGATTAAGACCGGTGCCGAGGCTGTTTAGCTTTTTGCTGACTCGTTTTTCTGAAGTGGCAATTTGTGAATGCTCCCTCTTGATCCACAAAGCGACTGGGTTCTTTGTTGTTGTTGCAAACAGCTTTGGAACAAACAACTCTGGAAAACAGGCCTTTTTTTAACGCACTCCAACAGATAGCAAAGCTCTGAGTATCATTGATGTTTGGAGAGTTCATTAGTGACTGGTCATTACGCTCACAGATTTTCTAAGGCCAATCATCCGTAAGAGCCCATTAAACTCACACATTAAGAGTAATTAGGCAAAGTATGACTTTTATGATGTTATTTTACTCACTGGATTGTTTATGCACTTCTTTGCATGACATATTAAAGACTATCGTCACTCTACATTAGTTACCAATTGGCCTTTGAGTTACATTTATGTATTCCAACATTCTGTCCCAAATGGTATTGATTTTACTGTATATAGCATTTTTCCACCTAGTAGGCACTCAAAGCGCTTTACATTAAGCTTACATTCACCCACCAGTGTTACAGCTGGAACACCACTGCAGGCAAGGTGGGCTAAGTGTCTTGCCCAAGGACACAACGACAGTATGAACTGTGGGTTGAGCGGAATCGAGCCGCCAACCTTCTGGTTATAGGACAACTGCTCTACCACTGAGCCACTGCGCCCCAGTGCATGTTGTTTGTCAAAATATTGTTTACTTTTTTACATTTATAGTATTCCCAAGGACACACTAAACTAACCGCCACAAAGATTACATTTGCTGCTTCTCAACAGGCATATGGTAGATTGGTTAGGTGGATGGCCAACTAAAATCTAGAACGTCCCTATATTGTGACATATGACATTCTTCTCTAAAACAATTAGAACAGAGTGGTAGAGTGGTTGTCCCTCAACCGTGAGACTGGTGGTTCGATTCTTGATTTTCCCACAGTTTATACTGTCGTTGTGTCTTTGGGCAAGACACCTTGCCCCCAGTGGTGTTCCAGCTGTAAAAATGGTGAATCTGCATATAAAAGGAACATTAATTAAGATTAGGGTGACCATATATCCCGTTTTAGCTGGGACAGTCCCGTTTTTAAGCCCTGTGTCCTTTGGGATATCTGCAAAAACAATAAAATGTCAAGAATAGGTACCGTATTAAAAATATTTGTTAACATAACATATTTCTAAACCCGCTAAATAACGGACGTAAATAAATAAATAAATACCTTTGTATATAGTCTAAATAAGCCTATAAGGACAAAAAGTTGTGCAATCATATTATCAAGTTAAATAACATGCAAAACAGTTGGTAGGAAATATTTTTAAATGACTGATATTGCTAAATTATCTTAAACATTTGCTTTCCTCTGCCATGTTGATGATGCAAATAACGTCAACCAAGTTTCTAAGCTGTTTTTCCAACTTTAGCCGGTGTTTATGTGCATTTTTCAACTCAGGAAAAAAGTTTTCCCAAGTTCCCAAGGGCCACATAAAAGCACCATAAGTTCAACTGAACAGGTCTTTGGTAAAGACTAAGGAATGTTTAGATATAAAATAAAAGTTGCAGCAGATTTAAAGGGTCTTTCAAATAAAAAATCCTGTCTTTCAAATAATTCTGTAATGAGGCCAGATTAATGAGCTAGTAACATTGATACAATTTTGAAAAGTTTGTGCTACGCACTGCCTGATTTAAATCATTTATGTGAAAAAAATTTGATTTGAATTGTGCAATTATAACAACCTAAACACAAAAAAAAATACAGAAATATATATGCAGAACTGATATTTACGTGATACGTCTTTAAAGTTATCATTCCATTAGAATCTCTTACTGTTGTTCATATTGTGTTCATATGTTCATGTTGTTCATATTTTTATATATGTTGTTCATATGTTACTTATGCACATTAAATATGTCATAGAATATGCAGCCATGACCAGTACATATGTGTCATAGATAATTTAAAAGCAAAAAGAGTCAATAAGACATAGGTAGCTGTGTGCAGCCAAAAGGGATTCTGTCAGGCTGAACATATAGCATGAACTGTAAACATGCTGCACGAAGGCTGTATTAAATAATTTCATCACACTGTCACCTGAAATGAAAATCCTCATTTGAACGAAACATGTTTGTGTGCTTCATGAAACTGCGGTCCCTTCATTCTGCTCCCTCTTACCTTACGCTCTGCCGCGTTTCCACAACATTCGCCAATTCCCTCGATGGGAATACTTAAATCACGATGGCAGATCCATACATCTCCACCCCTTCTATCACAACGCTCACACACACTCACATGTCCCATCTTATTTCAACACACATCCTTTGGAAGTTTAAAACAGCGATCTTTGTCTAAACTGTAATCGCTAACTCACGTTTCCCACCTCCTCCGCTATCATCAAGAAAAACACTTTACAGATTCTGTTTAATAAAAGTGTTTGCACGCACACATGAAGAGGAATTTGTGTCTCATCTCACCCCTGACACTACTGTCAGTGCACGATACGTCACACTGCAAGACACAGGAGAAATGATCAGAACCCCCTAGCCGCCCAAACTTGTCGTTCATCCGTCTTTTACCTTCTCATCATGTTAAAAATAGAGCCCAGCTGTCAACCACTTTTTTCTACCGCCCTCTTTTTTACTTAGCTCATCATAATTTTGCCAGCTACAGAAGATTTCTTAGTCTTAAGATGCCACGTGATGGAACACTGCATGATACGTCACTAGTAAGTGAGTTAAGTAAGTTTTTCCATTTAGCTCAGTGTCAGTCACAACTATTACAATTGCTTGTCAAAAGTAGCTATACAAGTAATCTTATTGTGAGCCATTATGGCAAAAATAATTATACAAGGGTGTCCAGAGACAGGAAATAGATAAAATTGTTTTTTTCTTACTGGAGATGTGCTGGATTTCAAACATTCAGGTCAGCAATGGTATATAAAGATACCACATGTGCTCCAATATTGGAATTGCTCATATAATTTTGGAAATGTTGTAGTCAAGACCTCTAAAATACACTACATGGCTCACCACCGCCAACTCATGATTGCTTTGTAAAGGAGGTTAGGAGAGGTTCTATTATGTACTTTAGATAACAGAATAATTATAAGTAGAAAGTTAAGTGTGTCTGTGGTATCAATGTGTAAGAATGTTTGGTGACTGTATTTGGTAATGGTCGAAGAGTCCGTAGGAATGGCTGCCACATCTCTGTCAGTCTTCCCCAGGGCAGTTGTGGCTACAGATTGTAGCTGAAAAAATAATGAATATGTAAAGCATTTTGCATCCACTGAAAAGTGCTATATAAAACTGAATAATAATAATAAATAACATTGAGGGAACCATTGAAGCCGAGGGGTTACCAAAGTAGCATGGTATGATACAATGAAAATGTGTGGCCTACCCAACATGTACCACAACACTCCAGTGAAAACATGCCTTAACTTAATTTTGAATAAATACATAGTGGTTGTTAAAAGTGGCTAAAGATACTTACCTAATTGTAATTCCAATGTGTGTACCTACTGCCTGTTTAAAGAAATCAAAGAGAGTAAAGAATGTCTGTTACTTTGAGAGGACAGATGCTTGATTAGAGCCTTGTCCTTCATGGAGTTTGTGCTTGTGTTTCCTCTTTCGAAGTTAGCACAGAGTTATGCAATGAAATACTGGTCGAAGTGACATGTGTGATAAGGCTGGAGACGTGCTTCCCTAAGATACACTTAGAGGGAATTTTAATCATTGATTGTTATCAATAATGAATGCCTCATTTATCTTCTCCTCGCTGGATGAATGAACACAAAAACTCAGGCCTACTTTCATAACCTTTTGTTGCACAATGCACCATCTTTCAAAGTACTACATATGTTTATATTTAGATTGGCATTTTAAAATGGAAGCTGTATTGTCTGAAATGGCCATAACTCTTTCTGACAGTCTACAAGCTTACTGTTGCGACATCCAGCCTCTCATTATCAGGTAACTAAGTGTGAGAGGAGTGACACTGAGTGGACCATGAGTGAGTCGCCCCAGTCTGGTCCTCAGCAGGCTTTTGTCA